>QRFJ01000425.1:856092-1225710 GCA_006176705.1 Cocos nucifera
TCTTCGTTATGATGAAACCAAACGTTTTGATCCACATCATTAAAATGAGTGTTCCAGCTCCGAGATGCTTGGCTTAAGTCATATATGGACCTTTGCAGCTTGCAAACCTTGTGATCAGTATCACTGGATGTGAAACCTAGCGGCTGTTCCTATATAGATATCTTCCTCAAGATATCCATTTAGGAATGCCATTTTCACGTCCATTTGCCATATTTCATAATCGAAATAGGCTGCAACGCAAGCAATGTGCGAGGATTTTAGCATAGCTACCGGGGAAAGGTATCCTGATAGTCAATGCCTTCACATTGACTATAACTTTTGCCACCACTAGCCTTGAATGTCTCCACATTCCCATTGCACTAATCTTTCTCTTGAAGATCCATTTACACCCAATAGTACTATACCTTCTGTGGATCTACCAAGTCCAGACTTGGTTTGATTGCATCGAGTCGATTCTCTGACTTCATTGCCTCAAGCCATTTTCTCGGAGTCGATATCTGATATATCGCCTCGTTGAAGGTTTTGGGATCATCACAATGAGACCATTACCTATGAGGAACATTTCTCTACATCCTCTGAAAATAACCTAAGTATCTTTCAGGGGGACGGGAAACTCTTTCCGACTACGAGGTGGAGGAGGTAGGTGTTCTTATTGGCTCAACCTGATTTGGTTCCTCTTGGTCCTTTAGCTCTTTCCGCTTGTGAGACTTTTCTCATCAAGTTTAATCTGCTTTCCAATGCCACTATCTTGATAAAACTATTTTTCCAGAAGATGGCATGTCGACTCACAATCACATTGCTGGTCTTCAGGAATGTAGAATAGTATTCCTAATGACCTTTAGGATATCCTATGAATCGAGCTCTAAAAGGACCTAAACTCTAACTTGTCCGCTTGTGTCTTTAACATAAGCCGGACAATCCAATTCTGAGATGGACTCAGACTTGGTTTCTTACGTGCCATATCGTCATACGGTGTGGTAGGAACGGTTTTAGAGGGAACCCTATTCAGTAAATAGATAGAAGTTAATAATGAATGTCCCCAAAGAAAATCTGGGAGGTCTGTGAAGCTCATCATGGATCGAACCATATCCAATAGAGTCCGATTTCTCCATTCTGAAACCCCGTTGAGTTGAGGTGTTCCTGTGGAGTCCATGAGAGACTTGCCATTCCTTAGATAGTCTAGGAATTTCCGGCTAACCGAATTTTCTCAGTAGTCGAACTTCTATGGGAGCCGAACTCCTTCTAGATTCTTTCTTCAGTTGGGCTTCTATGGGAGCCGAACTTTTTTTGGATTCCTCCTTCAGTCAGGCATCTACGAGAGCCAAACTCCTTTCAAACTCCTCCAGCTGTCAGATTCCTGTAGGAGCCAAACTCTTTTCGGACTTTTCTTTCAGATGGATTCCTACAGGAGATCCCATTATTGAATGGTTATAATTATCATTTATCAAAATAGTTATGATTATCATTTATCAGAATGATTACGATTGTCATTTATTAGGATGATTACGATTGACATTTATCAGGATGGTTATGACGGTCATTTATCATGACAGTTACAACAAGCTTTATCTATAAAAAGGGATCCTCCAGATACATTTTCTCTAAGCTCTCTTTTTCTTCTCGAAACTTTACCGAACTCCTCTCTGAGCACTCCATTTCTGTTGGTCAGAAGAGCTAACTTGATCGTCGGAGGATCCTACCAGAGCCACCACCATCGACTCCGGATAAAATTTTATTTTGTAGGTCATCGACGGCGATCTCGTCTTTCTCGACTCTAGCTCAATACGGCGTCAACCAAATTCTGCATCAATAGTTATTAAATTGATATTAATTAATTATAAATATGGTATCAAATTAGAGATGCTTAACTTGAAAGAAAAAGGGGGAGTAATAAAATTGTAAAGCTTAAGTATGCAAAGTTTAAAAAAAAAAAGAAGATAATGCTAAAGAATAAATATGTATATTTTAATTTGATAATCTAAATTTAAAATATACTTATTTTGAAATAAAGAGGAAAAAAATGTTGAAAAATAAATTAATCCAGCTATTAGTATGAAAAGCAGGAGAAGAGATATTTTCTAATTTGATTTGATTGAAAATATTAATAAATTTATTATCTTAAATTCTCAATCAATTATCTTATTTTGAGCTTTTTTGTATTAATTTTAAACTTTTAATCAAATATCTTATAGTCTTCTTAATTTGTACTTTCATATATTTATTCAATTTAATTTACTTATTTTAAAGTGCTATTGATTTAAAATAGTTTTAGATAAATAATTTATTCTTAATAATTAAAAATTATTTAAAGTGATATCATTAATATGCTGATTTCATATTTTGATTTGCATATTTATCCTTGAAAATTGATTGGAGTTAAATTTAATTAAAATTATATTCTTACTCCAAGACATGAATTTCTAAACTTAATTTTAAAACTCATTTAAAAATTTAAATTTGATACTAAATTTTTGATTTGTATTGCAAAATTGTTATGAATTATTTATATTAAAATAATTTTTATCCAAAGCAATAAATTTAAAAATATGACTAGTATTTGCTTTGATAATATTTATTTTAGTTTGCTCGATACATTTTTAATACATATCATTTTCAAACTTAATTGACTAAATTTTTTTAAGAAAAAAAAATGAATATTAAAGTATATATTATGCTTAATTTTATGGTCAAATCTTTTTAAAAGCTCTATTCCTCTTAAAGCTTAAAAATGTATATTTAAAAATCTGATTAAAAAATCATATTCATTCAAAAAGGGGGAAAGCCTTTAATATTTGACTTCATGCTAATTTTTAAAAAGAAAAAAATATTTCTTCAAAGGAGAAAGGATAAATTTAAATTGATCTTTTCAATTGGATACGTCTCTAAATTAATACAATTCTTATATCTTGTTGATTTTGATGATAATTTTTGATCTTTTTCATGAGCTTTTTGATGTTATCAAAAAGAGGGAGATGTATATTGAGTATATGCTTAAATAATTAATACTTAAGAAACTCAATGAATTTCATGAAGTGCAACCTTAACACTCATTGATATGAATTATGTAAAATATTATTTAAAACTTTTATGAAGTATCCATTTATATTCGTGTACATTCTTACTTCATATTTTATACTAGCCAGTTAGTTGAAATATATTAATTTTATTTTTGTGCATATACTCAAAGTTTTATCATCATCAAAAAAGAGAAGTTTATTGATCCACTGATTAATTTTGATAATTTTAAAATATTGAGTATAAATGATACTAATCATGTATTTCAAGAATATATGTGGATCCTTTTAGATGTTCAAATTAAAAAAATTAATCCAAGAAAAGATCTACATAAAAATCATCAAGTCAAGATTTCAAAAAAATTGAATTGATAAAGATCCTTGAAGAAAGACAAAATCATAATTTTATCAAGTTAGAAGAAAATATATTTCGAAAGCTTCAAGAGTAACTAGCAAAAATTTTGATCTTTTGGATATAATTTCATATTTTTTAGATGTCAAATTTTGAAGAAAATCAAGTTTTAGCAAAAGGATAAACCCTAGGGTCGACCCCTAGGTCATTTCTTTTGAAATGGATAGCTTGGCATGTTTTAGCACATTGTTTTTATATGGCTTCACAAAAGGATCGACCCATGGGTCAACCTCTAGTGAAAGGATCGATCCCCGGATCGATCTTTGTTATATAGAAACTGAACAGAAAGCTGAATTTTTGAGTACTGTCCAAGTACTGACATCTAAGAAAAAAATATCGACACCTGAGAAAAAATAACGATACATGAGTAAAAAGTGTCGATCCTAGATCATAAGGTATCAACCTCAGATCAAAAAGTGCCGATCCCTACAGAAAAATGTCGACCCCAATGTTAAGACAGGCATAATAGCTAGTATTCTGCAGCTTTTCAAATGACCATTTCTTCACTCCAACGGCTAGTTCACAGCTTTCAACAGCTAGAATTGATTCTTCAGTCATCACCAAGAATATAAAAGCCTAGAGAAACATTTGGAAAATCAGATTAAGAAATTTTAAAGTAAAATTATTTTGGATTAAAGAGATTTTTATTACACATCAAAAAGAGAGTAAAAAAAGAGGAACTAAACTTTGATTTCAGAGGATATTCAAGAGTTATCTTCCACAATATTTCAAGCAATCTCTCAGCATCATTTGAAGAGAAATGAAGCTTCAAAAGAGCACAAATTCAGCGACTTCTTCGAGCTTCAAAAGAGTTTTTTTTTATTTTTATTTTTATACTAAATTTTTATATTTATATATTTATTTCTTTACAAGTTTCTTTAGGACAAGAAACTTGATGTATAGGCTGGTCCAAGCTGGTAATTGGATGGTGTAAAAATTTTGATTGGTGAGCCTAAAAAATTAATCGGATTGATAGTTATCCCGAAAAAATTATTGTGTTGGATTGTGGTTGGTGAGCCCGATAAAATCAACTAGATTTATTTTGTGATCTTGGGTTAAACAAATGCACTGTAATCTAGAGTTGATAGTAAAATTTTCAAGAAGAGCTTGGAGAGTGGACGTAGGTGCGGGATTGCATCGAATCGTTATAAAATCCTTTTGTGTTTGTATTGTATTTTTACTTTCCTTACCCTCGTTACTTGTTTTACATATTTATGTTATCTAGTTGATTTTAATTTAACTACCATATTGCATATCCATCACAAATACTCAAGTTCTATTAATTAGAAGCACATATTTACTTAGAGTTTAATTTGGCTAAAATTTTAAAAGAATCTAATTCACCCTCTCTCTTAGATTGCTACCTCTGAGCAATAATAGAATATCAATTTGGTGGTATGGTTGGGATCAAAAATTTGAAATGGCATTTGGAGAATTGTAGAAAAAATTATAACATAGGACATATGATCTTATCACAATCTCAAGGATTTATATCTATGCATTCTAGTAAATTTGATTCGAAGAAGTTTCATGAATTGTTAACATGTATAATTATTCAGCATGATCCATCATTTTAATTTGTTAAGTATAAAGGTATTAGATATTTGTTTGCTTATATTTGTGAGGATGCCAAGATAGTATCAAGGAATTCTATCAAGGTAAATTTGTTGAAATTATATAAAAAAAGAATAAAAAAATAGTATTTTAGCTACACTCAATTCTTTCTAGGATAAACTTGACTTTGGATTTGTGGAACTCCATTACTACTAATGGATATTTATATTTAATCATTATTGATAAAAAATGAGTGTTGCAAAGGAAAGTTCTTAACTTTCGTTTCGTGCCTCCTCCATATAATGGCATATCTTTATGTGAAATAATTTATATTTTGTTGATTGATTAGGAAATTAAAAAAAATTATATATTACATAACTTTGGATACTGCAGCAATAAATAATATTTCTATTGACATGCTAAAGATTTAACTTAATTTGAAGAATGTATTTTACTCAAATGATGAGTTCTTTCATATTTGATGTTGTGCTTATATTCTTAATTTAATTGTATAAGAGGAATTAAGAGAGATAGATGAACTTATTTTTAAGGTTCATAAATATATGAGAGGTTCAAAAGTTTGGAAACAAAAATTAATATTTAGAATGTATTAGACAATTTTTTTGGGAAAGTTAAAAATGCTTAAGGCAAGATATTTCTACAAGGTGAAATTCAATTTTTTAATGCCAGAGGGTGCTTTTCTTTGTTTGAACTTAAGTGACTCTAATTACAAGTATTGTTTAAGTGAAGAGGAGTGGGGCAAAGTTAAAAAAATTGGCAAGTTATTGAGTGTATTCTATGATACTATCCTTATATGTTCCGAAGTTAAATATCCTACATCAAACTTGTATTTTTCTCAAATTTTCTTGCTTCAGCTTACTTTAAGATAAGAGATGCAAAGTGTAAATGCTTTTATGCAAAGAATACAGAGCAAATATATGAAAAATTTGAAAAGTATTGATCAGATCATAGCTTAATCTTAGCCATAATAGTTATTTTAGATCCTCGATATAAATTCCAGTTGGTGAAGTATTATTATAAGAAGTTGAATAGATATGGTACTTGTACTGAGAGCACGTAAATTCATGATTATATATATATATATATTTTAATTAATATATGGTTTCTTCTTCTAAAGCTCCAACTACTAGCAGATCAATTCATAGAGACATAGAAAGTGATGCTTCTGAGCCATGTAGAAAAGAATATGCTTTTAAGATAACATAAAAACTTTTTGTCAAATAAACAAATTTATCATCCTTGTATATGGTATTGTTTCTAATAAATAACTCAATTCATTTTTCCAATAATATAGGTATAGTTGAAAGCTTTGATTTTATGATTGCTGCATAGAAATGTCAATTGAAATTATATTTAAATGAGCTTAGAGTTGATAGAAAATTCAATTTGGATATCCTTGATTTTTGGAAAGCTAATTAGTTTTAATATCCTCAACTTTCTCTTGTGGCGCATGATATTGTAACTATTCTGAAATTTATAATTGCCTTTGAATATGCTTTTAATATAAGTGGGTGAGTATTTGATAAGTACCGTAGTGCACTTAAATTGGATATTGCTGAGGCCTTGATTTGCACTAGAGATTGAGTGTTTGAAAAGAAAGGTATATATCTTATTAGTTACATAGCTATTATATTTTAAATAAGTTTATTATTAATTATTGAATATTTCATTGTAGGTGTTTTGGAATATTCCAGATTAGATGAAGTTGTAGAGGATATCATAAATTCAAATTCTTTCAATAAAGCCTAATCAACTCAATACTTAGCAAATAATGATACCAACCCATAATGAAATGAATCATGCTAGTGGTTACTTTTTTGGATTATGTTGCTCATGTTTTTATGTTGCATTTTATTTGGAACTCTTTTTTGGTTTTTGTTGAACTATGGATGTTGTCATTCGGCTAATTATGGAGTCATGGTGGCAGTTAAATTTATGGTGGTTATAGTTTAGGTTCTTGTTTCATAATGGAATGAATTACATGTATGTACAATTACAATTTCAAATTATAATTTCATTTTATAATCTATATACTTTGTTTAATTTCAGGTTATCTACTATGTGCGTGACTATGTCCTAATTATTTTATGTAATTTTGTTTAAGTTCTTGCGTCAAGCTCTAATGGTCATAAATACTCGTTGGCAAAATGCAGGGAATCTCAATTATCTCATTGAATCAAGATAAGAGCGCATATCTGAATTATTCCCTCTACACAACAATGAATCTAGTATTTTGTGTCATTTTCCCAAGTCCAGTCTATTTAAGTAGTTAAGGAGCTTTTCAGTGGCGATGGACAAACAAAGAATGGAAGAAAAGAGGCAAACGAGTTTCCTACGACATTCTGCTTTTCCTTTTCCCCTTATATCAACCATATACTGTTGTTATTAATGTTTTGACTTATCACCTGCTGCTTGGTGTTGTCTGAAGTGCTGCTTCCTCCAGGAGTACATCAAAGATCGGTGTCAAGTCCGACACTGATGAATCTAGCTGAGGCTTTAGCTTACCATAAAATGTGAGACGTATTGGTCTTGCACAATGGTTACTCGTGTTTGATTCTTTTTTTCTTAATGTTGTTTTTGTTGAATTCATCCTTCATGTTTCAACTTTTGTAGGTGCTACTGCTATGAGGATATGCCTCTCCAAGATCTACAAGCAGCCCAGTGATACACTTCGAATCATACTGCACTTATAGTCATATCATGATTAAGTGAGATCGAATGAAAGTGGAACCTATAAGTGTAGAAAATTATAAGCTTTATTATGAAAAAATCATATCTCCAACCATTATTGTTCAAGTTCTGAATGAATCCTCGATCCAAAGCCTGCAACTGCAATAATTTGCAACCTATGATCACAAGAAAAAAAATATCTGGATGCTTCTCGCGAATGATGAGCAGCATCTTGATTTTTTTAACCATACTCCAAGTATTCCTGATGGAAAGGATCTCACAAGCTCTTGGATGAGTAAGGGATTAAGTCTATAGACGTTCTCTTATAACGTACCTCATCTATTAGAGGTAGTATCTGAATCAGTTGCAAAGATTGGAGATGGACGGCAACCACGATGGTTGAATAGAATTCAAATTCATCTAATCATCAAATATATCCTTATTATTTTATTAGAGATTTATCTTTAGTCAGAGTTTAGATTAAAATATATAAAATAAAACCAAATGCGTATTAGTATGGGCCACATCTGGATGGATCTAAATAGAAAAATCATATAAGCATCTTTATTTTAATTATTTAAAATATTTTCAAAAATCTTTAATGAAATTTTATTTGGATTTGATAGTTGAAAAACTAATGTGGCCACATTTAAAAACTTAATTTCTCCATAGAATATATACTATATATTTGATTATAAAATAATCATCAGTACGAATCATGATAGCAAATATATTATCAAATAATACATGATCTTTCATATATCATAACACTAATGATACCTCATAATCAAGTTCTTTATATGAAACTTTAGCTTTATGAATAGACGAAATTTTATGTCTATTTCTTGGTCAACTTTATATCACATGGTAATAGCTGATCAGTATAAAATAAACTAAATTATAAAATCTAATGTGATGACTTTATACATGGCATCCAATATATATCAACTACTAAATGAGCTGTATCCCTATATGATCTACCTTACCCTCAAAATTTCGGAATAAGTCCTTTAGTCAGTGGGTCTATAATTATCAGCTCTATATGATATATCTCACAAATATTATGTTCTTTATTCTGTCACGAAAAGTCAAGTACTTAACACCAATATACATGTTGGTGTTTGCACTCTTCATATTGTAGGAGAATCTTATTTGCAAAAGATATTATCACAGTATCTCTTTATCGATCTGCAAATAGAGTCAATAACTCTAAATCCTGTGATAAAATTCTACAATCTTATAGCTTGTGAGAAAGTCTCATATATGCTATGTATTTTATTTTCATAATAAATATAATAAATAAGATCTTATTTTACATACATTCATGACATAGCACCTTCTGTAAGTAGAAAGATATCTCAAAAATAGATTTTCTACTATCGGTGCATTCAGTAAAGTCTGAATTTTAATAGCCTATTATTTTATGATGATCAGACCGACTATATGTGAGCATGTAAACTTTTATACTCTATAGATAATACATTACTTTCTTTGCAACTTCTCTATGCTCCAATCCTGAATCATGTTAATAATGTACAAATATTGATGCAATAATGTCTGCACCCATATAAACATATGCATATGTTCCTAATACTAGATGCATAGGTTATGAACTTTATTTTTTTTATCTTTATCTTAATTCTTGGATATTGAGCTTTATTCAATGTATCACCCTTTACATTATGAATGCATATAGAAAAATATTTTTTTATCCAAAATTTAATATTTTAGATATGTAAGTCTTTTAAGATAGTCCATATAGCCTTAAGAATCTATCTGTGTGAATCTGAATGCCGCTAATTAAAGCGATTTCACCTATATCTTACATCTTAAAATTCAGAGATAGAAACTATTTGATTTTCTTAAGTGGACCTAAATTACTGTTGACAAGCAGAATATTATGAACTTACTTTCACTAACCTTTGGGTATAAAGAGTTAAGCCCAAAAATAATGATTATTCGATGAAAATCAAGATACTATAGTATGAAAGTCTATTTAAGTTCATAACTGAATTTCTTTAAACTACGAATTATATATCTTTATCCACTAACTATAAAATTTCTCATGTATTATACTATATAAATCTTTTCCTTTAGATCACTATTAAGAAAGATTATTCTTACAATCATCTGATGTAGCTCTAAATAAAAAATGAGCTACTAAGACCATGATAATTCTAAAGGAATAGTCAATGCTCCCTTTTATGTAAATTAACCTCTTTTCTATAAGTCTGGTTTTATATCATTTAATCTTATTTTTAGATATGGTTGTTATCCATAGAGTCCAGCTCTTCCTTTATGGCTTCCAATTATTGTAAGGTGTTCACACCTTCATGGCTTGTAAGAACGTCTTAAGGTCATCAACCTTTTCATTCATATTGTCTAGATATACCATATAATCTGGAGGTATAGTAGATTATCTTACTTTAATGGATCTCTAAAAAATTGTTCCTTGATCTGTTTATGGCAGTGGTTAGACAGTTACATCTTTGGCAATAGAAACATCATAGAGTGGAGCTTGATGAAGTGATGATTCCTCCTAAATATTATCTCAAAGAATAACAATAAGAACCGTTACTTCAGTCTACTTTATAGGCTTAGTATTTTCTTAAAATAATATCCTAAAGATCTCCACTCCCACTAAATATATCAATCTCTAGAATCTAGCTTTATTAATTTTCTACTATCTATAATATAGAAAATGGATAATAAAATCTATATCATTTTGATATGATGTACTAGATATTATATTTTAGAGTATAGTACCTTATATCTTTAGGAATTTTACTGATGGTCCTGACTATTATCCTATTTTAGTATATCTATTATAATATTCATCATCTTTATCATATCTGATTACTTTAATCATTTTTTTTGATTATCTTTCTACCTCTATTTCAAATTTCTTAATAGGCCTTAAAGACATCAGCACTATTAAATAGAAGGTATAAATATATCAAGTGAATAGTCACCAATGAGTATGACAAAAATTTTTTCTCTACTAGATATGAAGAAAAGTTTGCATAGAATAATATGAATGAATTTCAAAGTTTCTTCATTCCTTCTGGCATTCTTATACGTGTATATCTGCATTATCTTTATGCAGTTATCATATGTTATAAAATCAGTGAACTTTGATGATCCTAAGATCATTTTTTTCACTAGCCTTATGACTCTTTTCAAACTTGATGCCATAACATAGAAATGTTTTTAAAATGAAAATCTACTTCAGGATCTAAGACTATTCTATAGCATCCAACTGTTTTAATAAGTAAATATTTTTATTTTCTAATGAGAACAAACCATTCACTTTCAGTCAGAGACTTTCTTAATAGAAAGTCTTGAAACTTGTTGGCAATATGTGCTAGTCTACTATAGTCAGTCCATTGGATAAAATAAGGAATATTTACTAAATTGGATTCAAAACTTACACAACAGTAAAGAATATTTTTCTTTGCAGCCATCTTTTATACTTTATGCAGCATTTCTTTAGATCTCTCTTTCTTTTATAGAAGAAGCATCTAATAATTTTATTAATGGCTTTACCTAATATCATAATAAATATTTTTTTCTGCCTTCGGTACCTTAGGTACATCTTTTTTTTTTATCTACTTTTTTACTAACTTAATGTGAATCAAAGTTCACGCTCTTTATCTTCTCTTGACTCAATCTCTTCTGCACTTGTACAAATATTTGGCCAGTAATTCTTTAACTGTCCATTTCTCATTGTGTATACTATAGGAGATCTTAAAGAGATTGACATGATGAAAAAATAGTGAGGATAAAGTGGACTAAAAGGATATCTGATATAAAAACTTTAATATCAGATTAACTATGCTGCGATGTCCTTCATTTATATAATGTACTCACGAATACTGGCCTTTACCTTAAGAGCTTACTGATTACTATTCTATAGCATATATGACAATACGAGCCTTCTGACATGATCTCCTAATATGCCACTTTAAGTTAAATTTCTTGTTGAGCAAACTAAGTCCATTGAATGATCTATGATTCTTAAAAAGCTCTTCTAATATGATGTACTTTCATTCATAAATGGTGAAAGTTTATTAACTCGATACATCAAATCAAGATCAGCACAACATAATGTGAGCAATATTTTTTTTTATTTCAAAAAAATTAATCTATTAAGAAAAAAAAAAATTTATGCTGTTATCAATAATTATGGAAATTAATACTGTAAATAATACATGCTCACGTTATCATCAAATATTGAGACTAATTAAATTTTATCTAAAGCAAATAATTTTTTTTTATATTTAACTTTGATAGTAGAAAATTCTAATCTTCCTGTGGGCAGAGGTGCATCATACATAGAATTTACTAATGTTTTATTAATAAGATCAGTAACGTAGATATCAAAAAATAGAAAATTTTCATACCTGTGGGTCTAGAAAAAATTCTATCCTCAATACCTAAATTACCATCTTATTCTAATTAAATCATAAAAATAACCACTCTCTGTGGGTAAAGCAAATTATTCTATGACTTAATCGCAATTTTGTTCATATATCACTATACTTTATTTTACAGTCTTTATATGATATTTATTATATTAGGATGCTGTGGCTATTCCTGAACATAATAAATCTACTAACTCTAATATGGCATTGAACACATTATCAAAAATATGATAATAGGTCTATAAATCTTTATTTACATATAAATAAATTAGTAGCACAAAAATAAACTATGTAATGTGCAAACAAACTTTTATACAATTGAACTATATAGCAAGACCTTATCATAATTAATAAAAATTTTTTATGTAATAAAGTTGTACAAAGACTAAACAGTAATTCGATGGTCTTTATATAATGATCTTTATTATAGGGGCTAAAGTGTAATTTTATAAGAATCTTTATGCAATTTATTACTTTATTAGGGATTAAATTATAAAACTTCCTAAACTAATTCATTCAATTATAGAAAAGGAACCTTTATGTAATATATTACTTTATAAGGTACTAGATTGCAAAAGGCCTCTAAACTTGATTCAGCCTTATTGGAATATAAACTTTTCAAGGGCTTAATTGAAAAATCTCCTGAACCAGATTGAACCAATTCAATCTGGTCTGGTTGAGTCAATTATTAATGGGCTAATGGATTTACTTGATGGATGTGGGTTTTAACAGATCCGAGTTAAGATCTGAAATCCAAAATCCGATAGCCCTCATCTCCTTCCACCCTTCTCTTTTCCCCATCAAAACCCAAACCCCATGGTTGACGATCCCCTTCTTCTAATCGTCGTCAGCAAGCCACCGACTGTTCTCAACCACCGACGGTCGACGTGAGACTGCTGTCGTGGCCGTCAGTGAGCCGACGAAGAGTGGTTCTTGACGGGAGATCGGAGGGAGAGAAAAGGGCAAGCCGGCGCTTGTTCTTGGCTAAATGTCATCGGTGGCCATCGAAAAATCAATATGGCAGACCACCGCCCTCTGCCTTATGCCCTCCACTGATTTCCTGGTGGTTGTGCCGGTGATCGGCCCTTGGATGTGAGATCAGTGGAGGTTTCAACATAAAAAGATTTCCGGCGACATCCTTTTCCAAAGAAATCGGACAACGACCGTCAAAAAGCCCAGATGGCTGTCCACCGCCATCGACAACTCCCAATGCCTGTCGAAGGAGATCGGAGGTCTAGCCATCTTGACGTCGGGAGGATGACTACGGGAGAGTTTCTCTCTCTCTTTTTTTTGTTTAACCGATGGTGGGTTTCTAGAGGGAGAGATCGCCGGCGTCTTGAGTGGCCACCGAATGCAGACTGGAGGTCCGACCATCCACAATGGGAGGAGGATGGCATGGCGGCGAAAAAACATGAACACCGTCATCCTATTCTTCTTCCTTTGATTTATTTATTTATTTAAACAACAATCCAAACACAAATATAAATCATACATCTTTGGATCTAAATAAATAAATAAAAATATAAATCTTTATGGCATCTTGGGACAAATCCGATCGCAAAATGGATTATGGAAAGAAACGGATGTCCCTTATTTTATTTTTTATTTTATCCATAAATAATTTTTTAATATGCCAAAAATTAAATTTAAAATATGATATATCAAATTTTGTAGATCATGAACGGAACAAAATAACATAGAGATGGCTATGATACGATTTAATGTAGTACATGATAAGATTTATTGCAAAAAAATCATACCTCCAGCCATTTGTTCAAGTCTGTAACTGCAACGATCTGCAACCTATGATCATAAGAAAAAAAATATTTGGATGCTTCTCATGAATGATGGGCAACGTCTTGGTTTTCCTAACCTTACTCCGAGTATTCTCGCAAGCTCTTAGATGAGTAGGAGACGAAGTACATAGACGTCCTTTTATAACATACGTAGTATCTGAATCAATCACAAAAACTGAAGATTGACGATATCTACGATGGTTGAATAGAGCTCAAATTCATCTAATCATCAAATATATTATTATTACTTTATTGAAAATTTATCTTCAATTTAGATTAAAACATGTAAAATAAAATCAGATGCATGTTAGTATGAGCCACATCTGGATGGGAACCTATAAGTTCTTTTCTTCACACCAACTCTTTACGGACTATATCAAGGTCTTCCAAACTAAAATTGAGCCCAATTCTCAAATGTCTAGCATAACTAGAGTCATTAAATTCTTCTCTAAGTTCCGTAGCCTCCCATTCCTGCAAGAAACCTCCATATTTTTCCGTTTCTCCTCCAACTTTCCACTTTTCCATTTTCTTCATTAAAATGCCATACTTATTCCGTGGAACCTCTCAGGTTCAAAAATTATGGAAACATAGCGGTGCAAATGAGAGAGAGGAGATGGGAAACAAATATATTAGAACTAAACAAAACAATCTTGTTTCACTAATAATAGACTTGATTTTACATAAAGCCATGCAAACTAGTTCATATGTAGACACATATGAGGTAGCTTTACAATAAAATAGTTTGCAGACTCATGCAGATTAATACATATACATGGTTCTACTAGATTCTATGATATGGACTCCTAAATGGCGATTGACCTCAACCAACCAACCATGTGAACTCGAAAACTAAGCTATCTTGTTCTCATACATAACTCTAAATCCTATATTACAATATCAATTCAAATTAATTTAATTCTGTCTAATTTTGGATGACTCTTTTCCAATATGCTATTTTATAAGTTCATGCGAAGCGATTGAAGGAATCATCATGTCACTACTTTCAGGTGCTCATACCACATTAGAAAGCTATTCGGATGGAGCTAGAACCAATTGAAGCTGTCTCGTTGTTCGGTCGCACAAGAGAAGCAATTTTGCTCTTTAAGTAGCGTCCAGCACTAATCCAATCCAAATGATTCTATTTGCTTTCATAGTTTAAATATTTTAATAAGGCCTTATTTCAATTTCTAAACCTAATTTTTATAGCCATAATTCTTATCGATGGTTAATTTTCACTAAATATGTGTATTTTTATGTATCTGCAATTACTACTTAAGAAAAGAATGGAAGAAATAAGAAACCATGCATCCAGTTTTCCAATAGCCAGATGTATGATGAGCTCCAGATCAACTATTTGATCTCAAAAGCTTAAAGTGTTAAGAATGAGTCAAACAAAAAACAAGATTTAACATTAATGTCGATCCTCTAGTGACTTATTCCATCATTTTATATACAATTGTTACCCTTGGAAGAAAATAATTCCCAAACGAAAAGGTAACCATTTTGTGCATATTCATTTGCATGTGACGTCAAATATGATAGGAACATTTCATTGTCCTGGCTTCTTTATTCCATTCTTGAGATATATGGGTCAAATGCTTGATGCAATTATTTTGCTTCGAAGTCCCAATTGAATTTTAAAGCTATACCTAACCTTTATCGCATTTGACTGCCCACTCCTTTGTATCTTTTCACTTTCATACAACATTTAATTCCGATTCTAATATTCGAATTAAATATTTGATGATTCATCATGTTTACACATTCTCATGGATTATTAGCAGATCACTACTAATTTGTAATTGTTGTTCTTGTATTCACTAGTTTCTTTTATCTTCTTGTGTCTCTATACATGTTAATCGATAAATATTTTACATCATAGATCCTTCTTTTAGATGTTGTCATGTGGCATTACCCCGTTTTGGTGGACTATAACTCCAATTGTCATTATTTTAAAATTTCCACCCGCTTGCTGACTATGACGTCCATCTCCTTTCATGGTTAAACGTCAATGTTGTTACGTGGTTGTATCCTCACTTTTCCATGGCAATTATTTCATGCCTGTTAATATATCCAACATATAATATTAATAGATTTGTTATCATGCTCAAAATCTCTTATTAAGTTGCTACCATACTCAAAGTCCGTTATGGCTAGACTTATACATACACCTTATATGTACTGTTGGAGGAATTTTATGCTAGCTGAAGACATGACAATATAGGCTGATTGAAGATTTTCGAAAGGCTGTGACCGAGGTTCTAAATCAGGTCGAGCTTGAAATCATCAAGAGATGGAAGTCAGTCACAACGAAGGCTGATTGAAGGTCTTCAAAAGGTCAAGAACGAGATCCTAAGTTGGGCCGAACTTGAGTTCATCAAGAGATGGAAGCCAATCACAACGAAGGCTGATTGAAGATGTTCAAAGGATTGAGGACGAGGTCCTGAGTCGGGCCAAACTTGAATTCATCAAGAGATGAAAGCCAGTCACAACAAAGGTTGATTGAAGATCTTTAAAGGGTTGAGGACGAGGTCCTGAGTGAGGCCGAACTTGAGTGAAGGTCTTCAAAGGGTCGAGAATGAGGTCCTGAGTCAGGTCGAACTTGAGTTCATCAAGAGGCTGGAGTCCCCACTCTTGGCTCTAGATTGTCAACTCACTCTTCTCACATGCCATGAGGGGACAATACTTGACATGATTCCTGAGAATATTCTAGTAGGCAAACAAAATATCTTTAATAATTTACTGCTCTCTCACGACTAACAACCCACGACCATTCCTAACAAACTCCAAATCCTTCTATAAAATGAGGAAAAGAGGGAACCCAAGATATGCAACTTCTTCTCTCCAAGCGCTCATCTTCTTCCTGCTGTTGAATAGAGAACTGACTTGAGCATCGGAGGGTCCCCACTGAAGCCAACTTCGATCGAGAACTTCTCTTGTAGGTACGGCCATCTCCATCCTATCGCTGCCGACTTGCCGCCATCGCTTAACTCCAGTCAATTCGATCTTGAGATGGATTTTTGCGTCAATAGATGGCGCTAGCGGAAGGGCATTTGAGCCTATTTATGAAAAAAAATGAGCATCCAATGAGAGGAGCTCTATCACGTTGCTCCAATGCTGATGAGATTCGGCATCCATCTTCAACAAGACCTATCTAGGCTCAAATCGGAGGGCTCCAAATGAGGAAAAAATTACAATCGGAGAAAAAAGTCTAAGCCAAGAAGAAGATCACAATAAGGATGATCCAAACCAGCAAAGCCATCGCAGGATTCAGATAAGAAATATAATCATGAAAATTTTTTAGTCGTATTATATTCTATTTTTTTCGTCCATTCTTTTGAATTTTGGATAGAATCAAACATTAGAAGGATTTTCATTTGCACTCGAATATGCTGGGCAAAATTTAATTTGAAAGCTTCATAAACAAGAGTAAATTTGATGCCCAGCAAAGACTCTTCGTCAACAGCATCCCGTGAAAAGGGGATTCGATTCTCCTGATTCAAAAAAAAAAAAGAGAAAGAGGAAACAAGGGGGGGGGTCAGTGTCCGCGAGCCTCTCCCTAGCCCCTGCAGTGCTGGCAGACCTCCTCCCTCACGCTCCCGTGCGCGGCTCATGACGGCAGGGGTCCCCAGCCCCTACGTCTCCGATCGAGCTCCTTTCTCCCCTGCATGATGACTCCTCCGACCTCCTCTGAACCTGCAGGGACCCTCCGATCTCCTTCAAATTCTTGGTGACCCTTTGGTCTTCTCACTCCCAGGTGGAAGTCAAGCGACCCCCCTCTGATCTCCTCTCTCATCCGCACCTGTCACACCTCCGACCGGCCTCCTTCGAGCCCGCATGCCCAAGCAACTCTGGCCGACTTTCTTTCTCCCCCGCGTGACAACGCCGGCAAACCTTCTCTCTTTTGCATGGCCAAGATCCTCTCCTGAGCTCTCAGGCGGAACTCGGGCTCCTTCGAACTTCTTATTGCGCCCGTGCGACCTTCGGCCGACTTCCACTAAGCCTGCATTCAGACCCCTCCGATCTTCCTCCCTTGAACTCCCAAGCATGGACTGCGACATTCTCCTCCAAACCCGCAGTAACTCCGACCTTCTCCCCGCGAGCCTTTAGCCATAGTAGATCCTCTCTCCCAAGAGACTGTGGTAGCCGAATCTCCCTCATGCAGGCGGGCAACACAGTAACATATCTCCTCGCCGCACGTTGACCTCCTTCTTTGTAACCCCGAAAGGTAGCTGTTGGTCGCAACGCCACCGATCTTCTTCCTCCGCGCTCCTAGGTGTGGTCAGGACCAGTCATAGCGATACCAACTTTCTCCTCTCCCATGCCTAGGCATGACTGAACCTGACACGGCAGCCCACGGTGGCACTGAGATCCTCCATAACAATCTCCACTAGTGCTAATCTCAAAAAAAAAAGAAAGAGAAGAGGGAGCCAACCCTCCTTCCCCTACACCTGCACGTCCCTATGTTCTCCTCTCACTGACTTTCTCCCCACGAGTCCGGGCACAGCTGAAGTCCTCTCAATATCGCTGACCCTCTCCCCTACATGTCTAGGTGCAGACAAATCTTTCGCAATGGTGCCAAGATCTGTGCACCTCTAGTGCGGCTGAACCCACCACCAAGCGGTTCTCAAAGTCCTCATGCGTATAGTGCCGAAGTCCTCACAAGGCTTGTGCACTCCTAGCATGGCCAAGGTTCCCCCACACATCGAGATCCATGCGCTCTGAAACCAAAGTTCCGAGTATTCATTCGACCTTTTCTAAAGTCCTCCCATATGCATCTCATATCGTACGGTGTTGGAGCTCACTTGGAGCAACTCTAAAGCAATCCATAAAATGTTGCAATCTCGGCATGCGGATCTATGAATTTCACCCATAGAAACTAAGATTAATACGAAGAAAAGGAGAAGAAGAGAAGAAAAAAAAGAAGATAGAGTCTGATCTGAACTGGAGTAATCCAAGATAAAAGCTCAAAATCAAGTAACAAGAGGGGGTCAAACAGAGCCTAAGGTCTCCCAAATGGAGAACTCATGGTAAGAGACTTTTAAGCCTTTGTCCATTATCTTTTCTTTCTCATGAGCTATAGGATACTAAAATCATGGCCAAACTCAAAGTCAATTAAGACTTAGTTCAAGAAACTAAGGCTGAAGTTGAAGTGAAAATAAATGTTGAAGTTGAAGTTTGAATTCAGACCCATCCGAGGTCAAGTTCAAGACTCATTTGAGGCGCAAGCAAAATAAATCCGAGGTAAAAATCATACAAATCCTAGGCCAACAAAAACCTAACCTCATTAAGCTGAGCTTATCAAATAACCAATCCGAGGTCAAACCTAAGCCAAGATGAAGTCAGATCTCAAACCAATTCAAGGTTAAGCTCAAGATCTATCCAAAAAGAAAGTAAGACAAATCCAAGGTAAAGATCATACAAGTTCGAGGTCTACAAAGGTTCAAGCTCAAAAGATTGAGGCCAATAGAAATTCTAACTTAGTAAGCCAAGCTCATCAAAAGAAAAAGGGAGGGGGGGTAATCTGAGGTTAAAGCCTAAGCCAAGTTGAGGTCAGATTCAAGACCAAATCAAGGTTAGAATCAAAGATAAGCTGAAGTTAAAATCATAATCAAGTTGAAGTTAAAATTACAATCAAGCCGAAGTTAAAATCACAGCCAAGCCAAAGTCAAAATTGTGACTAAGGCCGAACTACTAAGCCCAAATTCAAGCCAAAAAAAAATCAAGGCCAAGAAAGAAGACTTAACAAGAATATCAATCAAAGAAGACCTCATTAACTTAAGATGGAAGAAGGGAAGAGGCTCTTTCAATAGCCCTTATGTGCTCCTACAATCCTGTTAGGAACAGGAGAAGAATCTCATCCTAACATGAGCAAAATAAAGATCTCGTTAACTTAAGATGGGAGGAGGGGAGAGGCCCTTTCAATGGTCCTTATGTATCCTTATAGTCCTATTAAGAATAGAAGGAGAATCTCATCCTAACATGAGCAAAATGAAAATCTCGTTAACTTATGACGGGAGGAGGAGAGAGGTTCTTTCAACGGCCCTTATGTGCCCTATAATTCTATTAGGAATAGGAGGAGAACCTCGTCCTAACATGAGCAAAATGAAGATCTCATTAACTTAAGACAGGAGATGGAGAGAGGCCCTTTCAATGACCTAGGTATTTTCCTACGATCATGTCAAGGACAAGACACAAAGGGAAGTCCTTCGATTATTTAAGATGGGAGAATAACCTCATCCTAGTGAGGGTGAAAACCTTAGATTTTTAAATACGAAGTAAAGATTTGCAGAAATTCGAGCTTCAAATATCAATATTTGTAGAAATTCAACTTTAGAGGGCAAAGATCTATAGAAATTCGAACTCAAAATATCAATATTTGTAGAAATCCGAGCTTAGAAAGTAAAGGTCTGCAGCAATACAAGCTCAGAATGTAAACATGTACAGAAATCTGATAGAAGACAGAGGTCAGCAGAAATCTAAGCTCAAAAAGTTGAAAATAAAATTGAAGACTTTCGAACAATTTCAATAAGAAGCCAGAAGATTCTAAGTCTAAACGACAAAAAAGATCATGTCTTCGATGAGTCCAACTTACTATACTCCCTTCGTTCAAACCAAGTTCCAGACTCGAAAGTAGGAGGCTATTGTTGGAGGATTTTTATGCCAGCCAAAGACATGACAATATGGATTGATTGAAGATCTTCGGAAGATTGTGACGAAGATCCTAAGTCAGACCAAGCTTGAAATCATCAAGAGATGGAAGCCAATCATAACGAAGGCTGATTGAAGGTCTTCAAAAGGTTGAGGATAAGGTCCTAAGTTGGGCTGAACTTGAGTTCATCAAGAGATGGAAGCCAGTCACAACAAAGATTGATTGAAGATCTTCAAAGGATTGAAGATGAGGTCTTGAGTTGGGCCAAACTTGAGTTCATTAAGAGATGGAAGCCAGTCACAACGAAGGCTGATTGAAGATCTTTAAAGGATCGAGGATGAGGTCCTGAGTTAGGCCAAACTTGAGTGAAGGTCTTCAAAGGATCGAGGATGAGGTCTTGAGTCAGGCCGAACTTGAGTTCATCAAAAGGTTGGAGTCCCCACTCTTGGCTCTAGGTTGTCAACTCACTCTCCTCACATGTCATGAGGGGATAATACTTGACATGATTTTTGAGAATATTCTAGTAGACAAATAAAATATCTCTGATAATTTACTGCTCTCTCATGACTAACAACCTAGGACAATTCCTAACAAACTCCAAATCCTTCTATAAAAGAAGAAAAAGAGGGATCCCAAGATACGCAACTTCTTCTCTCTAAATGCTTATCTTCTTTCCGCTATTGAACGAAAAACTGATTTGAGTGTCGGAGGATTCCTGTCGGAGCCAACTCTAATCGAAAACTTTTCTTGCAGGTATGGCCACCTCCATCCCATCGCCGTCAACTTGCCACCATCGCGCAATTTCAGTCAACCTGACCTCGAGATGAATTTTTGCATCAACATGTACTATTGTAAGCAAACTAGTGGTATACAAATCACATTTTTTTCTTTGTTTATCTTCTTCTTCTATCGTACTATTATATGGAGTTGCTTTTGAAGACCACCTCCAAGTTGAGAATAAGTGCATTACATGTAGATATTGTTCTTTTTATATACAAAGCATGACCCATAAATATGTTTTTCAAGTAGAAAGAAAGATGACTTGTCTAACATATGAAAGCAACAAGCCAATCACACACATTGGTTTCTAGCAAACAAACATAGCCTAATGATAGAAAAAGTTTGACCTAAGAATCTTTAGTGTACATGGTTTGCATGGCAGAGTGCCATGTAGCATTTAATCATTGTCATCAAAGGATGGACAGCTATCAACAACGACATGGTGTGTATAGTATGTAAGACCACCTTATTTGATAGTCATCATTCTCTTGATGGAGGGTATTGAGTGCTGTCTGGCACTCTATAGGGTGAATCATGCATTGCAATGGATCCAAGCTCAAAAAATTTTGTCTAAAAACAATTGTCCCTCAGTTTGGAACAAAAATAGGACTGAAACCATATTAGATATCGATTGGATACCAGTATATCCATATCTATATTTATTTTTATTGACAAATATAAATACAAATATAGATATTAGTGAGATGTAAAAATTCATATCCAAATTTATTTTAATTGAATATAGATATAAATTAGATACTGAAAGTATGGATATAAATATAGATATAAGTTGGATCATCAAACTTTATGACTATAGAATTAAAGATACTACTAAATGAATGATAAATCAAATTAATAACATATTAATATGATTATATCAATATAAGAAAAATAATTTTTAGCGATGGCAGATTCGCTGTCGCTAATAATACTTTTTACCGATGGCATTAGTGACAAAAAAAGTCATTAAATTTTTTTTTTATTATAAATATTAGTTATGGTGGAAAGAGTATTAGCGATAGTGAAAGCAGACGATAATGACCATTAGCGATGATGATATTAATGATAGAAATTCCTATCACAAAAAAAAAAAAGTTATTAAATTTATTAGCGATGGCTAAAGAAGTATCAGCGATAATAAATGCCATAGCTAATATTCTTTAATGATGACATTATTAGTAATAAAAATAGCCATCATAAATAATATTTTTTTTTATTTATCATAATTATTAGTATTAGCAAAGGCAAAAAAATATTAGCGATGGTAATTATCGTCATTAATAATCATTAGCGAACGACACTATTTGCAATGGAGTCGCCATCACAAAAGTAAAAGAAATTTTTTTAAAATTTTCTCTGGATATAGTATAATTTTATAATTTAAAGTTCATCTTCATCATTCATTATCTAAATAATTGTCGTTAGAGTATCATCACAAAAGACTACCTCAATCCGATAGTCCTAGCTATGTCGATCAATAAAATTTGATTTCGATGGCCATGATAATTGTTTAATGATTTGATAGATAAAGACCATCGATGAATCCAAAAATTTGCAACAATGATCTCGTTGATTTTTATAAGATACTTTCAAAATTTTACTTCAATTGGATATTATTATCATGGTCAATTTAGCATAGAATAATTTCGATCGTTAAATAAAAAATGAGTGATCAAAATCAAAAGGCCAAATGGCATCCGATCAAAAAAAATTTTTAGATAAGTAATCTTTATTACTACTTTAATTATTTGTATGGCGGTAATCGTAAAATCCAAATTGCACGTATATAAACCATCTAAAACTATATGTTTTTTTATACTCATTTTTAAAGTCCTTAAGTAATTATACTTGTATTTTTATAAGATCTATTTAACATGGATGGTTTATATGTGCGTAGTTTGGATTTTACAATCATCATTATAGAAAAGATTATAGTAGTAGTAAAGATCATTTATCTAAAAAATTACCTTAATCGAATGCCGTTTGATTTTTTGATTACTCATTTTTCATTTAATATTTGAAATCATCTTTGCTAAATTAACTATGATAATGATGTCCGATTCAAGTAAAATTTTGATAGTGTACCATAAATATCATCAAGATCATTGTTGCAAGTTTTTAGATTTATTGGTAGTCTCTATCTATCAAATCATTAAGTGATCATTCATGATCGTCAAAATTAAATTTTATTGATCGACATAACTAGGGCTATCGAATTGAGGCAGATTTTTATGACGATACTCTAACAATAATTATTTAGATAATGAACAGTGAAGATAGACTTTAAATTTTAAGATTATATTATATTTAGAGAAAAATAGTAAAAGGTATTAACGATGGATTTTTTTATCGATGGCTTAGCGACGGCAAACTTGCCATTGCTATCAAAAGTTATGAAAAAAAAATTTCTGATAAAAATATAAGTGATGGATTTTATTTTTAGTGATGGAGATTCATTTCTAATGCTTTTACTGACAGCATTAGCACGACATGTTTGTTATCGCTAATAGTCCGCAACATCAAAACACCATAGGGGATAAACAAAATTTCACTCCCATGCTCATCCCCTCCCATTCCTACCCTTCATCCTCCTCTTACTGGCGCCCAAACCCCTCTCACTCCCCCAACCCTCCTTTCATCCTCACCCCATCCCTCCGGCATCCTATGGCTGCTCCAATCCCATCGGGCCCATCCTTGCACCGACCTGACCCCTTGGCCCCAAGCCCACGTTGACATCGCTGGCGCGACTCTATGGCTACCACAACTCTGCCACCCCTGATGTTGCCAGCCCAACCTCATAGCCCCGAGTTCGAGTCCCTCCATGCCCACATCCATCCCGACCCTGCCATTCCCGACGTCACCGACCCGACCCCGCTGATCGCTGCCCCACCATCCCCAACTTGCGACCCTGCCCCATTGGCCTGACCCTACGGCCTCATCCCTGCTTCTTCATTTTTGTGGCTGCATCCCTGAGCCGCCACCCCCAGCGCACGGCCCCACCTCATCGGCCTGATCGCACGGCCTCATCCCCACTCCTTCATTTTTGCAGCTACATCCTCGAGCTGCCACCCCTAGCCGACGGCCCTGCCTTGCTGGCCTAACCTCGCAGCCCCATCACCACTCCTTCATTTCCACGGTTGCATCCCCAAGCAGCTGCCCCAGCCTTGTGGCCTTGCCCCGCCCCTCCTAGCCCACGACTTCGATCTTGCAGCTCCTATGAAAGTAAAAAAATTCTGACTTCATTTTCCCTTTTTCATCAATAAAATTTTCACTCCATTATAATGACCAAGTATTTTACTGATAGTATAATATGTCTTTCAGATCTGACAAACTTTGAATAGATACATTTTACCTATGAGAGGAAGAACAATACTCAAAAGTATATTTAGATGATGATCCTATATATTATAAAATATCATATTATAGATTGGTTTGGTTTCGATTTTATAAATACTAACTTTTGTCCACTTGCCATATCTAAATAATGCTCTAATGGAATTATTCTCAAGTTGTTGTTTTTGCTAAGATAAAGAAACAGAAATATATAAAAATTGATGGATATTAGATATAATTTTTTTCATGAATATTTGATATTTCTCTTAATTATTATTGTAGAAATGGATATAGGGATTTTATCAAAAAAACTATTGGAAAAAATTATGAAAAAATTATTTCGACGTAGACTAAAATATGAACTTAAGTTAAAAATGGTGAATATATCAGAGCATATGTGAACATTATATTAAACAAAGAAGATGAATTAGATGAAGTTGTCAAGCTTTAGGTTAGTCAAAATAAGAACAAAGATGAATCTAAAGAAGAGAATAAATTCAATTTAGAAGTGAAGAAAATCAACTTGAAGATAAGGAATACTTTATGTATTTATACCAAAAAATTTATGCAACTCAGAAGAATTTGCAATCGGATAATAGTCAATTAAAGTGAGCATAATATACTAAAAATTAGAAGATTCATAAATTTTATCAATGAGTATTGACAATTGTAAGAAGTGCAAATGCAAGAAGACAATCCATCTGGATGTAGAGTCTTCTGGAGGAGAGAATAAATTATGAGAGGATTTTAGAAAAAGTAGTTATGCAGAGATAATTTAATATTATATAGATATTTGATATTTTATTATTAAAAAAAATATAATTATATCTTATATGTTACATCATTATTCTATGTGCTGCAATGGAGCAGCGAGTAGTACACCGATAGGTAGCAAAGGATCTGACAGAACCAGGCCACCCAGTAGGATCCGATTAGGCACACAAATAGCTCCATCGACACACATGTTATGATAGATAGACTGATAAGAAATCTATACTAAAACTCTTTACTTGAATTATAAAAACTCTTATATGTATGCTGTAATTAATTTAATTTTATTATTTACATATTATAGATATAGCAACTAGATCATCCACCAAGTCAGTTATAGTTGTGGGAGATCTCACATCGATCTAAAAGGATCGATGATTATTTAGATTCTATATTGCAACAAATCACATTAAGAATTTCAAATTGTATTTATTAAGTTGTTACAAGATTTGATATGTATATTAGAACTAATATATTTCTGAACTATATAAGTGGATTACGCGAAATACATCATTGTTTGATACAGTGATGATCCATTGACTCAACTCATCCTTGATTTTGAGGAATGGCTTAGGATCCTCAGAGAGGTGAGTAGGAGGAATCCAACATTGCTACCTTTTGAACAAGAAAGCAACAAAGAACGCTACGGAGGAATCCAGGAAAAGGAAGCCAGATTCAATTTAATTGCTTCGCTTTAAAGTCATGCACCAAAGGTTTTCGTGCGAGCAAGGGGAGATGTATGCATGCATACGGGTACCCTTCTTTCAATCAAATCAACATTTCCTTGTCAGGTAGACCCGTGAAGGGACTAAACTCTCGGTGATGGGGCCACATCATTTAGATGCGTCCGTTCGCTGCTAGCGAGAATTACTGTAGCCAGATGCACTTACGTCAGCAACACGGCAAGGAAATATTTTTCACGGTTCTCTTTTTAATCGAGAACAAAGCGTCTCTACAGTTTTCACTTCCTTTGAAACCTTAAAGATATCCATCTCGCTCGGACTTCTCAGTGTCTTGCATGCGGCTGGTGCCACATTACGAGGTGGTGCCAGTCCTTCAACCCTTGCCGTAGTTGCAATAGGGAAGGGCTCCTAATCATCAAATAATTTAAAAACATAGACCTCACATAGATCTTCTAATCAAACTGAATTGCACTAGATGTCCAAACCTAAATCTATCTGACGGTGATGCAACTCAGAAATGTAGTGAATGCAAATAAAAAAGTATGGATGCTGCCGGCCACATCTAACTTATGCTTCTTCCATCTAAAATTGATAAATAGAAAAAAGATTGCGTCTTGTTTTAAGCCAACTATCATCATTCATGTTTAAATGATTTCGGACTGCTTGTCCAAGTCCCTGAGATCTTTGATAAAGCAATGGTACTTATACAACGATTTTGATTGACCATCTACGGATTCCTGTCAAGAGCTCCATCAATGGTACTTGTCATTCAATTTATTATTATTTTGCCTAATCTAGTGATCACCAGACCCTGCATTCCACTCGTCGTATTAGATGCGGGAAGAGAACGTGACATAATATCCGTGGAAAACTGCATGCAGGCTATTGATCCTGATAGTTTATTATTTTTTGTTTTTGATAGGGAGGAGGAGGAAGAAGAAAAATATTTGCTTACGTCATCTTAGTATTTTATTCATCAATATGCTGTGGTAGAAGATTAATTTCGCCCCATTCTTAGTTTATGTTGACATCAAATGCCAATCAGCCATGTCCAGTCAGCCATGTACATGTGGTTACCATAGACCTCCTTGTCGGGAGTCCTTGGGACGAAGACCATACGGAGGTTGCAGTACCGAGTCCCTTGATTACTTATTAGACGTTATCTCTCTCTCTCTCTCTCTCTCTCTCTCTCTCTCTCGCGCGCCCCAATGATTTGATTCCCTTCAACGTTCTCATAGACCTTAATATCTTAAATACCCATGTTGGATTCTGGTACCTCTCTAATATCAATTATTACAGAGAACAAGAACAAAATAGATGGCCGATACATGAGGCTTAAAGTTGGAACCAAAAAAAAAAAAGTAGAAAATTTTAGAAAAAAAACTCTATTGTATTTCACTCTATTGTAAAGATACAATATCTGAATTTATATACCCTAGAATTTTTGCTATACAATATGAATCCTAATAAATTCAAATTCAAGCTGAAAAACTCTCTTAGGCTAATTCAATACCTGAAAGCACTCACCGAGCCCATGTATATATGTCTCACATGCTCTCATCCCCCTAGATCTGAATCCGACCCATACATGAGTTAGCCCCCTTAAGACCTTATTGGTCCAAGCCTTAAGACCCTAGGATAAAAGTCTATCCTAGACCCAAATAGAAAACTCGAATAGTTCTATTCGCTCCCATCGAGCCGGCTCTCTTAAAAGTTGAGCTAGCTCGACTGCGTCTCGCTCAAATCCTATCTTCTGTCTGCTTAAGATAGCTGGCTCGATTGCACACCAAGCCAACTCGATCTCAGCCCGAGCCTGCTCGACTGCATATCTAAGCTAGCTCACTTGTATATCAGCCCCTTATCTTGGTTGATTCTTCTCCTGCCTTTGATTCTTTTCTCCATCTTATGTCCTAGATTTTTGAAGCACCTACCAAGCTCCTCAAGATCCTCACACCTGAACCTCAAGTCCGTGCAGGGCTACATGTCATCTTCACCTAGAATAACTCCTATTCTAACCCTAGGACTCACACTCATCTTAGTCTTTCGGAGCCAACACCTTGGCTCCTCTTGTGGCCTCCTAAGGCTTGGAAGCACCACACCAGATCCTACAATCTCCATCTTGGTGTGCCCAAATCTTGGCACACCTGGCAATGTTCTCCTATACAAACCCACTGTCGATGCATGCTCTAATAGTTCTTGGTGCACATCTTATCACCGTCATTCTTCTTCAGCTATTGAGCTCTCTTTGAGGCCTTTGAGATGACCGCCTCCACCATTGAAGACCTTGGCTTACTTCTATGCACCACCTTTGGAGTTGTAAACATCCTTCTGCTTGACAGCCGCATCAATTATCCTAGACTTTCTTGAGGAATTTATAGTAATCCTATGCCGATGCCTGCAGCATATCCTGACACGATCTCCTTAAAACTTCGCCTATCCTTCCGCACGTGCTGCTCCATCTGGAGCTATGCATCTCCGACGTTAGTGCTAGAATATTGATTCTCCTGTACTCCTCCGCTCTGAACTTGTGTCACATCTCTCTCCATCTGTAAAGTCATCTCTCCCAGTGCTCCACCTGAAATCAAAGTCCCCCTGATGTTGTAGAAGCTAACTCTATAACCAAGTCTCCCGAGAATAACCATTCAATGCTGCATTGCTAAGCCAGCCGCTACACCACGGGCATCGTCGCTGCCCCTTCGGATCCTCCGCACTCTGCACTCTGCACTCCATAGATATGTTCGAAACCATCTCAGATACACTGCACCCTAGGGCTCCTTCAAGACCACCAAGAGCTCATCCAACTCTTTGCTTGCAACGACTGAACCGATGGAATTCGAATTTTCTCCTTTCTTATACTTCTTTCAAAGTAGATATTCTCGCTTAAAATGTCCTAATTCACCACACTTGAAGAATCTCTTGGATTCCTTGCTGCCTCTTCACTGACCTTTTTTCTTTTCTTATCTGTATAGAATTTAATGTGGTTCTCCCAAGCCTTAAAAGACCATAGGAGGAGCCACGGTGTTAGCTCCGGAAGACTAGGATGGGTGTGAGTCCTAGGACTAGGACAGAAGTTGTCCTAGATAAAAGCGGTGTGTAGCCCTGCACAGACTCGAGGTTCAGGTGTGAGGATCTTGAGGAGCTTGAAAGATACTCCAGAGATCTAGGATACAAGGTAGGGCAAAGGACTAAAGTCAGGAGAAGAATCAGCCATGACAAGGGGCTGACACATAGACGAGCTGGCTCGAACATGCAGTCAAGCTAGCTCGAACTGAGATCGAGCTGGCTTAGAATATAGTCGAGTCGATTGTCTCAGGCAGATAGAAGATAGAGTTCAGACGAGATGCAATCGAGCCAACTCGACTCTTGATAGAGCCAGCTCGATGGTGGCGAACAGAACTATTCGAGTTTTTTGTTTGGATCTAGGATAGGCTTTTATCCTAGGATCTTAAGGTCTGGATCAATAAGATCTTAAGAGGGCTAACTCATGTATGGGTCGGATTCAGATCCAGGGGATGAGAGCATGTGAGATATATATACATGAGCTCAGTGAGTGCTTTCATATATTAGATTAGCTTAAGAGAGTTTTTCAGCTGGGATTTGAGTTTATTAGGATTTATGTGGTATAGCAGAAACTCTATGATATACAAACCCAGGTATTGTATCTTTACAATAGTGGAATATAATTAAGCTTTTCTTTCTAAAAACTCTCTACTCTTCTTTTTCTATTTTCAACTTTAAACCCTAGATGCCGGCCATCTACTTTGTTCTTTTTCTCTCCAACAATTGGTATTAGAGAGGTACCAGGATCCAACAAGTGGTATTAGAGCCTGATTGAATATGGAGGAGGAAGAAGATCAGATTTTAGTAGAGACCAGCAGCAAGATTTAGATCTAAAGGCTTTCTCCAGGCTTTATGAGGAAGAAAGAGATCATAGAGCTGCTGTCCACCATTCCTAGTCAAGGTTCAGATCCACTTATTTGCTATTTTTAATTTATACAATCATGGAGAACAATGGGTTGAAGGTAGAATTTAAGAAATTGGATGAAAAAAAAAATTTCATGATGTGAAAGATTAGAATGGAGGATCTGCTGGTTTAGATGAGACTGAATTCAGCTTTGAAAGATAGGTCGGAGGAGATAACAGACAAGAAGTGGATGTGCTTGGAGAAAAGGGCATGTCCCATGATTAGGACTTGTCTGACAGATGAGGTGCTGTATGGCATGTTGGAGGAGAAGATATCCAAGGGTTTGTGGACAAGGTTACATCAGTTGTACATGGAAAAGAATATGTGTAATAAGTTGATGCTGAAAAAGTAACTGTATAGCCTTCAGATGCAAGAGGGCGATAATATTGTGAAGCATATTCAGCGATTCGACTGGATGAGCATGAATTTGCTTAACATTGGGGTGGATCTCAAAGAGGAAGACAAAAATTTATTACTGCTATGTTCACTATTCGGGAGCTTCGACCCATTGGTGACGACATTGCTGTATGGTAAGAAGATGCTGATGTGCGAGATTGTATCAGTGTTAAGATCCAATGAGCAGTGAGAATGGATGATGAAGAGGAAGATTTTTTAGGAGGATCTCGTGGTTTAAAGAGGCCTAAGCAAGGAAAGAAGAAGGGTCGGTGAAAGGGCAGCAAGGGATCCAAGAGATGCTTTAAGTGTGGTGAAACATGACACTTTAAGCAAGAATGTCTGCTTTGGAAGAAGTGCAAGGAAGGAGAAAACTCAAATTCTATCGGTTCAGTCACTACAAGTGAAGAGTCGGATAAGCTCTTGATGATTTTGAAGGAGCCCACAGGATGCGGTGTATCTGAGATGATTTCAAACAGGTCTGTGGAGTATGAAGGATTCGAAGGGACAGCGATGGTGTTCGAGACACAGTGGCAGACTCAGTAGTGCAGCATTGAGTGGTTGTCCTTGGAGGACTCGATTATAGAGTCGGCTTCTGTGGCATCAAGAGGACTTTGATTTTAGATGGAGCATCGAGTAGAGATGGCTTCATGGATGGAGAGAGATGTGATACGAGTTTAGAGCGGAGGAGTACAGGATGATCAATATCTTAGCACCAATGTCTGAGATGCATAGTTTTAGATAGAGCAACACATGCGGAGGGACAGGCGAAGTTTTGAAGAGACCATGTCAGGGTATGCAGTGGGTGCCAACATAGGATTGCTGCAAATTCTCCTAAAAAGTTCAGAATAGTTGATGCAGCTGTCAAGTAGAAGGATGCCTACAACTTTAAGGATGATGCATAGAAACAAGCCAAGATCTTCAGTGGTGGAGGCGATCATTCTAAAGGCCTCAAAAAAAGCTTAATAGCGAGATCGTGCAGGAGAATATTGCCAGGTGTGCCAAGGATTGGACGCACCAAGATGCACATTATAGAACTTGATGTGGTGCTCCCAAGTCTTGGAAGGCCATAGAAGGAGCCAGGGTGTTGACTTCGAGAGACTAAGATGGGTGTGAGTCCTAGGGCTAGAATAGGAGTTATCCTAGGTGAAGACAGCGTGTAGCCTTGCACGGACTCAAGATTCAGGTGTGAGGATTTTGAGGGACTTGGTAGGTGCTCTGAAGACCTGGGATATAAGATGGAGCAAAGGACCAAAGTTAGGAGAAGAATCAGCTAAGACAAGAGACTGACATATAGACGAGCTAGCTCGAATATGCAGTCGAGCCGATTTGGGCTAAGATCAAGCCGGCTCGAGGCATAGTCGAACCGATTGTCTCAGGCAGATAGAAGATAGGGTTCGGGCAAGATGCAGTCAAGCCAGCTTGGCTTCTGACAGAGCCAGCTTGACGGTGGCGAACAGAACTGGATGAAATTTTTTGTTTGGATCTAAGATGGGCTTTTATTTTAGGATCTTAAGGCCTAGACCCATAAGATCTTAAGGAAGCTAACTCATATATGGGTCGGATTCAGATCCAGGGGATGAGAGCATGTGAGACATATGTACATAGGCTCGGTAAGTGCTTTCATATATTGGGTTAGTCTAGAAGTATTTTTCAGTTAGGGTTTAGATTTATTAGGATTCATGTGGTATAGCAGAAATCCTAAGATATATAAATTTAGGTATTATATTTTTAAAATAGAATGGAATACAATTAAGCTTTTCTTCCTAAAAACTCTCTACTCTTCTTTCTCTGGCTCCAACTTTAAGTCCTAGGTGCCCGCTATCTACTTTGTTTTTCTTCTCTCCAATAATTGGTATTAGAGAGGTACCAAAATCCAACAGCCTAGATCTCTCTGAAATCAAGAGATCCTCCTGAAAGACCTTCCTCTTCGTCATCCATTCCTGCTGTTCGTTGGATCTTAGTACTGATATGATCTCTTCGTATACCAGCATCTCTATACCATACAGCAACGTCGTCACCAATGGATCGAAGCTCCTAGATAGCGAACATAGCAACAATAAAATTTTATCCTTCTTTTCGAGATTCACCCCAATGTTGAGCAAATCCATGCTCATCTGATCGAATCGTTGAATATGCCCCGTAACATCCTTGTCCTCTTGCATTCGAAGGCTATACAGTTGGTTTTTTAGTATCGACTTATTGCACATGTTCTTTCCCATATATAACTGATGTAATCTCGATTATAAACCCTTAGGTATCTTCTCCTCCAACATGCTATATAGCACTTCATCTGCTAGATAAGCCTTAATTATGGCACATGCCCTTTTCTCCAAGGACATCCACTCCTTATCTGTCATCTTCTCTGGCCTATTTTTCAAGATCGAATCCAGTCTCATCTAAACTAGTAGATCCTCCATCCTAACCTTCCACATCTTGAAACTTTGCTTTCCATTAAACTTCTCAAATCTTACCTTCAACCCGCTATTCTTCATGATCGTATGAATCAAAAATAGCAAACAAGTGGATCTAAAAAAGTACATGTTCACCCCAAGGATTGATTTTGATGAGTAACAAAATATTTGAGTATATATTTGAACTAATGAAGTTGATGAGATCATGTTTTAGGATGTATTTTAAAGTATCAAATAAAACATCTATATAAGTGCATTTGAAAATTGATAGAGAAGAGTTGGAGGCATTTGGAGCATAAATCACATCTAAAATAAGGCTTGAAAAAGATATCCAAAAATTAGAATTGAAGAGAAAAACTTTTGGACAAACTAAAATTTTTCAGCATAAGATGCCTACGAGTTGACTCGAGGTTCGACTCATTGTTCAACTCGAGCTGATACGCAGACTAGCATACAGAAGCTTCAAAAGGAATAGTCTCGAGTAGAGGCTCAAGTCGACTCAAGGTTCTCGAGTCAAAGTCTCAGTGAAAATTCAGAGAATGATGATTTTGGGGCAAGGTCTCAAGTAGAGGCTCGAGTCGACTCAAGATTCTCGAGTCGAAGTTTCAGCAGAAATACAGAAGATGATAATTTTAAAGCAAAGTTCAGCATAGTCTCGAGCGGAGGCTCAAATCGACTCAAGGTCTATGAGCTGAGGATCGAGCAGAGTGAAAAGTCTCGAGCAGAGCAAAAGACCTCGAGCTGAGGCTCGAGTTAACTCGAGGTTCGACTCGCACTCTAATGGTTAGTTTTTGCAGACTATCCAGAACTATGCAGATTTGGTTCAAACGATCATTTTTGCTTCTCCAATGGTCAAATAGGGTTCTCCAACCTTCCAAACATAGAAAATCACCTACAAAACATCTGGAGGAAGTGACATGAATATAAGATCATTGAAAGAAATCAAAAAATGAAGAGAAAGAGTCTAAAAGAGAGCATTCCACTTCTAACTCCAAAAATATCAAATCAAGTGATTCCATTCTGCAAGAAGACAAGCTCAAATAGTTCAAAATCTTTCCTCCAAGAAGATTCTAAAAAGCTTCATCGACTTATTTGCTCATCAAAGGAGCTTTTTGTTCATTTTTGTTGTTCAACTTTTCTCTTTCTTGTAACTTAGCTTTAATAGGATTTTAAAGCTAAGGAGAAGGCTTATCCAAGCCTGAAAATTGGATTGTAAGCCAAGGATTGGCTTAAGGGTTGGTTGTGATTGGTGAGTTAGTGTAAAAACTAACTAGGTTTTGGATAGTGTGCCTTGAAAAACTATCCGATTGTAATCTTGGGGAGATTATAGTGAAATTCCTAAGTGGGCCTTGGAAAGTGGACGTAGGTGTAAGAAACACCGAACCACTATAAATTTTTTAGTATTTATGATTATCTTATTTACTTTATTTTATTATATTTATATTTCTGCATTTCTGTATACTTAAAACTAAAGTATACACCATCACATCACTTATTTTTAAAAATAGCACCTAACTTATTTTAAATTTTGAAAAATCCAATTCATCACCCCTTTTGGATTATCTTGCTGGGCAATAAGTGGTATCAGAGCTTGGTACTCACTTCATTTGATTTAACAATCAAGAGTTAAGATCAAATGGCAATCCATATGAGTGCATCTCTTACCAAAGGGCAATCGACTAACCATCCATCCTTGTTTAATGGAACAAATTATATTTATTGAAAAGCACGCATGTGCATTTATATTCAAGCACTTGATTATCAACTTTGGAGAGTGATAATCAAAGGTCCACATACTCCCATAATCAAAATAGAAGATAATGATATTCCCAAATCGGAAGAAGATTGGGATGAGCATGATGAAAAAATGATAGAATTAAATGCTAAGGCCATAAATATCCTATATTGTGCATTAGACCCCAATGAATTCAATAGAATTTCTACTTGTGCTTCGGATAAGAAGATTTGGGATAGGCTAAAGGTTATCCATGAGGGTACCAATCAAGTAAAGAAGTCTAAAATAAATATGCTTATCCATCGATATGAATTATTTAAAATAGAGTCAAATGAGTCTATTTTTAAAATGTTTACTAGATTTACCGATATTATCAATGGTTTGAAAAGCTTGGATAAATCTTACACTAACAGTGAGCTTGTTCATAAAATTCTTAGGTCACTTTTGAAAGCTTAGAAAGCAAAGGTCACCGCCATCTAAGAAGCTAAAGACCTCAACAAGCTACCATTGGAAGAGCTTCTTGGATCTTTAATGACTCATGAATTGAATATAAGGCAAAACATGAAAGAGAAAACCAAGAAGAAAAAGACCATAGCTCTCAAGACAACTACTTCTAAGGATGATGAGAGTGAGGAATTCGATGAAAAGGAGGAAGAAAAAGATTTGGCCATGATTGCAAGAAAGTTTAAGAGGTTTATGAGAAAGAAGAAACAAGAATTCAAGAAGAAGACCTTCAAAGATGAACCAAGTAAGGAGAAAAAGAAGGAGCTATCAATTTACTTCGAGTGCAAGAAACTCAGCCACTTTAGGATGGACGGCTTCTTCTCAAGAAATCATCCAAAAAACTTAAGAAGAAGATGATGATGGCCACTTGGAGTGATAGTAAAGACTCTAGCTCTGAGGAAAAATCACAAGAAGAAGCCAACCTTTGCCTAATGGCACATTATGAGGAGGTAAATGTTGAAAACTTCTTAGATTTCACTTTTGATGAGCTACAAGAGGCTTTTTTTGAACTTATAGCTGAATATAGGAAAGTAACTTTGAAAAATAAAGATTTGAAAAAGTTAAATTCAGAACTTACTCATAAAAAGAAAATATTTTCTGAAAAATTGAATTTGCTTACTAATGAAAATCAAAAATTGAATGATGAACTAGCAAAATCAAACTATTTATAGAAAGATTTACCTATAATTTTAAAAAATTAAATATGCTACTAAATGAGCAAAGAGCTATTTTTAACAAGGCCAGATTAGAATTTAAACCTCATAAGAAATAAAAACTATTCAAAAATCTATTTATTAAAGCTTCATCAACCTTTACTTCAAATATCTCATATTTTTGTTGTGGTAAAATTGATCATAAGTCTTATGCATGTGATTTCAGAAAATTAAATAAAAAAATAGTTAAAATGATTTGGATTCTAAAACAAACCATGAGCACTAATCTCAAAGGATCCAAGATGACTTGGGTACCTAAAAATTCAACTTGATTTTCTTGTGTAGGAGTGTCTTGCAGCTCGGGATAAGAAAAAGCTTTGGTATTTTGATAGTGGCTGTTCAAGATACATGACGGATGACAAATCTCAATTTATCAATTTTGAGCCTAAATAAGGAGTAGTTACATTTAGTGACAATAGAAAGGGACGTATCATTGACGTCGGTAACATTCGTATCACTCCTACTTTTATTCAAAATGTATTGCTAATTGATGAGTTGAAACATAATTTGCTTAGTATTAGTCAATTTTATAATAAGAAATTTAAAGTAACTTTAGAATCTCTATTATGTATTATTTTTAATCCAAATGATAATAGCATCATGTTCATAGAATATAGATATAACAATGTCTAGATGGTAGATCTTGATGATCTACACATGAAAAATAGTCAATATCTTATGGTAATGGATACCAAGATCAAGGAAGCTAGTTGGTTGTGGCATCGTAGATTATGTCATGCTAGTATGAACTTACTCTCAAAATTAATTAAGAAAGATCTTGTAAGAGGATTACCAAAACTAAATTTTGAAAAGAATCGAATTTGTAATGCATGTCAATTTGGAAAGCAAACTAGGAATTCTTTCAAACCAAAAGAAATGATTTCAACCTCTAGACCTTTAGAATTGCTACACATGGATTTATTTGGACCCACAAAGAGCACTAGTCTAGGAGGTAAAAGTATGATCTTATAATTATAGATGATTTTTCAAGATTCACTTGAGTAATATTTTTAGCATAAAAAGATGAAGCCTTCAATGCATTTTTCAAATTTTATCGAAAGATTTTGAATGAAAAGAATACATCAATAGTTTGCATACGTAGTGATCATAGTACAGAATTCGAAAATCAGCACTTTGAAAACTTTTGTAATGAAAAGAGAATTGATCATAATTTTTCAGCACCTAGAATCCTACAACAAAATGGAGTAGTAGAAAAAAAATCGAACACTAGAAGAATGGCATGAACTATGTTGTGTGAAAATAATTTATCTAGATATTTTTGGGCTAACACAATAAATACTGCATGTTACACATTAAACCGTGTTGTAATAAGACCTATTTTAAAGAAAACCCCATATAAACTTTGGAAAGATAAAAAATCAAATATCAACTATTTTTATGTATTTGGTTGTAAATGCTTCATACTTAATAATGGAAAAGATAATCTAAAAAAATTTGATGCCAAGTTCGATGAGGGTATCTTCTTAGGATACTTCTCATCAAGCAAGGCATATAGAGTCTTTAACAAGAGAACTCTCATTGTTGAAGAATCAATTCATATTATCTTTGATGAATATAATGACAAATCTATTAGAAAAGAAGATGCTTTAGATGAGGATGCAGAAAATCTTCATGACAAGATGGACAATCTAATACTCAAGGATGCTCCACCTCAAAACAATGAAGAAGAGAAGAATGAAGAGTCCTCTCAAAGTCCAAGAGAGGAGCTGCTAAAAAAAATGGAGGTATGCACATGGACATTCTAAAGATCTTATAATAGGTGATCCATTTCAAGGGATAAGAATACGATCTTATCTTAGAAATATAAATAATTACATAGCTTTTACATCATAAATTAAACCTAAATCAATAAAAGAAACTGAAAATGATCCATATCAGATAGATGCCATGCAAGAAAAATTAAATCAATTTAAAAGAAACAAAGTGTAGACCCTAATCGATAGACCAAATGACCATCCAATAATTAGAACTAAATGGGTATATAGAAATAAATTGGATGAACATAGAACTACTATAAGAAATAAGACTAGATTAGTAGCAAAAGGATATAATCAAAAAGAAGGCATTAATTTTGATGAAACCTTTATCCCTGTAGCTAGATTAGAGGCCATTAGACTATTGCTTGCTTTTGCATACTTCATGAATTTCAAATTATACCAAATGGATGTAAAAAGTACGTTTCTTAATGATTATATAGAAGAAGAAGTATATGTTGAACAACCACATGGATTTGAAAATCATGCATTTCCAAATCATGTATTCAAATTACATAAAGTCTTGTATGGTCTAAAACAGGCCCCACATGCTTGGTATGAAAGATTAAGTAAATTCTTACTAGATAATGAATTTACTAAAGAAAATATTGATAAAACCTTATTTTTAAAAAGAAAAGATGAGAATCTATTAATCGCATAAATCTATATGGATGATATTATTTTTGGTGCCACTAATGAAATCCTTTGTCAAGAATTTGCTAAGTTAATGTAGGATGAATTCGAGATGAGCATGATGGAAGAGTTAAACTTCTTCCTCAGACTCTAAATCAAGCAAAATAAAGAGGGAATCTCCATCAATTAAACAAAATATACAAAAAAAATACTCAAAAAATTTAGGATAGAGAGTTCAAGACTAATTGGCACACCAATGAGTACATCCTGCAAATTTGACAAAGATGAGAAAGATAAGAAAGCAGATTTAAAATTATATAGAGGTATGATAGGCTTACTTCTTTATCTTACTCTAAGTAGATCAGATATAGTATTCAGTATTTGCATGTATGCTAGGTATCAATCAGACCCTAGAGAAACATATTTCCATGTTGTCAAAAGAATCTTTAGATATTTATCTGAAACACTTAATGTAGGACTATGGTATGATAGAGCATCTCAATTTGAATTAATTAGTACTCTGATGCTGATTTTACTGGGTGTAAATTCGATAGGAAAAGCACTAGTGGCACATATCAATTCATAGGAGTAAATTTAATTTTTTGGTTTAATAAGAAATAAAACTCAGTAGCACTCTCAACGATCGAGACTGAATATATAGCTACTGGGAGTTATTGTGCATAAATTCTTTAGATTAAACAACAATTAGAAGATTTTGGATTCAAACTTAATAAGATACTCATAAGATGTGACAATACAAGTGCAATCAATTTAATCAAGAATCCAATTCAACACTTAAGATCCAAACACATTGAGATAAGACATCACTTCATAAGAGATCATTTACAAAACAATGATGTGATACTTGAATTTGTTAATACTGATAAACAATTAGCTGATATATTCATAAAATTTCTTAATGAAGAAAAATTTAGTATAATTAGAAGAGACTTAGGACTTTGCTATCAACCTGATTAAATTTTATTTTTCATAATTCTAGGTAAATCAAATTAAATCCAAAAGAATCAAATTTTGTGTATATTTTCAATGATAAATATCTAGGAAAATAACTAGACATTGTTTGAATGCCAAATTTTCCTCTGAAACTTTCAAAGTTTCAGAACTATTACTCGAGTTGACTTGAGCAAACTAGTTCAAAACCATGAGTCAACTTGAGGGTCGGGATCACAGGCGATTAAAATGGATCCATGACTGTTCGCGATGTCCTAGAGATTCTTCATCTCGATGAGTACAGAGCCTCTTGTCCCTCCAAACTCAATCTAATAGTGTCTGCTTGCTTCCCTACCATCTCTTCCCTTTGATTCATAAAGTTAAGAACCAGATTTGGGTAAAATGGTTGGAGAAAGGCATGGAGTGCAGAAAATTTATAATAACCCTAGAGCCGAAGAACGGGAGAGGAGAAGAAAAGTCCAAATGGAACGAGCAACATCCCAACCATCTGAGGTTTCTCAACCTTTCAAAGAATCCATTCAAGAGGAATCCATTTAGGAAAAACCCATTCAGGAAGAAACTCAATCGGATCAAGGTATATCGAACTCTCCTCCTCTACCATCTTCATCTATCGGTAGAATGGCCACTAGAGCCATAGCAATGGGGAGAAGAATTGATTTTGAATTTTTTGAGGAATATAATTTTTCTGTTGGATCATGGATTGAGAGAATGGGATGGAAAGATTTTTGTCAAATGAATATCCCCATGTATCCTAAATTGATTAGAGAGTTCTATGAAAATCTTAAAAAGAGATTTTCTGAAATTGTAAGTACAGTCAAAGGCATACAAATTGAGGTGACAGAGGAGAGTTTGGCCCAGACCTTTGGAATCATAAAGGAAAGTTTTGTGCCTGATAAATTATCTGACAAAAAGAGGGGTTTGAGATTAATTATAGGCAGGGATGATATCATTAGAGATGTACTGGCACCCACACTATCAGTGGAAATGAGAGTTCTTCATCATATCATCAGTGAAATTTTTATTTCAAAATTGGGTAGACATGATTTTGTATCTGAGAGAGAACTATGTATGATGTATTTGATGGTTCAAGGGATGCAGATAAATCTGTCCGGTATTATGATGCATCAAATGAGAGAGGCAGCATCTAGAAATAAGATGTGTTTGCCCTATGGCATGGCCCTGATCAGGATATTTGAGACTACAGGAGTGTCACTAAAAAATGAAGCAAGTAAGAAGCAGTCTCACTATGATATTTATGACATGAGAGCTTTGACCAGAATGCAGTATCATGTAGAGGATGGAAGATGGGTTAAGAACATTTCTGATCAAGAAAGGTAAGTGCCTAGAGTTGTAGAGGCAGGAGAGCCCTCTACTCTAGCTGCAGCCCGAGATGCACGTGATACTGAACCCGGTACACCTATGACACCTCGAGCTCCACCCATGGGGAGGTTTCTACAGACACCAACTGCTGACTCTGCATCTATAGAGAAACTGGTAGATATAATATCTACTAGAGTCAATAGAGAGATTTAGGGATTGTCTGAGAGAGTAGAGCTTGAACAGACTAAGATGAGGACTATCTCTCAGAGACTTACTACTTTGAAGCAGAGGGAGCACGCACATGGCACATCCACTGATCCCTCTAGTATTACTGAGGAGCTTGCTCGGCTCAGGGGGATAGTTGAGTCTGGAGGCACTGAGATGATGGCAGTAATCAGCAGTTTAGGTCAGGCACAGCAGCAGGACATCATTTCAGTACTTGAAGCCATGGACAGTTTGATTGAAAAAATAGAGAGACTCGCTTCAGGTGCGATACCAACAGCAGCAGATGCCGCGGCTAGGATAGCCATGCCTCGACCTCCACCTCCTCCACCTATGTCATCTGGTCAGACCACCCAGGTATCCACGAGTGAGAGCAGACCACCACTTAGAGTCTACACTCGTGGAAGGCCTCCTCTCTCGTAGGTAGCCAAACCTTCTGCTAGGACTAAGAGCAGGAGAGCCAGACCTTCGACCTCACGAGCCTCATCCCAGACATTAGAGATTCCATCTGATGATAAGTAGCCTCATAGGCTCTAGTGTCTGTCCACTTCTTATACTTAGATCTATGTATTAGGAGTATATGATTGTATTTGACTTTGTGTTTGTATTTGACTCTATGTACTTGGCACTTATAGATGTAAACTTGCTTAACCTGATCTTGCTTTGAACTTGATGTTTCATTGTATCATAGTATGTTTTGGTGGCTTAACACACTCAATTTGTTAATGCAATGAAACTCATGATCACTTACTTTTACACTCATTCTGAACATTTGCCTTAACTTTATATTTTTGATTGATGACAAAAAGAAGGAGTAATATATATATGAGCATGAATTCATTCACTTTGAATATATTAAAATTCATCCACTATTCATTCACTTTGAATATATTAAATTTAAAATTTTCAGTATAAATATGTTAAGGTGAAAATTTTTAGCTTGAATGTGTTAAGCATGAACATGTTAAGGATTGAAATTTTTAGCATATATGATGTGCATTATAAGTTTGGAGTTTGTGCCATGATACATACTCTATGTATGATTATTTAATACTAATGCTTGGCAAACACATATGGATATATGCTGGCAATTTATCATTCTAATAAGTACGAGCAGAAAACATAACCTTGAATTGAAAAGACATATTAAAAATGCAAGCATAAATTGAGGGGGAGCCAAATATGAAAATACAAAAAATATTAAATCTTTAGTCTATTTATTATTATATATTTCTCGCTCATATACTCAAAATTTTGTCATCATCAAAAAGAAGGAGATTGTTGACCCCAAGGATTGATTTTGATGAGTAATAAAATATTTGAGTACATATTTGAACTAATGAAATTGATGAGATCATGTTTTAGAATGTACTTTAAAGTATCAAATAAAATATCCATATAAGTGTATTTGAAAATTGATAGAGAAGAGTTGGAGGCCTTTGGAGTATAAATCACACCTAAAACAAGGCTTGAAAAAGATATCCCAAAATCAAAATTTAAGAGGAAAACTTTTAGGCAAACTAAAATTTTTTAGCATAAGAAGCCCACGAGTCAACTCGAGGTTTAACTCATTGTTTAGCTCAAACTGATACGCAGACTGGCATGCAGAAGCTTCAGAAGGAATAGTTTCGAGTAGAGGCTCGAGTCGACTTAAGGTGCTCGAGTTAAAGTCTCAGTGAAAATTCAGAGAATGATGATTTTGAGGCAAGGTATCGAGTAGAGGCTCGAGTCGACTCGAGGTTCTTGAGTCTGTTCTCGAGTTGAAGTCTCAGAAAAAATATAGAAGATAAAAATTTTGAAGTAAAGTTTAGCATAGTCTCGAGCGGAGGCTCGAGTCGACTCGAGGTCCACGAGCTGAGGATCGAGCAGAGTAAAAAATCTCGAGCAGAGAAATGAGCGGAGCAAAAGGCCTTAAGCAGATGCTCGAGTCGACTCGAGCTCCAACGATTAGTTTCTGCATACTGTCCAGAACTGTGCAGATTTGGTTCAAACGGTTATTTTTGCTTCTCCAACGATCAAATAGGGTTCTCCAATCTTCCAAACATAGAAAATCACCTACAAAACATCTAGAGAAAGTGACATGAATATAAAATCATTGAAAGGAATCAAAAAGGGAAGAGAAAGAGTTCAAAAGAGAGCATTCCACTCCCAACTCCAAAAACATCAAATCAAGTGATTTCATTCTGCAAGAAGATAAGCTCAAATAGTTTAAAATTCTCTCCCCAAGAAGATTCCAAAAAGCTTCATCGACTTATTTGCTCATCAAAGGAGCTTTTTGTTCATTTTTGTTGTTCAACTTTCCTCTTTCTTGTAACTTAGCTTCAATAGGATTTTAAAGCTAAGGGAAAGGCTTATCCAAGCCTAAAAATTGGATTGTATGCCAAAGATTAGCTTGGGGGTTGGTTGTGGTTGGTGAGCTGGTATAAAAACCAACTAGATTTTGGATGGTGAGCCTTGAAAAACTATCCGACTGTAATCTTGGAGAGATTATAGTAAAATTTTCAAGTGGACCTTGGGGAGTGGACGTAGATGCAAGAAGCACTAAATCACTATAAATTTTCTAGTATTTATGATTATCTTATTTACTTTATTTCATTACATTTATATTTCTATATTTTTGCATACTTAGAACTAAAGCATATACCATCACATCACTTATTTTTAAAAATAGCATTTAACTTGTTTTAAGTTTTGAAAAACCTAATTCACCTTCTCCTCTTGGGTTGTCTTGCTGGACAACAGTACCTTGACTAGGAATGGTAGACAGCAACCCTATGATCTCTTTCTTCCTCATAAAGTCTGAACAAAGTCTTTAGATCTGAACCTCGCTACTGATCTCTATTGAAATCTAATCTTCTTTCTTCACGCTCAACCGGGCTCTTATACCACTTATTGAATTCTGGTACCTCTCTGATACTAATTGTTGGAGAGAAGAAGAACAAAGTAGATGGCTGGCACCTAGGCTTAAAGTTGGAACTAGAGAAAGAAGAGTAGAGAGTTTTAGAGAGAAAAGCTCCATTGTATTCCACTCTATTATAAAAATACAATATTTGAGTTTGTATGTTTTAGGGTTTCTGCTATACCATATTAATCCTAATAAACCCAAACCCCAGCTAAAACTTCTCTAGGCTAACCCAATACATGAAAGTACTCACAGAGCCCATGTATATATGTCTCACATGCTCTCATCTTCCTAGATCTGAATCCAACCCATATATAAGTTAGCCCCCTTATGACCTTATTGATCCAGGCCTAAAAACCCTAGGATAAAAGCTTATCCTAGATTCAAATAGAAAATCCGAATAGTTCTGTTTGCCTCCGTCGAACCGACTCTCTCAGAAGCTGAGCTGGCTTGACTGCATTTCGTTCGAACCTTATCTTCTATCTACCTGAGATAGCCGACTCGACTACATCCCAAGCCGACTCAAATATGTATCTGAGTCAGCTCACCTGTGTGTCAGCCCCTTATCTTGGTTAATTTTTCTCCTGGCTTTGGTCCTTTGCTCCACTTTGTGTCTCAGATTTTTGGAGCACCTACCAAGCCTCTCAAGATTCTTACACTTGAACCTCGAGTTCGTGTAGAGCTACACGCCACCTTCACCTAGGATAACTCCTATCTAGCCCTAGGACTCACGTTCGTCCTAGTCTCCTAGAGCCAACATCCTGGCTCCTTCTATGACCTCCCAAGGCTTAGAAGCACTACACCAAATTCTACAGCCTATATGAAGGAGGTTGTGTAGAGGCTTTTGAGCCAACAATCTTAAAGCATCTAGGATGCTGTCCGCGATATAGTTGTGGAGGCTTTTCAAGACCCACAGCTGTGTAACCAGCTCAGCTCGTTGCCCCAGTCATCACATTAGATAATTCTATTAATAATTTTTTTTACTTATTTTAAATTTTTATATTTAGAAGTTTCATATATTTAGGTTAGGCTTAAGGCTAAAATAGAGATCTATGGGCTAAAAATTTAATCTAACCATCCAATTGATGGGACAGAGGTGTTTATAGCTCCATATCATCGAATGAAATATATAAAAATAATCTATTCGAGAATCCAAGAAGAGTATCGAAAGATACGATTTCATATCAAAATTTATGAATAATATTTTATTTTTCTTCATTTCAGGATGTTGGAATATCTAGCTCCCACCCACTAGCTGTTAGAGATTAAAAGGAGGATGAGGAGGATGTTACTTAAATTTTTTTATTTATATATAATTTTAATACTTACAAAGCAGTATCTTAATATAAAATTATATAATTTATATATTTAATATAATATAATTAATTTTATATTTATGATTATATTAAATAGTTATTATCTTATTTTTAACATATTATTATTTATTAATATATTTTAAATTATCTAATTATAATTTTTTTAAAAAAAATAAATACTATTAGCGACGACATTAGTAACATAAAATACCATTGCTAATATTTTTTAATTTTTTAAAAATAAAAAATATTAGCAATGATATTAATGATAAAATTAACATCATTAATAGTTTTTTAAATTAAAAAAAAATTAAGAATTATTAGCAACGATATTAAAAACTATGATGCCATTACTAATATATTTTTAATTTTTTTTAAAAAATAAAAATATTAGCAACAACATTTGCTATAAAAATGCGATCACTAATATATTTTTATTAATTTAATTAATAAAAATTAAAATTTTTAATGAGGACATCTTTGTCGCTAATGTCGTTGCTAATTATGTTATTAGCAATCGATGACAATAGTTACCATCGCTAATAATGATAATTATCGACTAAGATATATCTGTTGAATTTTTAGCAATGGCTAGCCATCGCTAATATCATTAATGATGATAAATTGACTATTAGTGATAGTAATTAGCCATCGTTAATAGTTAGTTTTCTTGTAATATATTTTTTTTAAAAAAATTATAAGTGTTATATAAAATTAAATAAGATTACAAATAAAATCAGATATTCGAATATAGATCGAATAGTTATCTATTTATATTTATATCCATTTTTTTTGATGAATATAGATATAAATATAAATATTAGTTAGATTCTTAAATTTATATCTATATCTAAATGGATATAGATATGAAAATAGATTCAAATGGATATTATCCAATCCACTTTCACCTCTAAGCCAAAATTATATGGGGTGGGCACCATTAAAATAACTATGGAGCGTGCTTCCTATTTTACCATATTTTCTTTGACTTCCATCTTAAAGAAGAAGCCCAAAAGTCAAGAATACCTCCTAATAAGAGATTTTTAATCTTGTGATTAAAAAAAAAAATCCAAAGAAAGAAAGGAAAATGGTACATGGCATCCTCTTTCTTTCTCTTTAAATCTTTCCATCTATCCTTTTTCTCATCAAGCTATCTCTTCCAGTTGTGCAGTCTTTCTTCTCATTTCTAAATTCATTTTTCTTCTTGCAAATCCCTCTTTTTTCTAAGATCTTTGCACCTAAGAGTTCATAAAATTTTAAAAATGGTACATATATAATTTTTTAATGCTAGATAAAGCTGGGAAACTATGTACTATGTATTAGTACTCATGAATGTCATATTTTAAAAATTATGTATTGATTTATTTATAAATATGTATTAGATTACTAGATGTCTAATTTGCTTAGTATGTATCATTTAATCATATAGTATATATAGATAAAAAAATATATTATGAAAATTATGTATTGATTAATCTGGAGGTGTATATTAGATTAATAATTGATGTATATCAAAAAAGCTTATAATATATATCAGAAAGTCCACAAACATGTATCACTTGATATATAATATATACTGATGAATATAATATTCTAAAAATAATATATCAATTTATTTAAAAGTATGTATTAGATTGCTAGATGACTAATATACTTAATATATTATCTAGCCATATATTGTGCACTAGCAAACACCATATTTTAGAAACTATATATCAATTTACTTAAAGATATGTATTGACTTGCTAAATGCTCAATTTGCTTGGTGTGTACTACTTGACCATATGGTGTATACTGCTAAAATATGAGTCTCATGATTTTCTTTCTTTCTTTTTAAATTTTTTAAATCATAGGACTGACTCCGCTGATAGGAGCGATCCCTAAATTTTGGATTTCTTTTAAGATGGGTACTTGGAGAAAAGTGGCAAAGTCGAACACTTGCCCCATTCTTTTTTTTCTTTTTTTGATGCCCGCTGATATGATTTTTGTTCCTTAATTGACCATCAGCCGGGCTACTAGCTTGAATAAAAGTCATACGGGGTGAGCACTATATATCATATAGGGTGGACTACTATTTTGCCATATTTCTTTTAGCACCCATCTTAAAGAGAAAATTTAAAAGTCAAATAAAGAACAGAGTCTATTAGTCCCACAACTTAAAAAAAAATAAAAAAGAGAAGAAAATTGCATGCACCAAGAGATCGCTCACATCCTTTTTCTTTCTTGTCAAGCCTCTTCAACTATCTTCTTTCTCATCAAGCTATCTCTTCCATCCATAAATTTTTTTTTCTCCTTTCAAGTCCCTTTCTCCTTCTTCATATCCCTATCTCTTTTTTAGGATCTTTGCACCTAAGAGTTCATGGATTTTAAGGAATGATCTGTATACAAGATCTTATGTTAGACAAAGTTAAGAACGTGTGCACTAATACTAATGAGCACCAAGTTTTAAAACCATGTATCGATTTACTTAAAGGTATGCATTGGCTTATTAGATGACTAAGGCCTTGTTTGATAACCAAAAAGTACTCTTTGGCTCTCGAAAAGCATTTTGGATTATTATGATTATGTTTGGTAAAAAAATATAAAAGTTATTTTAGCTCTATTAGAAAGCTAAAAAGATTTATTTGGGAGAAGCTCAATTTTGTATCTTCTCCCTAAAAGTACTTTCTACCACATGTCGGGAAGTCATTTTTGATTTATAAATTTTAAATTTCTAACAAAATACCTATGATAAAAATATATAATCATAGTTGTGTCCTTTTAAAATATAAGGAATAAAAGGATTTAATCGTGCAAAAGGAGAAGATAATCCTCAAGAGTTCCTAAGAGTCCAAATGCATGAAGAGAACCCATTCCATGATCCATGGCCTCTGAGGCTTCCTCTCTTCCCATGAGATGTGGCCTTTGAGGCTCCCTCCCTTCTAGCTCAAAGATTAGCAGCCAATCTATTTTCAATCATAATCCTTTGGAACGAACCCTAAATCTTCTTTGGGTCTCTTTTGGCTTCCTCTTGTTTCTCCAAGCAAACCCTCTTCCAAAGGTCCGACCTATTCCAATCTATGGTTTCAATCTCAACTCTCTTCTAGTTAGGATGCAATCTCAGTTTATATCCAATCTCTTTATTTAGATGCTCTCCTATTTATTCCTATGCTTTTATGTAGGAAAACATTAGATTTTTAATGATTTTCTCAATCCAAAATATGTTATTGTTTGAAGGAAAGCAGTTTCTATTGGATTACATTATATTACAATAATATATTACATTATAGCAATACTATAATATATAATATTATTTTAATATATAGTAATATAATATTATACTATGTTATATCATATCTTATTATATTATATTATTATACTAATATTATTATATTATATTATATCATAAAATTATATTATATTTTACTTCATTATAATATACTACTGCAGAACAGGACTACGATAGTTGTTCGTAATCACTGCCGTAGCCCAAAAAATTGCTGCAATAGGCTATGGCAGCGGTTAGCTAACTGCTGTCACTGCAGCCATCGCTGTAGATCTATGACAATGGTTGTTGTAGCAGTTCTCGAAACTGCTGTCATAGGCTTATCTATGGTAGTGATTATAAAACCACTATCATAGACTAGTCTATGGCAGCGGTTATTTAACTGCTACCATAGGTCTAATGCAGCGATTGACACATTGCCTATGGCAACAATTGTAAAATCATTATCGTAGCTTCTGAATAATTAAAAAAATATAAAATTTTTAATTTTTTATATATTTTATCTGATAAATATAGAGATATATAATATAAAAAAATATTATAAACATAAAAATATTTTAGAAATACTAAAATTTTATTATCAAATAAAATTTATTATAGTATTTTTCAAAAGAAAATACATCAAAAGTCTCCTAAATCTACATCATCATCGTCATTGGAAGATGGAGCACGAGCTAGAGTCGGAGCTAGAGCTGGAGTCGGAGCTAGAATATGGGCCAACATATCTTCAAAGCCTATGAAGGAACCTTCAAAACGTGCGCTGAGCATTGACCCCATATCTTTCACGATGCCCTCCAAATGAGATGCATACTTCTCAGCCCGATCTGCCCATGTCACAGCATGATCTACCCATGCCAAAGTATCCTCAAGCTCCTTCCGACTGACGACACTAGAAGCCTATGAAAAGACGCTCGCCTCAGACCAATAACTGATCGATGTATATTCGGACCTGCATCGAATCCTCTCAGAGTGCTCAGGCTCTAAGACCTGAGACAGATGGTCATAGAGGCCAAAGGTATCTGAGCCCTCGCTCGTGAGTGCATTTAACTGATTCTATAATTATAAATTTAAATAAAATTTTAGAAGAAATGCTATAATATTAATCATATATACTAATATATTTAATACTTATAAAAATCCTTCAGATTGCGGTGTTCATCGATCTGTCCTTCTTGTCCGTACAGTTGGATTGAAAGATCTCGCTACAGCTAGGCATCACTCCATCTCTCATCAGCTATAACAATGGATGAGTTTATTAGAAATATAAAAAAATATTAATTTAATTTATTTAGTAAGATTTAAAATTTATTATCTCTCTATACATATGACTGGCCATAGACTCACAGTTAAGAGTGTGTGTATACTCCTAGGCTATCTGGTTCTTCCAGTTCTGACGAAAGATAGCCTAACAAGTATTTAAATAAATAATAAATATTTAAAAAATATTTAAATATAACTTTAAATATATTAAAAAATTTAAAAGTTAGTAATTTTATCTCGAACTCTTGGCTCCTCCAATGTGTAACCATCCTCTCCCACTGACTCGAAGGATAGTTCTATATCAAAGAAGTAAGCTCCTTTGGAGTGTCTCGTCGGTGCTCGAGCCATCCTCTGTAGAATTTGATCTTATAGCTTTAGTATAATTTTTCGATCTTTTTCAGTCGGGCATCTCGAGCCCTCTTATGATCAGAAAATCATACCTCTTCTACATAAAGATATCAAAAGTCAGTTAAAAAATTATTCTAATCAAACATCGTGTAAACATGTAAAATGCATAAATATAATTAAGATGCACTTATCCATATCTTCTTCCACACCCGATCTCTGATAGCATCATCCATCAATCGCCAGTCTCTGAGCTCTATAGGAATAATATTTGATCGCCTCATAAGCACTCTAAAAAAGAAATGCATCTTCCATGCGGTCTCTCCTACTAGCCTCTCCTCCGCATCATACTGCACCATCACCTGATGCTGGCGATTCCACATATGCGTCATATGTGTGGGACTGTAAAATATCCGACTGGATGATGCACCTACAATGAAAATACATTATGCAAATATATAAGTATATAAATACTATATAAAAAATAAATAAATAATATAATAAAAATATACACTCAGATATCGGTGGAGTAGCATGTGTCAGAGATGTGGATGATGGTGGAGGCTCAGATGCTGGTGGAGTAGATGCCATCAGTGGAGTAGATGCCGAAGATGGAGGTCCCTAAGCAGCTGATGTGGAGGTAGATGGAGTATACTCTAACTGCTCAAATGCTGAACTTCGCATAACCCATCAAGAGGCAAGGATGAAAGCTAGATGGTGTTTCGGTGCTATCATGACCTGCAACGTTAATGAATATTAACCAAAATAACATATTGAACAATAATCAAAGATATGCCTAGATACCATTCGTACAATTACATATAAATATACAAATGCCAAAAATTATGTACACTAATTAATTGATGGGTTTATCGCTATGCAATAAAATAAACAAAAGCAACAAGATGGGAGTTCTTTTAGCGATCGGAGGTTCTCTTAGTGGTCGGCACTGCATGACACGACACGGTCTATCGGCACGACATGGCCCAAGGCATGGCCTACCGACACGATATGGCATGGCATAGCCTACCGACACGATATGGCCTATCGATGCGGTACGGCCTAAGGCACGGCATGGCATGACATGGCCTACTGGCATAGATGGCCTACCGACATGACAGGGCATGGCACGATACAGCATAGCCTATCGACATGGCACGACCTACCAGCATGGCACGGCCTATGGCATGGTACGTCATGGAGATTATGTGCACTAATCAATTGATGGATCTATCATTATGCAATGCAATAAACAAAAGTAATAACATATAAACATCCAAAAAATATTATTCAATAAATTCTATAACATGAATTATATTCATAAATAATTAAGGATGAGCAACAATCATAGATCCGATCTCTTACGCAAATTTGGGTGTTAATCCAAAAATCTGAAAGAAGAATGAAGTAGATGATGGTAGCATCTTAGGGCTTAAAGTTGGAATTTTAGAGAGACATATCAAATTCTATTCGCACCCATCGAGTCGGCTCACTCAGAAGCCGAACTGACTCCATGCCTGAAACAGCCGACTTCGTGCCTGAGACATCCGGCTCGGGTCCTCCCCCAGCTGGCTTGATCTCAGCCTAAGTCAGCTTGACTGCATATCCGAGCTGGCTCGACTGTATGCCATCCCCTATTCTTGGCTGTCTCCATCCTCCCTTCATTTTTTTGACTGCCCATCTCCCACTCAATCTCCATCGCTGACGAGGTCGGACCCCCTTCTTGATCTCTCTCTCCCTCTCTCGATCTCCCTCGTCGATGATGGCGGCGAGACCGAACCCCTCCCTCCCTCTCTTTCTCGATCTCTCTTGCCGATGAGATCGGACCTCCTTCCTCCTAGTGATGCCGATGAGGTCGGACCCCCTCCCTCCCTCTCTCTCTCTCGATCTCCCTCGCCAGTAATGGCGGTGAGGTCGAACCCCTCCCTCTCTCTCTCCCTCTTTCTTTCTTAGTTTTGGATTTCAAAATTAGGTTCGGATACTCAGGATCTATTAGGATTCGCATCTGGTACTTCAAGTATGGATCCATCGAATATTCAAGTTTGGGTCCGGTACCAGTAATTAAAATTAGATTCGGATCTGAATATTCAAATTTTGATCCAAATCTGATCTATTGATAGATCTAGTCCAGTGATTAATAAATAATACTATGAAATTAAAATAAAAATTATACCTATGGCTATACAGAGGGGGTCGCACCGAAAACTCTGAGGATCACTAGCAACGGCACTAGAGAAAGATGACGGCGCTAGAGATAATCTACGAAATAAGAGCAAGATAATGAGATAAAGAGAGAAGAGAGAGAAAGAAAAAGAGGAGAGAGAGAGAGAGAGAGAGAGAGAGAGAGAGAGAGATAGGGGAGAGAGAGGAAGAGGGGCCCGGAGGGGTGCTGTGATGGGGAGGCCAGGGGGGGGAGGGTAGAGGGCGGGCAGTCGGGGATAGGGAGGGCGGGGGTAGTGGCGATCGGCGATGGGGAGGGTAGGGGCGAGTGGTCGGGGATGGGGAGGGTGAGGGCGGTGGGGTGGGCGGCGACGGTCGAGAATAGGAAGGGCAAGGGCGGCCAGAAATGGGAGGGCAGGGGCGATGGTGGTTGGGGATGGGAAGGGCATGGGGTGGTGGCTTTCGGGATGGAAAGGGCAGCGCGGGGGGTGGGATGGTGGGGGGGTGGGCGAAGACTGCCTGGGAGGGGTGGGTGAAGGCCACCGAGAGATGGGGCCGATCGAGGGAGAAGGAAGGGCAGTGTCGATCGAGGGGGAAGGACTTGGGTGGAGTCTCATCGACGATGGAGAAGAGGGGAGAGAGAGAGCACATGAAAGAAAAGAAAAATTTAGAAATTTTTAATCTAATCTATGACAGCAGTTACTAGAAACCACTGCAATAGATCTACGATAGTATTTTTCTAACCGCTATCATAGATCTATAGTAGCGATTTTCAGTAATCGCTGTCGTAGGTTGGAAATAATTTTTTTTATTTTTTTTAAATATTATATAATTTTAAAATTTAATGTTGATCTTCACCATTCATTATCTAAATAATTACTATTAGAGTATCATCACAAAAGATCACCTTAATCTGATGGCCCTAGCTTCATCGATAAAAAAAGTTTGATTTTAACGATCACGAACAATGATGTGATGATCTGATAGATGAAGATCTTCGATCGATCTAAAAATCTGCAACGATGATCTCGATAATATTTATAGTATACTATCAAAGTTTCTCTTCAATCGGATATCGTTATCATGGTCAATTTAATATGGAATGATTTCCACCGTTAAATTAGAAACAAGCGATCAAAGGGCTAAATAGCATCCGATTATGACATAATTTTTTAGTTAAATGATCTTTGCTATAATTTTAATTATTTTATATGATGATGATAGTAAAATTTAAATCATTTTTGCATGAACTATTCACGTTAAGTAGATATTGTAAAAGCACTGGCATAACAACCAATAGAGTTTAAGAATGGTTATCAGGTGATATATAGTTTTAGATCGTTCTTAGTCTCACGAGTTGAATTTTATAATCACCATCATAAAAAATGATTAAAATAGTAGTCAAGATCATTTATAACTAAAATTATCTTATAATCGGATACCATCTGATCCTTTGATCACTCGTTTATCATTTAACGGTCGAAATTAACTTATACTAAATTGACCAAGATAACGATATCCGATTGAAGTAAAACTTTGATAGTATGTTATAAACATAACCAAGATCATCGTTGTAGATTTTTGAATCCATCGAAGATCTTCATCTATCAGATCATTATATCGTCATTCGTGATCGTCGAAATTAAATTTTTCTGATCGATGAAGTTAGGGCCATTAGATCGAGATGATATTTTGTAATGATACTCTAATGATAATTATTTAGATAATGAATGATAAAGATGAATATTAAATTTTAAAATTATATAATATTTAAAAAATTAAAAAAAAAATATGGTAGTGGTTATAAATAATCGCTGCCATAGATCGACTTATAGCAGTCGTTACAAGAAACCGCTGCTAGGTTCAATCTGTGGCAGTAATTTTTCTAATCACTATCATAGGTCGGATCTATGGCAGCGGTTCTTTATAACCATTGTCATAGATCGGTCATATAGCAGCGATTTCTTTAACCACTATCGTAGATTCTATTACAGTAGTTTCAAAAATTGCTGCCATAATATGTGCTATCGTAGGCTCTTTTTGTAGTAGTGATAATATTATACTATGTATTATTATGTTATATTATGTGATATTATGCTATAGTATATCATATTATCTTATATTATTACACAATACTACATAATATAATATTAACTATATTATAATAATTTTATATTATATTATAATATTATACCATATTATATTATAGTATAGTATTATTATACTATGTAATATATATTATATTGCATTATATTCTATTATACAATGTTATGAATGTCCTTTATTAATGTTTTGTCATACGTACTGTTGGTATAAAATCTGATCGATGTCGGATCGAGCTAGAGTTGAGGAAGAAGAGGTTGCCGTCGGTGATCTGTAAAATAAAATTTCATTCGAAGTCAGTGGTGGTGGCTCCGACAGGATCCTCCAACAATCAAGTCAGCTTTTCTGACCAACAGAAATGGAGTGCTCAGAAAAAAATTCAGCAAAATTTTGGGAAGAAGAAGAGAGCTTAGAAAAAATGTATCTGAAGAATTTCTTTTATAGATGGAGTCCGAAGTAGATTGATAGTGACAGTCATAGCAATTAGATAGCTGGCCACTCGGGACCGCATGGAGTTTGTTATGGAGAGGGGCGCTGCCTGTAGCAGACTGATAGTGACAGCCATAGCCATCCGATAGCTGACTGCTCGGGGCCACATAAAATTTATTATGGAGAGGGGCACCGCTTGTAGTAGACTGATAGTGACAGTCGTAGCCATCCGATACTGAGCCGCTTGGAGCCACGTGGAGGGGTGAAGAGCTTTGACGTATGTCAATTTCAGAAAAGTTCGGATTTCTAAAGAGAATACGGCTAGAGGAGATCATCCAGAAGGAATACTACTTGAAATCTAAAAGTAATCTGCTGGAGGAATCTAGATGAAGTTAGACTAATGGAGAAGTTCAAAAGAAGTCCGACTGGTGGAGAAGCTCGACTGATGGAGAAGTTCAGAAGAAATTCGATTGATGGAGAAGTTCGGCTAAAAAAATTTGACTGGTGGAGAAATTTGATAGAAGAAAAAGTTCAGAAGAAGTTGGGCTCCTGGAGGAATCCAACTGAGGGAGAAGTCCGAAAGGAGTTGGACTGCTGAAGGAATCTGATTGAAGAAAAAGTTCGAAGGAAGTTCGACTCCTGGAGGAATCCAACTGAAGAAGAAGTTTGAAAGAAATTCGACTTCTAGAGGAATCCGATTGAAGGAGTAGTCCAAAAGGAGTTCAGCTTCTGGAGGAATCCGGCTGAAGGAGAAGTTCGGAAGAAATTTGACTTCTAGAGAAGTCTGGATGAAGTTCGATCGCTGTAAGAGTTCGAAAGGGGTTCAGCCATTGGAGGAGTCTGGAAGGGGTTCGACCGCTGGAGGAGTTCGACTGCTAAAGGAGTTCGGCTGGGATTCGACCACTGAAGAGAGAATTTTCAATTGAAGCTCTTTTGTGATTACCAGTAGCATTAGGCTAAACATCAGACTAGACTTCGATGAGAGCGGGGTTTATCCCCAAAAATAATTTTTCTACTCTCGAGTTCGAAATTCGAAAGAAGAAAGTACAAAAAGATGACTGTCGAAGTTCTTTTTCGGACTCTGCATTCGTTGATGTTGAAGTTTGGAAGAGATCTTATCTCTTGCCGAGGTTGAAGAAGATCTTATCTCCTACCGAGATTGAAGAAAATCTTATCTCCTGTTAAAGTTGAAGCTCGAGGAAGATCTTATCTCCAGCCAAGGTTAAAGAAGATCTTATCTCCTGTTGACATTGACGTTGAAGCTCGGGGGAGATCTTATCTTCAGCCAGGGTTGAAAAAGATCTTTCCCCTGTTGACGTTGACGTTGAAGCTCGAGGGAGATCTTATCTCCAGTCGAGGTTGAAGAAGATCTTATCCCTTATTAACGTTGAAGCTCGAGGAAGATCTTATCTCCAACCGAGGTTGAAAAAATCTTATCTCCTATTGAGATTGACGTTGAAGCTCGAGAGAGATCTTATCTCCAGTCGAGGTTGAAGGAGATCTTATCTTCTATTGAAGTTGAAGCTCAGGAGAGATCTTATCTCTAGCCGAGTCGGAGCCTCTCTTCTCATCTCGTCTAAAATGAATGGGGCCTTCGACTTTGCTCATGTTAGGATGAGGTTCTCTTTCTTTTTCTAACGGGCTATAGGAGCACATTAGGGCCATTGTATGGGCCTCTTTCCTCCTTCTATCTTAAATAATCGGAGATCTTCGACTTGCTCATGTTAGGACGAGGTTCTCCATCTGTTCCTAACATGGTGTTAGGGGCACAGATGGACCGTTGAATGGGCCTCTCTCCTCCTCTTGTCTTAAATAATCGAAGGTCTTTAACTTGCTCATGTTAGGACGAGGTTCTCCTCCTATTTCTAACATAACAATAGGGACAGATGGACCGTTGAATGAACCTCTCTCCTCCTCCTGTCTTAAATAACTGGAGGTCTTCGACTTGCTCATGTTAGGATGAGGTTTTCCTCCTATTCCTAACATGGCACTAGGGGCACAGATGGATCGTTGAATAGGTCTCTTCCCTCATCCTATCTTAAATAACCAGAGATCTTCGACTTGCTCAGGATGAGGTTCTCCTCCTGTTTCCAACATGACAATAGGGGCATAGATGGGCCATTGAATGGGCCTCTCCCCTCCTCCAATCTTAAATAACTGGAGGTCTTCAACTTGCTCATGTTAGGATGAGGTTCTCCTCCTATTCCTAACATGGCACTTGGGATACAGATGGGCTGTTGAATGGACTAAATAATCGAAGGTCTTCAACTTGCTCATGTTAGAACGAGATTCTCTTTCTGTTCCCAATATAGCAATAAGGATACAGATGGGCCATTGAATGGGCCTCCTTCTTCCTCCCATCTTAAATAATCGAAGGTCTTCGACTTGCTCATGTTAAGATGAGGTTCTCCTTCTATTCCTATCATGGCACTAGGGGCACAGATGAGCCGTTGAATGGACCTCTTTCCTTTTTCTATCTTAAATAATCGAAGGTCTTCGACCTGCTCATGTTAGGACGAAGTTCTCCTCCTGTTCCTAACATGGCATTAGGAGCACAGATGGACCGTTGAATGGGCCTCTTTCCTCCTTCTATCTTAAATAATCAGAGGTCTTCGACTTGCTCATGTTAGGACGAGGTTCTCCTTCTATTCCTAATATGACCACTTTCGATTACTTCTTTCCTGTCATCACATAGTTTTTATACCAAGAAATAATAATGTTGAAATGAAGGAGTTTTATTGGAGAAAAATTACTGATAGTACATTCTCAGATTTTCTAAATTTTAAGGTTGTGGGAGCATTGTTCCTCCGAGCTCCCTTAAGCGATAAGCTTCGAGCTGGATGACTTTCTCTATTTCATATGGATCTTTTCAATTTGGGGCAAGCTTTTCCTGGTTCTGAGGTTGAGAGATGGTGGCTTATCGAAGTACTAAGTCCTCCAGAGATAGTGTTGATGATGCCGAGAGGAGGCCGATCTTCTTGTTATTCCTTCCTCCTTAGTGGTTCTGGCTGCGATAGTGCCCTCGATCGATCTTCACTTGCTTCAAATCGATGTCTGAGGAATCGACCCAGTCGGCCTCTCCTGATGAGCTCCTCGATCTCATCTTGAAACTGAATGCATTCTTCAGTATCGTGGTCGTGATCATGATGATACAAATAGTACTTGCTTCGATTGTGCTTGTTTGGGAAAGATCGTAATTCTTCTTCTAAGAGGAGAACTTCTTCGTGTCCTTCTGTCGGAACTTCTTTGATAACGAGCTCGAGGAGGAGTTCAGACTCGCTTGCGCTTAGAGAGAGTCCGTGAGCATGGCCGAACATTATTCGACCCTCTATCAGCTGCGAGTTTATTAGACTCGCCCACCTACCACTCTCCTGTGGCTTCCTCATCTTTCAATTTGAAGGCTTTTTTCGCTCGGACATATTCCTCAGTCCGAGCTAGCAGATCGATAAAATCTCTGGGGTACTTCTTCTCTAGGAAGAATAGTAAATTATTCTTCCAAAGGCCATCCTTGAGTGTGACCATTGCAACAGACTGATTCAGATTTCGGACCTCTAATGCAGTAGCATTAAATCGGATGACATAAGTCCGGACAAATTTTTTCTCTTTCTGCTTGATATTCATCAGGAAATCCGAACCTTGGCACGAACGTCGGCTGTTGATGAAGTGAGCCACAAACTGATGGCTCATCTGATCGAAGGAGAAGATCGTACGTGGTCTCAACATCGAATACCAGTTTCTTACTGCTTCCTTCAAGGTAGATAGGAAAGCTCGGCATAAGATGGCGTCTGGTGCGCCATGGAGCAACATCATGGTCCAGAAGGCCTCCAGATGATCGATCGGATTAGAGGTTCCGTCGTAGCTTTCAAATTAGGGGAGCTTGAAGTTTGGCGGAATGGGCTCTTACATAATTCGGAGAGAGAAAGAAGGATCGGTGCAGACATTATCATGGTGAGCCGAAACGATGTGGCAGAGTTTCTCAATTCATCGGTCCATCTTCTGTAGTTTCTAATCAAAAATGTTATCTCGATCGTAGATCTTGGAAGGCTTCCGACTGTAGATGGAGAAGATCTCTTTTGGAGAAGAATTATAATCCGAACAAGGATCCTCTGCTCTCTATTTCCTCTTTCCAGGAGCGATGGGTATGCTAGCCTAAGTGCTCCTTTTTGGGATTAGTTTCTAACATTTCGATGGTGGGTTTTCTGATGGAACCACCACCGGGGGTTGCCACATGGCCTGTATCATTTTGGTGAGGCCCTGAACCCGCTGCATCAGCAGGTTAAACTGCTCCGAATCTACCGTGGCCATCAGTAGAGGAGGAGGTTGAAGCACCGACATTGGAGCAGGAATGAATGGGTCTGGCTCGGATCTGACGGTAGAAGTGGTAGATCTCCAGGTAATTACCTTCTTTGGAGGCATTTCTTGAGATTGAGAGAGAGAGGTTGGAGATGGATCTTGAAGAAGAAGATCTATAGGATCGACCGAGCACTCCTTTAAGAACAAGGATACCTAAGAAATAGAGGGTCCTTTCTCTAGCACCAATTCTGTTGGTACGAAATCTGATCAACGTCGGATTGAACTAAAGTTGAGGAAGAAGAGGTTACCGTCGGTGACCTGCAAAATAAAGTTACGTCTAGAGTCGATGGTGGTGGCTCCAACAGGATCCTCCGACGATCAAGTTAGCTTTTCTGACCAACAGAAATAGAGTGCTCAGAAAAGAATTCAGTAGAGTTTTAGGAAGGAGAAGAGAGCTTAAAGAAAATATATCTGAAGGATCTCTTTTATAGATGGACTCCAGAGCAGTCTGATAGTGACAGCCAGCTGTCAGGTAGCTAGCTGCTTGAGGTCGTGTGAGATTTATTATGGAGAGGGGCATCGCCTATAGCAGACTGATAGTGATAGTTATAGCCGTCCGGTACTGAGCCGCTCGGAGCCATGTAGAGGGATGAAGAGCTTTGATGTATGTCAATTCCATAGAAGTTCGGACTCTTAAAAAAAATATGGCTAGAGGGGATCATCCAAGAGGAATACTACTTAAAATTTGGAAGTAATCCGCTGGAGAAATTCGGATGGAGTTCGACTGATGGAGAAATTCAGAAGAAGTCCAACTGATGGAGAAGCTCGACTGATGGAGAAGTCTAGAAGAAGTCCGACTGATGGAAAAGTTTGACTGAAGGAGTTCGACTGGTGGAGCAGTTCGGCTGAAGGAGAAGTCTGGAAGAAGTTGGGCTCTTGGAGGAATTCGGTTGAAAAAGAAGTCCGAAGAAAGTTTGGCTCCTAGAAGAATCCGACTGAAGGAGAAGTCCGGAAGAAATTTGGCTCCTAAAGAAATCCGATTGAAGGAGCAGTTCGAAAGAAGTTCGGCTCTTGGAGGAATCTGACTGAAGGAGAAGTTCAGAAGAAATTCAGTTCCTGAAAAATTTTGGATGGAGTTCGACCGTTGTAGGAGTTCGAAAGGGGTTCGACCGCTGGAGGAGTCTGGAAGAGATTCGGCCGTTGGAGGAAGAATTTTCGATCGAAACTCTTTCATGATTACCAATTGCATTAGACTAAGCATCAAACTGAACTTCAATAGGAGCAGAATTTATCTCCAACACGTATTAAATAGTGTAATTATCAAATACCAAATAGCCTTTTATAACATCTCTATTTTTCAAAAGCTCTACTTTGAAATATTGTAAAAGTTCTACAACCAACAACTTTGCCAAATGGTGTCTCGGTATATATCACCCAGCTATGTATTGTATACTGATAAAAAGTATATTCTAGAAATTATGTACAAATTTATCTGAAAGAATATATTTGATTATTATTAGGTGTATATCAAAAAAATTTACAGTATAGAATAAAAGGTTGATGAGTGTACATCATCTAACCATATAATTATGTACTAGTAAACATGAAGTTCTAAAAACTATATATTATTTTGCTAAAAAATATATATTTGATTACTAAATAACTAATTTATTAAGTATATATTATTTGATCATGTATAATGTATTGATGAACATCTTATTTTTAGAAATTATAAATTAATTTATTAAAATATATGCATTGATTTTTTAGATAATTAATTTATTTGGTGTATATTTTTTAGTCATATAGTATATATTGATAAAAAATATATTTTTTAAAAGAAGATGTTATGTATAATTTTTTTAAATTTTTTTAATTATAAAATTGATGACTTTATTATTGAAAGAAGCTTTAATTTTTATTTTTATTTTTATTTTTATTTTTTTTAAGACGGACATCAGAATATGGTAAAATAGGATCCGCCCTATCTTTTTGTTTTTTTTGTTCCACCAACTCCTCTCTTTGCTAGGTTTGTCGTGTGACGACACGCCATGCTACATTTTACGGAGGGGCATGCGCTGGCAAACATTTAGACAATAAACTAACAATATCTCTTATTTGGAAAACGATCGAACGTGGTTGTTCGTACGTGTCCGGTCTGGACTTTCTTCCAAAAAGAGCTTCTGAAAATAGAAATTATCTGCCGCATTTAATTGTCCGCATAATTAAAATATGGAGAGCATCGGATCTGCCGTCTAGTTTTCGATCTAGTTACGTGGCCGAGCATCACTGCAGTACAAGCAAGCAGACGGAAGATATTATAGTCCGCATACAATTCTCTATGCAGAACCGAGCTCGCTCTGTATAAAGCTAAGCCATTGTGGTGGGTATCTTCACCTTTTCAAAACTAAAAGAAAGAAGGGAAGAAATTTTTGCCATGGCCGAGGGTTTAAAGCTCGATCAGAAGCACGGAAAGGGAAGGGTTAGGGTTTCTAGGGTTTGGAGGAGGATCGCTGGCGCCGGCGGCGGTGATGTCATCGTCGAGTGGAACGTCAGCGTCAGCCTCTACTCCAACTGCCATCCCGCCTACACCGCCGGCGACAACTCCGCCATCGTCGCCACGGATACCATGAAGAACACCGTAAGCTACCACCCCTTCTTGTCGATCGATATATCATCGTCAAGGCTCGATTCGATGAGCATATTTTGGATTTTAATATCTCTAATCGTATAAAAATGTTTGCTTGGTGCGCGATGGAAGGTTTACGCCAAGGCGAAAGAGTGCTCCGAGGTCGTTTCGATGGAGAGCTTCGCTGTTCTTCTCGCAAGGCATTTCTCGGCGTTCTATCCAGAGGTGACTTAGCTTTTCTTCTTCTGTTTCCCCTTTGTTTGGATATTGCTGTTACGAGGAAAGGAGTGATTTTTTTTTTTTAATCTTTTGTTGATATTAGGTCACGGCTGCCACCGTCAATATTGTTGAGAAGCCTTGGGAGCGTGTGGTGGTGGACGGGCAACCCCATTCACATGGTGTCTGCCTAAATAACCCTCTTTTGCTAATTTTTGGCTCTGCAATGGTTTCAAAATTGCCCAGTGAGAAAAAAAATAGCCATTATTAAATCCCATTTTTAGAGGAAGATCCCTTCCATGTTGGGGAATCAAGTAAAAGATAATACTTTATATAATGGTGATAACATGAAGCCATAAGTAAATGTTTTATGGTTATTATTGGTGCAAAATTTGGTTGACATCGGATCAAGCTGGAGTCGAAAAAGACGAGGTTGCCATCGGTGATCTGTAAAATAAAGTCTTATTCGGAGTCGATGGCGGTGGCTTCGGTAGGATCCTTCGATGATCAAGTCAGCTCTTCTGACCAACAAGAATGGAGTGCTCAAAAAATAGTTCAACAAAGTTTTGGAAAGAAGAAGAAAGCTTAGAGAAAACGTATTTGAAAGATTCTTTTTGTAGATGGAGTCTGGAGCTGATAGTGACAGCCATAGCTGTCTGATAGCCGGCCATTCGGAGCTGCGTGAGAGGGATGTTGTCTGCAGCAGACTGACAGTGACAGCTATAGCCGTCTGGTAGTTGGTCGCTCAGGACCGTATGAGAGGGACGCCGTCTGTAGCACACTGATGGCGACAATCATAGCTGTTTGGTACTATGCCGCTCGGAGCCATATGGGATTCGGTATGGAGAGAGAGATGTGACGTTAGACTGATAGTGATCGTTCATTGAGATTCAATAATTGAAATTCGGAGAAAGCATGCGTTGGTCGGTGAAGAGCTTTGACATACATCAATTTCAGAGGAGTTCGGATTCCTAAAGGAGATACAGCTAGAGGAGATCATTCGAAAGGAATGCTAGCTGAAATCTGGAAGCAATCTACTGGAGAAATCCGATTGAAGGAGAAGTTCGGAAGGAGTTCGGCTTCTGAAGGAATTCGATTAAAGGAGAAATCCGGAAGGAGTTCGGCTCTTGGAGGAATTCGACTGAAGGAGAAATCCGGAAGGAGATCAGTCGAAGGAGAAGTTCGGAAGGAGTTTGGCTCATAGAGGAATCCGGCTGAAGGAGAAGTCTGAAAGGAGTTCGGCTTCTGGCGGAATTCGACTGAAGGAGTCTAGAAGGAGTTCGACTTTTGTAGAAATCCGACTAAAGGAGTTCGAAAGAAGTTCGGCTCCTAGCGGAATTTGATTGAAGGAGCAATCTGAAAGAAGTTTGGCTCTTGGAGGAATTTGACTGAAGAAGAGATTCGGAAGGAGTTTGGCTCCTGGAGGAGTCCGACTGAAGAAAAAATTCGGAAGAAGTTCGGCTCCTAGAGGAGTCCGACTGAAGGAGAGATTCGGAAGGAGTTCGACATCTGGAGAAGTCTGATTAAAGGAGAAATTCGGAAGGAGTTCGGCTCCTATAGGCATCAGACTGAAGAAGAAATTCGGAAGGAGTTTGGCTTTTGGAGGAATCCGGTTGAAGGAGGGATTCGGAAGAAGTTCGGCTCCTGGAGGAGTCTGGCTGAAGGAGGGATTCAGAAGGAGTTCGGCTTCTGTAAGAGTCCGACTGAGGGAGAAGTCCGGAAGGAGTTCGGCCGTTGGAGGAGTTCGGCTGGGGTCTGGTTGTTGGAGGAAAATTTTCGATCGAAGCTCTTTCGTGATTACCGATTGCATTAGGCTAAGCATCAGACTGGACTTCGGCGGGAGTGGTGTTTATCCCCAACAATAATCTCCCCCACTTTCGAGTTTGAAATTCGAAGGGAGTACAAAAAAGATGACTGCTGAAGTTCTCTTTTGGGTTCTGCACTAGTTCATGTTGAAGCTCGGAGATCTTATCTCCAGCCGAGGTTGAAGTTGAAGTTCGGGGGAGATCTTATCTCCTGTTGAAGGGTTGGAGCTCGGAGGAGATCTTATCTCTAGCCGAGGTTGACATTGAAGTTGAAGCTCGGGGGAGATCTTGTCTTCAGTCGAGGTTGATGTTGAAGTTGAAGCCTCGGAAGAGATCTTGTCTCCAGTCGAGGTTGAAGGAGATTTTATCTTTTGTTGACGTAGAAGCTCGGAGGAGATCTTATCTCCTATTGAAGGGTTAGAGCTCGGGAGAGATCTTATCTCCAACCGAGGTTGACGTTGAAGTTGAAGCTCGGGGAAGATCTTGTCTATAGCCGAAGTTGACGTTGAAGTTGAAGCTCGGAGGAGATCTTATCTCCAGCTGAGGTTGACGTTGAAGTTGAAGCTCGGGGGAGATCTTATCTCCAGCCGAGGTTGAAGGAGATCTTATCTCTTATTGACGTAAAAGCTTCGGAGAGATCTTATCTTCAGTCGAGATTGAAGGAGATTTTATCTCTTGTTGACGTAGACGTTGAAGCTCGGGGGAGATCTTATCTTCAGCCGAGGTTGAAGGAGATCTTATCTTCTGTTGACGTAGGAGCTCGGAAGAGATTTTATCTTCAGTCAAGATTGAAGGAGATCTCATCTCCTGTTGAAGGGTTAGAGCTCGGAGGGGATTTTATCTCCAATCGAGGTTGAAGAAGATCTTATCTCCTGTTGACGTAGACGTTGAAGTTCGGAGGAGATCTTATCTCCAGTCGAGGTTGAAGGAGATCTTATCTCTTGTTGACGTAGAAGCTCGGAGGAGATCTTATCTCCAGCCGAGGTTGAAGGAGATCTTATCTCTTGTTGACGTAGAAGCTCGGAGGAGATCTTATCTCCAGCCGAGGTTGAAGGAGATCTTATCTTCTGTTAATGTAGATGTTGAAGCTCGGAGGAGATATTATTTTCAGCCGAGATTAAAAATTTTATCTCCTGTTGACGTAGACGTAGAAGCTCGGAGGAGATTTTATCTCCAACCGAGGTTGAAGGAGATCTTATTTCTTATTGACGTAAAAGTTTGGGGGAGATCTTATCTCCGATCGAGGTTGAAGGAGATCTTATCTCCTGTTGACGTAAAATATTGAAGCTTGGAAGAGATATTATCTCCAGCCGAGGTTGAAAGAGATCTTATCTCCTGTTGACGTAGAAGCTCGGAGGAGATCTTATCTCTAGCCGAGGTTGAAGGAGATCTTATCTTCTATCGATGTAAACGTAGAAGCTTAGGAAAGATCTTATCTTCAGTCAAGATTGAAGGAGATTTTATCTCCTGTTGACGTAGAAGCTCGGAGGAGATCTTATCTCCAGCCGAGGTTGAAGGAGATCTTATCTCCTGTTGACGTAGACGTAGAAGCTCGGAGGAGATCTTATCTCCAGCCGAGGTTGAAGGAGATCTTATCTCCTGTTGACGTAGACGTAGAAGCTCGGAGGAGATCTTATCTCCAATCGAGCCGAGGTTGAAGGAGATCTTATCTCCTGTTGACGTAGAAGCTTGGGGAAGATCTTATCTTCGACCGAGGTTGAAGGAGATCTTATCTCCTATTGACGTAGAAGCTTGGGGGAGATCTTATCTCCAGTCGAGGTTGAAAGAGATCTTATCTTCTGTTGACGTAGACATTGAAGCTCGGGGGAGATCTTATCTCCAGCCGAGGTTGAAGGAGATTTTATCTCCTGTTGAAGTAGACGTTGAAGCTCGAGGAAGATCTTATCTCCAATCGAGGTTGAAGGACCTTTCTTCTCACCTCGTCTAAAATGAACGAGGCCTTCGACTTTGCTCATGTTAGGATGAGGTTTTCTTTCTGTTCCTAACGAGCTATAGGGACACATAAGGGCCGTTGTCAGGGCTTCTCATCTCGTCTAAAATAAATGAGGCCTTCGATTTTACTCGCGTTAGGACGAGGTTCTCCTCCTATTCCTAACGAGCTGTAGGGGCAATGTGCCGTTGTCAGGGCCTCTTCCTTCATCTCGTCTAAAATGAATGAGGCCTTCGACTTTGCTCATGTTAGAACGATGTTCTCCTCCTATTCCTAACGGACGGTAGGAGCACATAAGGACCATTGTCAGGGTCTCTCCCCGCATTTCGTCTAAAATGAACGAGGCCTTCGACTTGCTTATGTTAGGACGAGGTTCTCCTTCTGTTTCTAACATGGCCACTATTGATTGTTTCTTCCTTGTCATTATATAGTTTTTGCATCGAAAAACAATAATGTTAAAATTGAGAAGTTTTATTAAAGAAAAATTACCGACAGTACATTCTCAGATTCTCTGAGTTTCAAGGTCATGGGAGCGTTGTTCCTTCGAGCTTCTTCAGGCGACAAATTTCGGATCGGACGACCTCCTCTACTTCATATAGGCCTTTCTAATTCGGGACAAGCTTCTCCTGGCTCTGAGGCTGAGAGATGGCGGCTCGCCGAAGTACTAAGCCCCCCAGAGATAGTGTTGATAATGTCGAGAGACGGTTGATCTCCTTATTGTTCCTCCCTCGTTAGTGGTTCTAGCTGCGGTAGCGCCCTTGGCTGATCTTCTCTTATTTTAGGCCGGCATCTGTGGAGCATTGTGGGGGGCGTAGTTGTGAAACCTTCTGAGAGGAACTTCTTCGCGTCCTTCTGTCGGGACTTCTTTAACGACGAGCTCGAGGAGTTCGGGCTTGCTTGCGCTCGAGGGGAGTCTGTGAGCACGGTTGAACTTCATTCGGCCCTCCATCAGCTATGGGTTTATTAGACTCGCCTGCCTGCCGCTCTCCCGCGGCTTTCTCATCTCTTAATTTGAAGGCTATTTCCGCTCGGATATATCCTTCAACCCGAGCTAGCAGATCGGCAAAGTTCCTGGGGTATATCTTCTCCAGGAAGAACAGCAAATTGTTCTTCTTAAGGCCGCGCTTGAGTGCGGCCATTGCAACAGACTGATGCAGGTTTCGGATCTTCAATGCACCGGTGTTAAATCAGATGACATAAGCTCGGATAGATTCTCCCTTCTTCTGCTTGATATTCATCAGAAAATCCGAACTTCGACGCGAACGTCGGCTACTGACGATGTGAGCTGCAAATTGATGGCTCGTCTGGTCAAAGAAGAAGATCGTATCCGACTTCCACGCCGAGTACCGGTTTCTTGCTGCTCTTTTTAAGATAGACGAAAAAGCTCGGCATAAGATGTCGTCTGGTGCGCCATGGAGCAGCATCATAGTCTGGAAGGCCTTCGGATCAGAGGTTCCATCGTAGCTTTTAAACCGAGAGAAGCTTGAAGTTCGGCGGAACGGGCTCTTACATAATTCGGGGAGAGAAAATGGGGGGATCGGTGCGGACGTCGTCATTGGTGAGCCGAGGCGACGTGGCCGAGCTCTTCAATCCGTCGATCCATCCTCCATAGTTTTTGATCGAGGACGTCATCTCGATCACAGACCTTGGAAGGCTTTCAGCTGTAGATGGAGAAGGTTTCTTCCGAAGAAGAATCACGATCCGAATAAGGATCCTCTGCTTTCTATTTTTCCTTCCGAGGGGCGACGGGTATGCTAGCCTAAGTGCTCTTCCTTGGGGTCGATTTTTGACATTATGATGGCGGATTTTCTAGCAGAATCGCCGTCGGAGGCTGTCATATGGCCTACACCATCTCGATGAGGCCCTGAACCCGCTGCATCAGCAGGTTAAACTGCTCTAGATTTATCGTGGCCGTCGGTGGAGGAGGTTGAAGCATCGGCGCTGGAGCCGGAACGGGTGGGTCTGGCTCGGATCTGGCGGCAGAAGCGATATATCTTCGGATAGTTGCCTTCTTTGGAGGCATTTTTTAGGATTGAGGAAAAGGATGGAGATAGACCTCGGAGAAGAAGATCCAAAGGGTCGGCTGAGCACTCCTTTAAGAATAAGGGTACCTCAGAAATAGAGAACCCTTCCTCTAGTGCCAATTCTGTTGGTGTAGAATCTAATTGATGCTAGATCGAGCTGGAGTCGAGGAAGACGAGGTCACCGTCAGGGACCTGCAAAACAAAGTCCCGTCCAGAGTCGGTGGTGGTGGCTCCGACAAGACCCTTCGACGATCAAGTCAACTCTTCTGACCAATAGGAATGGAATGCTCAGGAAATAGTTCAGCAAAGTTTCGAAAAAGAGAAGAGAGCTTAGAGAAAACATATTTGGAGGGTCCCTTTTGTAGATAGAGCCTGGAGATAATAGTGACAGCCATAACTGTTTGGTAGCTGGCCGCTCGGGGCCGCGTGAGAGGAGCGCCGTTTGCAGCAGACTGACAGTGACAGCCATAGTCGTTTGGTAGCTGGCCGCTCAGGGCCGTGTGAGAGGGACGTCGTCTGTAGCAGACTGATGGCGACAGCCGTAGTTGTCTGGTACTGAGCCGCTCGGGGCCACGTGGGGTTCGGTACGGAAAGGAAGAGGTGTCGTCAGACTAATAGTGATCGTTCGTTGAGATTCAATAATCGAAGTTCGGAGGAAGCAGGCGTTGGTTGGTGAAGAGTTTTGACATACATCAATTCTAGAGGAGTTTGGACTCCTAAAGGAGATACGGCTAGACGGAATCATTCGGGAGGAATGCTAGCTGAAATCTGAAAGCAATTCGCTGGAGGAATCTGACTGAAGGAGAAGTCCGAAAGGAGTTCGGCTTCTGGAGGAATCCGATTGAAGGAGAAATCTGGAAGGAGTTCGGTCGAAGAAGTCTGGAAGGAGTTTGGCTCTTGGAGGAATCCGACTGAAGGAGAAATTCGGAAGGAGATCGGCCAAAGGAGAAGTCCGGAAGGAGTTCGGCTTCTGGAGGAATCCGACTGAAGGAGGAGTTCGAAAGGAGTTCGGCTCCTGGCGGAATTTGATTAAAGGAGAAATCCATAAGGCGTTCGGCTCCTGAAGGAATTCGACTGAAGGAGAGATCTGGAAGGAGTTCGGCTCCTGGAGGAGTTCGACTGAAGGAGAAATCTGGAAGGAGTTTGGCTCTTGTAGGCATCCGACTGAAGAAGGAATCCGAAAGGAGTTCGGCTCCTAGAGAAGTCCGACTGAAGGAAAAATTCGGAAGGAGTTCGGCTCCTGTAGGCATCCGATTGAAGGAGGAATTTAGAAGGAGTTCGGCTCTTAGAGAAGTCCGACTGAAGGAGAAATTCGGAAGAAGTTCGGTTCTTGTAGGCATCCGACTGGAGGAATTCGGAAGGAGTTCGGCTCTTAGAGGAGTCTGATTGAAGGAAAAATCCGGAAGAAGTTCGGTTCCTGGAGGAATCTAGCTAAAGGAGGGATTCGAAAGGAGTTCGGCTCCTGGAGGAGTCCGATTGAGGGAGAAGTCCGGGAGGAGTTCGTCCGCTGGAGTTCGGCTGGGGTTTGGCCGCTGGAGGAGAATTTTCGATCGAAGCTCTTCTGTGATTACCGGTTGCATTAGGCTAAGTTTCAGATTGGACTTCAGCGGGAGCGGGGTTTATCCCCAACGGTTATGATTAAGAGTTTTGATCTTAAGTTGGCAAGATTGAATTTTTGTAGCACAGAAGTGAAAATACTAGATCAAATCTTCCCTTCTTTCTTATAATTATATTTGGTCATGCCCATGGCCTAGAAGTTGGGCTTTCGGTGTCTCCAGATCTGTTTGACTGGCTCATATATTTAATTTAGGGATCTCTATCATCAAATGCATGGGCGGTGGAATTGAGAATGTTTTTTAGAAGATTGAGAAGATCGAATCTTGTTCTTACTTTTGTGTGCTTAATAGCTTCTTGTTTTAGCCTGGCCAGCTAATGTTAGCAGCTTTCACATGCATGGCAGCTGGCAGAAGTTATATCATCTCAAAGTCTTTGTTTAAAAATATTCAGGCTAATATTTTGCTTCCAGATTTCCCTGTTCTCTATTATTTGCAGTGCTAATCCATAGCCGTCTGTTTAAATTTGCTAACACAAAGTGTTGTCAAAGTGCACTTTCTAATTTATAATTGGTTGTTCGCTTACAGGATTTAAACTTGGGTCTGAGAAGCATATGACTGAAGTAACAGTGAGCAAGTTTGGTGCTATGAGCATAACCTCTGGAGTTCTAGGATTGGCCCTACTAAAAACAACGAAGGTAGTATGCTCACTGATATACCATTTCTTAACTTTTTTTTAATGTCATTATAATATGCGCTGGTCAGCGGATTAGCTTTCATGTGACGAAAAGAAAAGCTGAGATCTACCAACAGTGTCATGTTTCGGGATAATTCGGTTATATAAGCATCTATGAGTAGGCAAGTACTCACTTTACCTAATTATCACATGCAGCTAGCACCTACTTCCAAGTACAATTTTTGGATCATTCATAATGAGGACTATATAAATAAAGAGGTAGCACCTTCAAAAATGGAATTAAATATTAGAAAGGGTAGAAAAAAAAATCTTCCTTGAATCCATGCTGGGCTTGGCAATCCTTTTCTTTATTGTTTATTTTGGTGGATGCAATTATGCATTCTTATTAGTTATCTTGTTCTTTTGTCATTAATATAACTCAACTTTGACACCTCTTTCGATTGTGCAGATATTTTTATGAATTAATAACTAAGATTGCATTTGTTGAATGTAATCAAATAACATTTTTCTGAAACCATATGGAGCTTCGATATAATAAAATATTATTTTATTCCAAGTCAGGTGTTCTTTTAAAAGGGTGTGAACTAATCTCAGGTTCCATGCATATCTTACTTTTGCCCAGGCAATTTACCAAATGACCATATTTCTATTCCAGTTAATGCACACTTCTAGGATTTTTTCACTGAGCCTTAAGAAGCTGCAACCTCAAATTGCTCACACTCAATCAGCACTGGAGGAAAGAACTGCTAAGCTCAATCTGCTATAAGTTCTTTGATGTTTCATTATCCACATGGTTGGTCAGGTTTTGGTTGCATCAAAATTGGTTAGGACTGGGTCTCAATCAATTCTTGGTTGATGAAATTTATGCAGTCCTCCATCTGTAGAGTTTCATTAGGTTTTTGTTAATCCGACTTTGGTCATGAAAAGGAGGTTTGTGTGCATGACTAGCGTTGTATCTACTCTGCATTCCTCGTTTCTATCTATGGGCTATAAATTCCCTCAACTTTCCTCTGTATACCTACCACAATAATGAAAATGGGATCTGTTTTTCTCCACCATGCAACATGAGAATTAGTGTTTGAGTATGACATGCTTCATAAATAGTCTTATTTGCTTGCTTTATCAAGTTACAATTATCACCAAGTTTTACACTATCAAGATTCCTTCACCAGTACTTTTCTGAAACCTTTTCTTTTCTCTTTCTTTGTTTCTTTTCCTCTTCATTTTTGTTTTCTTTCTTTGGTGATCATTTCATAGAAATGACCCAAGGCTTGGACATGGAACCTCCTCCCAGTGGAAGAGGCTGTGTAACCACTGCATCATATTCCTTTTTGTCACTCTTTAGAAACATTCTTGTCTGTTATCAGTTGCTTCCTAGTGTACAATTACAATAAAATGCTGTGGTTTATTAGCTCATGCTTGTGGAAAATATAGGAAATCTTTCCTGGAATAATGTCAAGTATGGATTTGCTTCTTGGTACTGGGTTCTCTTAAAGAATTGGTGAACAACCACTTCAATACAGAACTTGGCAGAGCACGACAATCATGTGTCTTGGAAAGGGATCGAAAGACCTGCTTAATGTGTGGGCATTCTCTTAAAGAGTATACAGAGTGGTTGTGCTAAGTTTTCTGTCCATCCCCTTGGAATGGGTCTTATTGGTTATTACATACAGATGTTCCCTGGGTACCTTCTTCTCTGTTTTAAAATTTTTCCAATTCAATCTTGTATAAGATACCTCCACATCTATAATCGTGTATAGAAATTTATGGGATGTAAACTTTTATAAAGACATATCACAGAATTTACTGATTGTTTTCCTTTTGTTTACATGCAGTCAGGTTTTGAAGGGTTTGTAAGGGACCGTTACACACTTCTCCCAGAAACAAGGGAAAGAATGGTAGCAACAGAAGTCACTGCTTCTTGGAGGTCTTATCATATCCCTTTAAAGATGCATCCATCCAAGATAGAAGTCCTAGTTATTTCTTGTTGGTCTGTTTATTGTGTTTGAGCCGTCAGTTTGGCTTTTTATGTTAGCAAAATGCTCGGCTAAGAATATAACTTTGCTTTTCTGTGCCACTGTATTGTATGGATTCCAACATGGAATTGCAAAATTTTCGGTGTCAAAAAAGACTACTTTCTTTTGTGTGTATGAGAAAGAAACGTATTTCATAGAATTTGCTACCAACACACTAAAAGGGTATTGGTATTGTTCATGAAATTAATGAGACAAAATGAGTCCACAAAACCTATACGGTCATAAAACATATTTTACCAAGAGTCAGCAAAAGCTGGCATGTGAAACCACCACTAATTGACTAGCTAAACCCTGCCTGTACGTTCTTCTAGTTCCATAATATTGTTATAATTCTTGCTTACTCTAAGAGCTACTTATCCAAAGGGTGACAAATTTTTGTGATTTTGGTTATTGTGCATGCAGGTTTCCTTTTGAACATGTTTCTGATATTCCTGCTAAGCCATTTTGTTTCACAGAAAGATATGAAGGTGTGAAGAAAGTTCTGGTTGATACCTTCTTTGGTCCACCGGATGTGGGAGTTTACAGTCCATCCGTTCAGAACACGCTCTTCCTCATGGCAAAAGCAGTTCTGAACAGGTTGATCTCTTTTTGTTCACAACCCCATCGGTTGATATGTTTAATAGTGTAGTAGTTTGCCAAAATGTTCCCAGCTTAAGCTTTTGTGTCATAATTTTTCCAGGTTCCTAGATATAGCATCAATTGAGCTCAGAATGCCAAACCTCCACTTTTTACCAGTCAATTTATCCAGCAAGGAAAACCCAGACATGGTGAAGGTGAGATAGATGGTAATTTTCGCTTTATGTTCGGTTTAAAATGTTGACTTGCACTGGAAATAAATTGAAAGAAGAGACTACTGGTAGTCCACATGGTAGGAATCATTGATTTTAGAATCAGCTATTCTACTTGGTCCTCACCTTTTATTCTTTAACACATCAAGTTTCCTCAATTACAAAGATCATCAATGTTTTTGATGTCACATCAAAACGTCTGCACACCCATAAAGAGTAGCAGGAATATTCACATAAAACATGAACTAAAGAATGAGCACTGCTTGTATGAAACACGCTGCATGATGACTGTTGCCATCTGCGGTCATACATTTTTTACGCTACGATGGGGATGCAAAGGCTATTTGTCCCTGACGGTTCTTCCATTTTCATCTCTAGTGGGCTGCTATGACGTTTTGGGTTTTTTTTTTTTGAATAAATAAATAAATAAATAAAGTAGTGGTGGAAGGATGGCAATTCTTAACATTCTATTCTGATACCTTGCAGTTTGCTGGTGATGTCTATATGCCGACCGATGAGCCACATGGTACCATAGAAGCAACACTGAGCCGCACCATGTCCAAGATGTAGACATTGATGGGTCTATATAGAACAATAAATTGCTAAATGAGTGTTATTGTATGGTCACCTGCTTCTCTTTGGGATTTAGAGATTAGATCTACCAAATAATGCTTTATATTGGAGGGTGAGATCTCATCCATGTTTGGTTGAGGCAATACCAGGGGCCAGATCCCGCAAACCATGTGCGGATTTGGGTAAAATAACATCACCGTGTACGGATGATGGCCATTATTTCGGCTCTCGAGTTTGCGAGCTGTAATAAGTTTTCTTCTTTTTTTTTTTGAGATAAGTATTGCAATAATAAACTATGTAGTTCTTATCCAATGGCTACGGCTCATATCCAATTATTTTAGTAATGTGGTCATCGGTGGCAGATCAGCGTTTCACGCACGGCCATTAATATTTATAGTTTATTTTCAAAAGAAATTAGCTGCAAGAAGCGTCCCATCTCTAATGTATCGCTTTAGAGATTATATAAGGAGATTATATAAGATGTTAAGATTCGATACAATTTTAATATTTATAAATTATAATAATTTAATTTTATAATAATCAATAAAATTTATATAATTATAAATTTATTTTTTTTAATTATTTGATTAGTTATTAATGATGTTCTATTTGTGAATTCAAATTAAAATTAATTGTAAATATTTTATAATTTTGAAAAAAAAGAAAATATGAGCAGTATAGTCTAGTATGAATTTTATCATATATATATATATATATAATAAATGAGTAATTATTAAAAAAAATTATAAATTATAAATTATAAAATTTTATGTTAAATGTATTACAACTCAATAGTTATATAAATATATATCATAAATTATGTACTATCATAAATCTATCACTTATCACTTATGATTTATTATTTATATTTTACTAATATTTTTAAATTAATTATTATTTTTTAGTATAGATTAATCATAGTTACGTTTAAGTCTGAGTTCATGATAAATTATAAATCATATTTTGATTTATGGTGGCAATTCATAATAATCGTGCTTGGCCCATGGTGGTAAACTATAATGTTCGAACTTCGGTTTGCAGTGGCAAACTAAGATATCCGTGCTTCTACTCGTGATGACAAACTAGAATATCTATGCTTCAATTCATGGTGGTAAATTAGGATGTCATGATTTGACCCATGATCGATAATTTAAGGTGTTATAATTCGGCTCATAATCAGCAATCCACATCATGGCTAGTCCAATTTTTCTTAAACAATTATTACACTATTCAATAGTTTGTATTACATATTTTGCTCAATTTTTAAAATATTAGATATCATATTTTCATCAATCAAAATAGTCAATATATGAAAAATATATATATAGTAAATAATTATATATCCAAGTAAAGCCAAAATCATCTTGCATGGTATAAAATCCTATATACAGATAATCATATAAAGAGATCTTTACTTCTACTAGTTTTAGATTCAAGTACAGCTATTGATCAATTCTTCGATCTACGAGCTTGAGATTTTGGTATTTCAGCTCAACATCTTATATAAATAATTATACATCTACATAATTAAGATTAAATATAAAAATTATAAATAATTATAGATAGTAGAAAATCATGGTAAACACCTTAACACTACATGTCTAAAACTCCTCGTAGTGTTAATTGATCAATCTGAGCATATCTAGACATCTAAACTCTTTGGTACATAGAATTTCTAGAGAGAGAAAATCATGAATAGAAAGAAACAATCTAAAGAGAAAATTTTAGAGAGAAAGTGGAAACAGAGAATATAGAGAGGGAAGAAAGAAATACTCTCTCTTTTTTTCTTATTTTATCTTTTCTTTTATTTTTATTTTTTATTTTTTATTTTTTTTTCATGGAGAGCAAAAGAAAGGGTCTTAAGTCGACCCACCTCCCATGGTCGTGGCCTTCTTCGACAGTGCCTCGATCGGCTACAGCAAGATGGTGGCTTTAGCCCTCGGCAACCAAGACAAGGCTGCAATCTAGCGATGGTAGCTGGTTCGATGGAAGAAAAAGAAGGAGAATAAAACAAGAGAAAACTTGGTCCCCTATAAAATCTAATGGCTGGCTTCATGGGGTTCGAAAAAGAGAAAAGAAAGAATAATGATAGATCAATACCTCAAATATGGTGATAAATTGGTGGTAACTCACTGGAAATGCTCGACGGTAAGAATCCCTCTAATCCTCATGATTTCATCGATGATCGACTGAAGATTGGACGATGCATAGAAGAAGATGGGAGAAGAATTTATATCGGAGTCCTAGGGGTCTTATCAGAGTTTGATCCATCTTGGGACCCCACTCCTAATTGGATTTGGAAGAGGAGATGGACTCCACTGCTTTGCCTCACATGCTTAGCGCATGAAGTCCAAGTAATTTATTTTTCCTTTTTTTACTTACTTTAAGATTTATATAGGAAAAATTTAAGGATCTAGATCCTTACGTTCTTTTTTTAAAATAATTTTATCTTTAAAATTAATATACTACAGAATCGATAACTTTAAGGCTACAAAATTTTTATCATCAAACTCCTAGATAGCTTTTTTTATTAGAAAAAAATTTCGATCCTCTATCATAACATCTTCCGAATTACAACCAATCTTTTGTATCAAATTTAATGACTTAAACCACCACACTATTGCTGCACTCCGATCTAAATCCTCCGAATTTCTCGAATTTGCTAAATAATTCTTGAATTAGTAAAATCATAGATTGTCAATTCCTCGAATTACAATCATGATATAAATTATCCATCCAAATCCTATGAATCACTTCTGTTGCAATCACCAAGTGATTATAACCTAGAGTTTTAATATTCTTTATGTCATGCTCTCATAATAAAATCCAATCCATCAATAAAACTATATATACATACATACATACATACATACATACATACATATATATATATATATATATATATATATATATATATATATATATATATATATATATATATATATATATATATATATATATATATGTATGTATGTATGTATGTATGTATGTATGTATGTATGTATGTATGTATGTATGTATATATATATATATATATATATATAATTTACATACAAGCTTGATACATGGTTCTATTGTAGGTTCAACACTCAAAAAATATTTATCTCTTGTACAATGTAATTCTTTCTTAGGCCACATCCTAAATAATTTTCTTCTAATAAACCTAAAATTATAATGACCAAATAGTTAACATCAAAATTAGAAAAGTCATCATGATCTTCTCTAATATCAAGTTTAGAATTTCAAAATTATCTATATAACAATTGAACAAGTATATTCAACACAATATATCAATATATCATACTTTATGTCAACACCTCTCATATTTAGGTCAAATCTTATTAAAATCTAGGATATAACTCATTAGTTCTATTATACACATCATATGCTACTTATATAAAAATTTCATCATAATATCTTTTGATCCGAAATCCAAATTTTAAATTATTTCTACTACTTCTGTCATATCGCTATTGATTATAGCCTTCTACTCAAATACCACTGAAGTCACAATTTCTAATGATTATAACCTAAGCTCTGATACCATTCTATCACACCCTGAATTCAATACCTGGTTTGGCAACACGACACGGCCGTATGAATCCTAGAGCGATGTTCTAGAGATCATATAAGGCCTTAAGATCCAATACAACCTCAATATCCATAAATTATAATGATCTAATTTTATAATAATTAGCAAAATTTATATAATTATAAATTTTATTTCTTCAATCATCCGACCATATATTAATGATGTTATATCTATTCAATCTTTCACCTACAAATCCAAACCATAGCCAATTATAAACATCCTACAATTCTGAAAAAAGAAAGATTAGAAGAAAGTTGTGAGCTTTATAGCCTAGTAAGAATCCTATCATATATAAAATAATATAATAATATAATTCAAAAATAATGAATGATCAATTATCAAAGAAAAATCATATCACAAAATCTCGTGCCAGGTATGCATTATAACTCAACAGTTATATAAACGTATATCATAAATCATGTATTATCACAAATCTATCATAAATATCATATGCATGTTAATTCAACTTATTATTTATATTTTATTAATATTTTTTAAATTAGTTATCATCTTTCAATTTGGATTAATTATGGTCATACTTCGGTTCGTGACTAGCAAAGCATAAATCATGCTGTGGTCCATGGTGACAATCTATAATAATCATATTTTGGCCTGCGGTGGCAAACCAAAATATCCTCGCCTTGGCATGCAATCTATAATAATCGCATTTTGGCCTACGGTGGCAAATCAGAATATCTATATTTTGGCTCATGGTAACAAACCAGAGTGTCATAATTCGATCCATGACTGGTAATCTAAGATATCATAATTCGATCCGTGACTAGCAATCAACATTATAACTAGTCCAAATCATCTTATATAATTATTACACCATTCAATAGTTTGTATTACATATCTTGGTCAATTTCAAAAATATCGGATATCATATTTTCGTCAACCAAAATAGTCAACACGTGATACATATATATAATAAATAATTATATATTCAAATAAAACTAAAATTATCATGCATAATATAAAAATATACATATAGGTAATCATGTAAAGAGATTCTTATCTCTACTAGTCTCAAGCTCAAGTACAGCTATTGATGAATCCTTCGATCTATAAACTCAAGATCAAGATATTTTTATTTGACATCTTGTATAAATAATTACACCTTTACATAATCAAGATTAAACATAAAATTCATAAACGATTATGGATGGTAGAAAATCATGATAAACGATCCTAACACTAGTAGGTCCAAGACTCCTTAACTGATTATGCTGAGCGTACCTAAACATCTGAATCTTTTACTAGTCCATAGGATCTTTAGAGAAAGAAAAATCAATGAAAAGAGAGAAACAATCTAGAGAGAGAAAAAAAGAGAAACTAATAAAGATAGAAAGTAGTGAGAGAAGATAGAGAGCAAAAAGAGAAGAGAGAGAAAAACTCTCTCTCTCACATACTTTTTTCCTTTCCTTTCTTTTTCCTTTTTTTTTTTTTGCATTTTCCTCTTCCTTTTTTTCCATGGAAAATAGGGGAAGGAGTCTTAAGCCAACCCACCTCCCATGGTCATGGCAGCCAATCTGACAAAAGAAAAAGGAGAATAAAATAGAGGAAGACTCGATCTCCTATAAAAATTCAATAGTCAGCGACTAAATCCAACCATCAAGCACTTTGTGGGGTTCGAGAAAGATAAGAGGAATAATAATAATAATAATAGATCAATACTTGAAGTCTGATGATAAATTGATGGTAACTTGCTAGAAATACTTGATAGTAAGAATCTAATTTCGCTGGTGATTGATTGGATTTGGATGATGCATAGAAGAGGATGGAAGGAAAATTTATATAGGAGTCCTCGGGGTCTTGCCAGAATTTGATCCACCCTAGGAGCCCATTCCTAGTTGGATTTGGAAAAGAAGACGAACTCCACCGGAAGTCCTCTTTCACTCGCATGAGGTCTGAATAATTTTTTTCCTTTTCTTTAAGATTTGTGCAGAAGAATTTGAAGAATTTGGATCCTTTAAGAAGCTTGCCGTATTTTTAGACTCATATATAAAATCTGGAGGAAATATTCCCTTCCCGATGATGTCATCCTCCCAGGCATCTGGTCTGCCTCTACAATTATTATTCTTTTAACAAAGCTGTGATAAGTCAGAAAAAAGATACAAAATCACTCAGTTGCCTTGCACCATTCACCCCCGGTTCATCATGTGGCAGTGCCCCCCCCACCCTTATGTTTCTTGGAAGTTAACAGTTTTGGGTTTCTAAATTTTTCCCCTGGTCCTCTACAAGGTTTTAGATAATGGTATTATAACTATTCTAAAATAGTTATAATGGTGTTATTTTGATAATGGTATTATAACTTTTTTTCTTAGTCACTTTATTTCATAGCTTCAATACTCTTTTTGGGGCTACACTTTCAAATGGCACGGAAAAGCAAACAACTATTATAGGTTTAGATTCTACCTTTAGCTTGAAAGAATGATTGATCTTCTTTTGGATCATACAATGTACAGATTTCAAAGCACCCCAATCAGATCCACTAGTTGACGTTGTGGAAGAAGGTGAATCATTCTTTCGCACGAAAGATGCAACTCGACCCTCTGATATTATAAGGATCCTGGACAAGCGCAGCATTCTTCCCAAACCATTAGTGCAACATGCAGATTGAGCACCTGTGAGGAAGGCTTGAAGAACATCTCAGGGAACCCGATCCTCGCCCAATAATTGTTCAAAAAACAGTATGCTAGGGAATTAGCAGCTTGCTCACCTAAAGCCTCTCCGGTAGTTGAATGAATAGGGCAGGATACAAATATAGGAGAGTTAAGAGAACCAAATATATTTTGATGAATACTGTCAGAGAACTGAGATACAAGCAGAGGATAACTGTTATGCTTGAATGCAAGTTACATATCCAAACAGGGCAGCAGAATTTTTAGAGGAGGAAATATAACAAGAACGACACAACTGGCAGAGCATAATTAATGAGATCCAACTTATTCACCTCAATATCCAGTGAGGCTATAGTTTATGATGAAAAATTTTGACCGCACCAAGCAGTTTGACATAATTTTCAAAATGGGGAATTTAATCCATAAGTGCTAACATCAAGTGACATCAAACAGTAAATGATCAGCGATACAGGCCATGTAACATGCTAGGATATGGCTGAATTGATGTGCAGGTGCTGGCCTATGTCCCCTCAGTTTGCTTAAGAAAGGCAGTTGAATCAGGGATTATCTATGCTTGTGCAGCTGAATCTGGCTGTAAATGGGGGCTGAAAAACTTCAGAACATCCTCATAGACGGGTTTCTTAAAATCCACCGCCTGCTCGGAATGTTTAGAGGCGTGATGTATCAGATCATAACTCCTCTATCTTTACATACTTCAGGAAATGAGAGCAGCAATAAAAGGGTCAGGATTACCCACGAGTTCAATTACTTGTTGTGGCGTCATCCATGACCATTCCGCAAATTCTGGCTTTTCAGATCCATCACCAGAAAGATTAATCTCTTCCTCTTTTCCAGTAAATCTAAATAAGAACCTACATACCAATACAGCAGTCGGCTAGATCAACAGTGAGAAATATGACCAAGGCTTGAACAGTAAGTTTGATTAACATCATCTGCAGTGCCTATAGTTTCAATATATACCAAATTGAAATTTAATGAAATATGAACAGGATGATTGAAGCTTCTAATTGTTTATTCTTCAAGAACCTGATCTGCCAATATGTATGCTTAAATACAATCCCAAGAGAGCTGACAAAACAGTCTGGAGAAAATGAGAAACAAATTAAACATAATTAAAGATTAACTTAAAAAGATTTCAGATGCCAGTTGCACTATTAGTACATCTTGGTGATAATGAAAAATTTATCAATATGAAATACAATGGAAAAAAGTCAAACAAATTACTGCTGCATGAAAGTTACTTTTGCCCTAAAGGAGTACCCATTTAACATAGGAATCCTTTTTATAAATTTAATATGATTTACTGGTAATCATCCACTTGTATTACCTGTGGACCTACTTATACTCAAATATGTACAAATGGGAGGAATTAATAGTATTCCGATAAACTATTTGGACACCCTTCATCTTTCTAGGCTTCCCTGAGAAGGATGTGACAGAAAATAGTTGCAGTGACTTAATTTACATCCTGTACTCTCTAAGTAAAAAAATTCCAGAAAAGTCTTTTTTCTTTTGATGCTTCAGACAAAGCTGACCTTTTTCTTTTATCCCTTTAATATGAGTCCAATTAGTTGTCTTTATATCTATGTCTAGGGTTGAGAAATGTGATGGTGTTAAGAGAGTAAAATATGGTAACTTTTGAACATGAAAAAGCGATGCATCCATCATTAAAATCAGGCAACATTTTAAACATGAAAGTTGCACGATCATGACCAGAACATAGAAAATGACTCTGCCTTCACATTATATGCATCTTTTTTGGGACCTGCTCAAGGAGCTGCTTTTTCTCAGGAAATTTATGAACTTCTCAAGACATAACTTCTTTAACCTGATTGGTCCATCCTCATTCATCTGCAAAGCAACTATATCAACAACATGATCATAGCACACAGCTTATTAACAACATGATCATAGCACAGCTTATTTCTTGTTTAGGATGAGTAAATATATCATATGTATTATGGGTAAAACCTTGGCACCCAGACTAGGACCTCGGCGGACCTTGGTCAAGACTGACTCAGGGGTCGGTCCCCTGACCCAAGCTTCAGCCGCCCAGGAATCCCAACACTCTTTGATCGCAGCCGACCCACAGGTCCGCCGTCGACCTAGGCATTGGCCGCCGACCCGCACGCTGGTTGCCAACCTTCATTATCAGCAGTCCCCGAATGTTAGATCTTGACTCAGACTACGGAGGCCAACCTCTGCTTGGCTACTGACCTTCATCCTTAAACGCGGAACGAGCTATCGACCTGCACTCGCTCTGACTTCAGCTTTGATGCCTTGGTCGAAAAAGACAAAGAGGATCCCCCATACAGTCCTTTCAAATCAAGCCATAATAGAAGCAGCTAGTCATGCACTGGATAGGAAATCATCAGTTGTCAAAACTCAAGAAGCCATTCCCTAGCCATTTATGGAGACACCTTGCCGTGTGCCGGATAAGGTCACGTCAACCGCCAATCCTCAGAGGATCCGATCAGAGCCATCAATGAAAACGGTCAACCACGCACCGAATGAGATGGTACCAACCGCTAAATCTTAGAAAATCAAGGTAGGAACTCCGAGAACATACTCGATGGCAGCAAACGGGGCTCCCACTACCCTCCTATTGGACGGCTCCAACTTTGATCTATAAATAAGAGATAACCAAGGGACCCCTAAGGTATGCAATCATCCCCACCTACACTCTTTCTCATCTATTTTGTAAATTTCTGACTTGAGTATCAGAAGGTCCTCGCAGGAGTCAACTCCGGTCAAAGACTTATTTTGCAGGTTCGGATGCCCTCGCTTGCTCCTCGCCGCCTAACTCCAACCATTCTGACCCAAGCCAAAAATTTGCAACAACAAATTGGTGCTTGAGGAAGAGCTCGTGCCCACTTTCGAGGAGTGTGAGACCCATAATCATGCCGCCATGCAAAGCATCTTCATGATGCTCCACGGCAACCCGACCGACGAAGGTACCGGTCAGCAATCATGCTCCGTCTTCACAAGCGGAGGTGCTCCTATAGCCAACCCTTAAACCAGCTGTTGGGGTTAACCGGGACTAGTTCAATGCATTGGTTGAGCAAGTCTAGGCATTGACCGCAGCAGTCCATACCGTACAGCATCCAACTCCTGAGCAGAAGGTGTCCCAACAGCAACCGCCTCGACCTCCCTTCCATAGTCCGGAGCATGAGAGACGGACGTGGTTGAGTTGACCTCGAGATCCCGAGAGAAGAAGGTGCTCTCCTACCCCTCACTTCGGCAAAGGATCTACACCGGGTCAGTCTCCGCCTCACCGCATAAAGGTTTATTTGGTCCACGATGCTGACATGAACCGCAAGCTTTAGGAGATGAATCAACGGATTGAGATGCTACAACACCAAGCTGTGGATCTTAGCAATCAAGTCGGCTTCCGTGTCAACCTGCCTTTTAGTGATGAAATCATGCTGGAGCCGCCACCAGTCAACTTCCAACAATATGGCAATTACTTTTTAATCAAAAAAAGAAAAGAAAATTCTGCATCAATATTTTATCTTATATGAAAGTCATTCTGATTTTCTAACATCAACCACCATGATAATATTCACCCATTTTGTAGAACTTGGCCATCATGAGGCCCTTCCTAGTGTCCTCTCCCCGTGACACCTTTGTGTCAAACATAAAGAGAATTTCAAGGATTTAAGTCCCATCAAAATGAAAAGGTACCATTAGTATCCTACCATTTTGACATGAAACCAAGACCAACGGCATCTGCAATGCACCAATTCTCTTGAACTAGGACATCCCGACCGCCGAGGTCCATCCTGGTTGAATCCTGACACTCATGACACAACGGGAATGTTGTTTCAGTATGTCCCAAACCAATGCTGTATCATCCTAAAAGCAAACAAGGATAGGGCCCAGTATCAAAACTTAAACCTATTACTATACACAAGGATGACAAACATGTCATGTTTATTGGATTCATATATGTATATCTATACATATTTGGATCTCGAATTATACCACTTGCATCCTGGCACTCAGGACACATCAGGATTGTTGGGACAGACCAAGATGCAATTATCTTCTATTTTTCTTTTCTTCTTAATGTTGTTATTGGTTGTTTCAGTATGTCCCAAAACAATGCCATATCATCCCAAAAGTAAACTGGGATGGGTACGGAGATTTCAACCCTTGGATGATTTAATTCCTGTAAGCAAGGAGGACCAACCATGTGATGCAGGAGCATCTTTTGGGTCCATGGATTGATTAAAAAAAAAAAAGAAAGAAGTCAGAAGCCCGAGAGTCCTGATTTATTTGGTTTAGAAATTGTTCGAGTTTGGATCAATCATTTTATTAATTGATGCATTTTAGGTAGAAAAGTAATTAGGAGTTACTGTTTATGTCACCCTAGCATGAACAGTATGCTCTACAGTAAGCATGATCTCCTAGCAGTCCTAGTAAGAGTCAAACAGGTAAATGTTAGTTGGGTTTCAAGAGGATTTTTTTCTACATTTATAGGAGACATAGATGACTTGAAGTAGGAATTTTCTGGAGGACTGGTAAAGTCTATAAAGAGTCCAGAAGGGCCATTGGAAAAAAAAATAGGGCACACTGAATTTTTTTAAGGGAAAGATAAACCTTTTTGGCCAAGGTTTGGTTGTCTCCTCTCTCCCCTCTCGCGTACTTCTTCTCCCATAGCTTTCTTATCACTCTCTCTTCTTCCTCTTCTATTTCTATTTTATTATTCTTTCTTCTAATTATTGTTGACTGTTGATGTTGCTTAATTTTATATCTCAACAAATTAAGCATCTCCATATTATGATTTATTTGATTAATATACCAATCTGTTTAATCTAAGATCTACATTGATTCCTCTCCTGGTGTTTTATTGAATTCTACAAATTTCCTCAATATTTACCATAATCTGGTTTAAAATCTACAGCAGACCTTTCAATTGACCTCTAAATTCCTTGTGTTCCTTTTCTCACCAGCTCCTCACTCAAAAACCCTAGACAGAATTCTTTGTAATACTATTTGCTGATAAATTCGGTTCTATCATTTCTTGTCCTGTTCTTAGAACTTTGGGAACAAGCATTAGAACTGTTTTACACCCTCAAACATCCTATGCCTGGGGTCTTTCAACACAATGCAGGCCAACCCTAAATGATCCTGCATCACCATGTCACGTTTATAGGACCTCAAACTATAACCATCTGAAAGAAAATAAACTTCCCAAGATCAACTTTGAGTATTTGCTTACTTACATGAAAATTTTAAATTTTTGTGCAGAATCAAAAAAATTATACATTTTTTATACCTTGACCAAATTCACAGCTAAACAATGACATTTCTTTACATTTCTGAAAAGTTTCACTTAATTTGCGAAAACTCTCAGCTATGTTCTCAATTGACATAGATACAGACTTTAAGAAATACAAATGAACTGTATGCATTGAATGAATGCAAACTGATCAGAAATCTGCTTTTCAAATATCTCTTTTTTCACACAGATGGCTATACTTGTCTGGACTATGGTCAACTTGACTAGAGACATGCTTGATCACCTACCTGTAGGACATTGCTGTAGTTAGCTATTACTCTTGCAAGCAAGAAACCGAAAATAAAAAGATGTAGATTGAAAATATTAGATAGACAGATGTCAAGAGCAATATGACTGTTATACTTCAACTAAATTGCTGCTAAAATATGTTTGCATGGTCAATAGATCTTTACATGAGTAAGAAGTACTCTAACGAATTGTTCTTCCGAATTATAGAACCCTTCAGAGACTCTCCTCAAGAGGTGCATGCTATCATTCAACTCTCCATGACAAGAATGAAATTTATGAATGGATTTGTTTGGACCACCTAATCCTTGATTTGGCCATTATGACTACTTAATACCATTTAACATGATTTGAGGGATTGGAATACCATTTAACATGGTAAGCCCTCTAACCTAGTTTTGAAACACAAGGAGGTCAAGAAAATTCTCAAAAAAAATTCTAAACCACCTAGATGAGCTAGTCAAACAAATCTTAATACAACAAAGCTTTTAGCAAAAGTTGCTGAGCTTGTGTTATGATATAATGAAAGAACTAACTTCAACTTCACAGTTGGCTGGAGGGAGGGGGAAAAATCAAGAAGAGAAGGAAGAAGAAAATGGTGCATGAAACCATAACGCCCATGCAGGAAAGTAACTTATAGGCAATTGTCCATAATCTTACACATTCATGATAAAAAATTGTCCTTGCAAGTATAGAACGATGAGCAATGAACTTATTAAACTAACTTGTATAGATTATACAAGGCTTGCTGAGTATGATTGTTGTTAATGTTTCCTTCCAACTGAATATTCGTTATATGCTTATGAACAATGAGGTCAGACTAACATGCTTACCACTTTTGTGCCTGACCTTTCCAATCCGATCCCCATTGTTTATTTAGTTTTTCTCTTACTTCCGGAGGGAAATCATAGGTTAACCAATAAGGAACCTGCATTAAAAGTTAAGACAATAAAGTAACCAATTACCATCGATGAGAGAGAAATTAGTGCCTCAAATAATGATAGTTTTTTTGTGTAACTTCATATAGTCTATCAATATAAATTTTTAAAACTAAAGCTAATAGGCATTACAAATTGTAAGTTGAACTGAAAAACGAGAAAAACAATTGTAGTGATATATGATGTGATTAAACACAGCAAAGAGAAAAAACAAATTGATTAACACCCATGGGACAACAAGTAGCAATTCATTAACCTTATCTTGCTACAAGTGAAACTCCCTTTTTTTTTTTTTTGGAAAAGAGGACAAAAAACGTTTCAACCAAAAAAAATATATTTTCTAAAGATATTGTTAAACTCTCTCTATATTAAGATTATAGCAGGAAAAGGAAAAGTTTTACTAGGAACATAATGTATAATTTATGTTGGTAACGTGTTTATTATGAGATTTGGCAAATATTATGTTAAGTTTTTCAATGATCTCATGTCTAATTATTATAGTTTGTTATGTTAAACATCTTCTAACCCCTTTCTATTACCTAGAATCTACTGTGTTTGGTTAGAGTAATGAGAGGGAGGATGGATGGGATTGGAAAGATATATGGGCCCCATCCACCATTCTTTCAAAAAAATCTTAGGAAGGATGAATGAAAAAGGATTATCCATCCACCTTGGTTCATCAATTTTAATCCTCCAAAATTGGGAGGATGCAAGAAAGAATGGATAGAGCATATAAGGGGTGGGTTTCTACATTGACAAAACTACTCATTATTTTTTTTGACAAAAACAAAATACTTCTTCACTTTTTTATTCATTTTATTTTTATATATTTTTTAATTTATCTATACCGTTACCCCCATACTATTAAATTTTATTACTAATTATTTTAATTTTAGTACATCATTTCCATAATTATAAGTAAATAATTAGGATCATCTTATTTTTTCTATTTATATTCACTATTTTTAGTTAATTATTTATATAAAATTAATTAAATAATTAAATTAAATTATAAATTAGTTAGTTTTTTACATAATTAATATATACAAAAAAATAAATCATATATAATTAATTTATAAAATTATTTATTAAATTAGAATTAAATATTTATATAATTTTTATATAATTATAATTATAAAAATTTAAATTTTATATATTATCCTACTTCTTTAGTATTGATGAGTGTCATAAATTGATAATAATAATACTTTTTTTAATCAAAGGGTAGTATTATGAAAATATTATACAAATATCATCCATCATTCCTTGCATTACTCCTATACCAAACAAAGGATAAAATTGTTCACATCCATCCATTCATGTTTCACCAAACACACAGGAGGGATGGATGAAAGACACATCCTTCCCTATCCATCCTTCAATCTATCCTGATACCAAACAGAGGGCTAGCATCCACCTTGAAAAACATGTCAGATAAGTATCTAAAAATCAGATATGCTTCAGATTCTCACATGCTTGTGAAATTCTTTAGTTGCAATCTTGCACGTGTCAATTGAGACTTGGTCCTTTGAACTACTAGCCTAACCCACCATTATGATGTTCAAAGATTTTGTAATTCCTAGAATTTCTGTTACTCTTACAATTTGGTTAAGGATGTAGGTATCAAAATAACTATAAAAAATGTCTTGTTTCTTGTATCATTGAGCTAAGAATTTTAGATGAAGAATATATTCAGTATAACACCTTATCAAGCGATATTTAGTATTTTCTATAATGAAATATTTAACAAGCATTGAATGCATAAAATTTGGCTTTTGTTCTTTATATCTACCTATCTCTGCCTCCCTTCTTGCCAAGTCAAACACTCAGATACATGTTTGAATACAAATTCTCATGATTGTGGCCATGCAAATTGAACCCCTCTCTCCTCTTTTGCATCATGTGTACAGATTACACAGATCTTATGTCCCAAGAATTTGTTGCACACTTCCACTAAGTTGCGTAGGAAAAACTAGCCCCCACTTTCTTCATGGTTCACATTTCTAATTATAATGTAATTTTTTTTCTTTTATATACATAGCTCTCCTGTACACATTCATAAAGATACCATACATAGGCCTCCTATACACATTCACTACACAAAGCACTTTATAAGGCCTCTGATTTTACTTAGCTGTATCTGTTTAACTATCTTCATTCCTCACTAAGTTTTTCACAAAGTTAAGATATACTCGTAAAACCTTAATAACCATTCATAACAAACAACTAATTCCTACTGAATCCTAATTTATCCTTTCCGTTATTACAACACTAAGTACTTGAATGGATAGGTGTTTTAGCAAACCGATGCATGCTCGAAACTTCTCTAGACAATTTTTTAGCATATCAAGTTTTGGTCCTGCCCTTTGAGGAAAACTTATTAGAACACCTGTTAGAGCACCGAAAGGCTAACTAAACATAAAAATATTCATATCAATCATTTCCAAATATCATATATGGAACCTTTTACTGCTCTAGCAGTAGCACTCAATCATAGACATCAAACTTTCTTACCATAAAACTAGGTTAAATATGTTGACAACGTCTAGACCTCAAACCTTCTTACCATAAAACTAGGTTAAATATGTTGATGACATCATTTTTTTTAACAAGGATTCTAGAAAGATATCAATGAATTTGCCACAAATTAAAGTTAAATACATCCATGGCACCAAATATTTACATATTTTTCCATTAATCTTATGTAGTGTCATACAAAGAGTGCAACCAACACACTTGAGTACCACCAAATGGCTTTGCATTTGCTTAAGCTCAAAAGTTTAATACAGAGGAAAGGATTAAAAAAACAATCAGAAAAGCCTAGAAAATGGACATCAATGTTCAAAAAAACACAAGAGAAGGTATTTGTTTAATGTGAATAAGAAATCACACAAGCATTAGTATTTTGTAACCTATGGTAGGAATAGATTTACCTTCATGCAAATGAAAGTACATCAGAAAGTTATTTAGGAGATCAATGCACTTATACATTCCCTCAACTTAGCACAAGAGTTTATAAGACAATCTGAACAATTAGAATCATTATTCTCATTAAGCATAGAAAGTTGCATCTTGCGAGATGGCAACTTAATATATTTCTGTTTCACACTTGTCCAAATTCCCAGACAATTAGATGATGATAATAAAGACAAGATCATAGAAGAATTTTTTTCAAGCTATTACTATATGCAGAGCATCTAAATTTTTTACCCATGCACCCGTACACCCATGCCCACCCACAGAGATGCATGAGCATGTACATGCAGATGTGCACGAGCCCACCAAGTCAAACTCAAACGCCCCTTTGTGCATAAAAATACAAGCAAAAAAGAAAAATCAAACCTCTGCAAGAATCTCTGCAGATGTAACTCCTGTTTCTTCTTTTAGCTCTCTAATAGCAGCAATTCGAGGATCTTCTCCTTGATCCACACCACCCTGCAGCAGACTAACTAATGTAAATACATCGAATAAATCATAGCATGACTTCCACAATCAACAACCTATCTGATGCAGTGCCCTAATTATCACTAACGTCCAAGCTGCATAAGATTTTCCAGTAAAGTATCTCTTTTTCAAACCACATCAAAGGATGCTACATGATATATTTAATAAGAGAGACCATCTTCATTAAGATGGCTGTTTCCTTCCATTATTAAATGAACAATTATCAGGGCCCAGAAGCAAGGCATCTGAAGACTTTATGGGTTTCCTCGGCTTCCTATCACTTTGCGCCAAGGCCAAGCACAACAAAAGTTTTGTACTTCAGACGAACCAACAAGAACAACCACCTCTATAGATCCATATATATAAAGTTACGGCACTCAAACATCCACTAGCCTACAAATTACAAATTAATTACAGTGTAATGAACTGTACAACAGGTACGAGTAACAACCCCAACACTTCTCAAGATCCATATTAACCAATTCCTCAGCCAATCACCATGATGCTGAATCACCTCCAACCGCTCACTATGCAAAAATCCAACCACCAAATTATGTTCTTCTCCTATTCGAAAAATCACATAAAATCCTAAACCAGGACTGATTAGATGACATATAGAAATGCATCATTATTGTACTGATTGGCGTCACCAAAATCAAATGGGGTAGGATAATATTACTGACATCCCAATAAAAATCACACCAAAATAACATTTTTAATGTCCAAGTATGAACCATTAAGCATCAAGATCAAAGAAACACGGAGACAAAAAAAAAAAAATCAAGAAAAGGTAAACAATAGCAGATGATCAAATTACCTGAGGCATCTGCCATGCGCCCGGGATATCGAGCCTCGAAGCCGAAAAGATCTGCCACAATTAATCAAATCCAGATCAGAATTAATGAAAAGAAAAGGGAAAAAAAGCCTAGATTAGAAACAAAACCTTATTAGAAGAATTAATGAGGCAGATGCCGACGTTTCTTCGGTAGCCCTCGGGAGGGGCGTCCATGGAGGCGGTGACGAGCTTCGGGGGCCGCGGGGGTGGCAGGTCCGAAAATCTGAGGAAGAAGGGACGGCAGAAGGGGGAAGGGGAGTGATACTTAGGAAGAGCGGGATAAACGTGGGAGACAGACAGGAGGAGGGGTCGGCACAGAGATGAAACCATCCCCTCGCGTCCAGAATGATGCCCAGTTGGAGAGGCACCTACCTGGGGCGTGGCTACCGGCAAGCGGGTCGGGTTGTGAAAGTTGTATTGGGTCGGGTTGGATAAAACGGATTCGGGCCAATTTTTTAGCCGTCCTCTGAGCTGATGGTTGCATGGACCTATCTTTTGTATGTACGAAAATACCCTTGTATCTCATTTTGTTTTATTTTATTTTATTTAAATATTTTATTTTAAAATATTATTTACACCATATACCAAGAGCTTATTACAGTATTGGTGCTGGGAACCGCGTGTTAATAAGAGGCTCTTGCCCGACAAAAGATTGAACATCGAGGTTTGATGTAATAAGATGGGTTAGAGTTAAGTATTGGATTTACTTCCTCATCGAGGATATAAAGATTTACTAAAATAATACCACGTGATGAGCATTAAGGAAGGCTGAAAGATAGTCAAAGGATGGCATGGATCAATCAAGTTACCATGTGGCATCGTGTAAGATAGACTAAATAACATTTAAAGAAATCGTTTGAACGAGACTACATGCTTACTCGATGCATAAGCAGAGTCCAAAGATAATTTGAGCATAAGCCAACTAATATGTAGGAGATTAACTGTTGAATGACAAGATAGTTATATTCTATGTCATTAGTAAAATTTAGTCATCGTATGATATAAGATAAGGATCTAGGAGCAAGAGATATAAAAGTGGAGATGATTACCGAAAATAAAAATGTGGAAAGTGGAGGTCGATGGTATAGAGATTGAAACTAATTGCAACAACACTCAAGAGAAAATTATTGTAGTTGTAGTATCTAGAAACAACATGTATTAGTACTATCTAATAGTTAAAAGAAGATGCATAAATATGAAATTATAGTTATGAAAATAGATCTTATGCATATCAATGATCGATATTTTTATGTCATCTTTCAATTATTTTAATTATTTTATTTTTTTTATTTTATAGCGTTTAGCTTTAATAATGCAACACTATAGTTATCGGCCATTTTTCAAGAAAGTAGTACCTAGTAGCAAAAATCTTTCAAGATCAAAGTAATAGAATTCATTATTATTTGTTCATTTTGGTTTAAATATCAATGGAGTAATTCTTTATACACTGCATGTGGTGCAATAAAATTAACGTAGAGTATACCATCTCATCATATTAAACTACGTAGTATAAATAATAATGAAACAATATTTAATGCAGCTTGGCTTTTTTTTCAATCAGATTTTTAGTGACGAAAATGCTCTTTCCCTCCATGATGTCTTATATGACTTCTTATGAGTACATATGATATTCTAAACTATATTTATGACTTTATGTGATATCCTAAATAATATTTATGACTTTCTGTCTCTTTATATGATATTTTATGGTTATTATGACTTTCTGTGAGTATATTATGATTTTTTGAATAATATATATAATTTTCTAAGGTCTTATACGATTTTCTGTGAATATATATATGACATCCTGAATAACATGTATGACTTTTTGAGATTTTATATAATTTTTTATGAATATATATGACATTCTTAACAATATATATGACTTTCTGTAAATATATATGATATCTTGAACAATATATATAGCTTCATGATGTCTTGTATAACTTTCTATCAATATATATGACATTTTGGACAATATATATGACTTTCTGTGAATATATATGACATCTTAAATAATATATATAATATTTTGAATATTATATATGACTTTCTATGAATATATGACATCTTGAAGATTATATATGATTTTCTATAAATATATATGATATTCTGAATACTATATATGATTTTCTGATATCTTATATAATTTTTTGTTAATATATATATCATCCTAAATAATATATATGATATTTTGTATCTTTATATAACTTTCTATTAGTTATTATGACTTTCTGTTATGTTATATGGTAACGAAAAGTTATAGTACTGTTTTTTTGTTACTCTATGGAGCCAAAGGATATTTTCATCACGAAAAAAAGCTGATCTACATTAATTATAGTTCTATTATTACATACGCTATGTAGTCTAATATGATGGAATGGTGCACTCCACATCAATTTTATTACATCATATACGATGCATAAAAAATTACTGAATACCAATAATATACCCATACATTGATGTAGCCCAATAGTTGATGATTTCAATCTTTCCATGGGAGAAACTTCTATATTTTACTGTGCATCCCTTATTTATTTTCTTATGACAAATTGTTGAATAATTAAATAAAAGTTTATTTTTTCCTAAAGAAATAAGTGTGATAACTTCTCTCTATTAAATTGAGATTTTGCATGCATATGTCCCCCTAATTGAATTTCGAAAGAGTGGCTTTGGAAGATATGATAGAGGCTCCTATAAGTAAGGATATGTTAGATGTACCAGCCTTTCTTGATCAAGTTTATATATTTAGTTAGCGTATATATGTTTATAACATTGATATTAGATAGTAATGAACTTCCTATAGAATTAAGATTGATGAGTACAATGAGCAAGTGTTATTTACTTCAGTCTTCACTTTGAGTAGGTTTTAGAATAAAGCATTGGATATTATATCAAATCATTGTAATGGGAGATGATAGTCATTTGGGGAAATAATGTTTGTTATTATTGGCCATTGATAACATTATTTGATTTTCAATTCTTGTGAGATGGACCATTATGTTCCAACTAGCTTAGAGGCTGAATGAAAGATCTGTTTCAACTTGATGAACAATGAACAAAGTAGTATAACAATTGTTGCTTTTGTTATGTAATAATCATTAGAATATATGATGATAAAATTGCATTAGTTATATACAATACATAGTATATATAAATAATATAAGAATGTTCAATCTCCACCAAAAAAAGATATTGACTTTCCTTTTTTTGTTGGTAAAAAAATGATATTAATTTTCCTTTTGAACCACTAAAACAACAACTTACAGAAAGCTACATTTTTTATTTGCAATGACATTAAGGGATTTGAAAGAGCAAAACTTTGAATCTGATCTAGGAGGATCTCGGATTAATATTTCATATCTTCTTGTTTAAAAATTATTGAGATCATCTGTTTTAGTATGTGCTTTTTCAGCATATTATTTTTTGTTTTAGTATGTGCTTTTTCAGCATATTATTTCTCTTGTTTGGTAAATGTACAAGAGAGGAAAGGCTCCAACAATTATTCCTTAATTTAGTTTTTCAAAATAAGGGATATGAGATTAATTTATTTTTCTAAAATAAAAGATATGGCTCTTTTATTTTATAAAAGAGATGCCAAAAGATGAATGAAAGATAGAATACTCTATTCTTTTCTCATAATATCTTTTCGATACGAAGTCTTCCTCGTTGGGCCTTGGGGTACCCTCCGACCAACGATGGATTAAGTGGTATCAGAGTATAGATCCCACCATGGATGGTAAAGACAAGGAGTCAATGATCCACCGATGAAATATAGTACAAGTCAGAGAACGATCAAGCAATTTAGGATGTCATCGTCGAGACTGCATCTATGATAGATCTGTCTTCTTTCATAGGAGATTTGGCTGCCCAAGTCTCATCCTTAACCCACAAGATGGAGACGATCCTAGAGTGGATCGCTTTTCAAGTGAAAGCAATGTCAAGAGAATGAGATGATTCAGCCTCTATTATCCGATAAGATATTTTTGACCATGGAAAAGGAAAAAAGATGGAGGAGATCTCTCAATCTTTTCGGGTCAAAGCAAAGATTAAGATCCCAACTTTTGATAGCTCAATCGATGCCGAAAAGCTAGATACGTGGATCGATCAAGTAGAGACCTATTTCGACCTCTACGGCTATTCCACCAAAGAAAAGGTATCGTTTGTACGATTAAAATTGTCTCACCATAATCTTGTTCGGTGGAATACCTGCTTGAAGGTTTATAGCCTTGAAGAGATAACATGGGTGCTCTTCAAGCATCTTATTCGATAAAAATTTTATCCGATGGATTACAAGGAGGAACGATGGAAGAAGTGGCACCATCTTCGACAAAGAAAGGACCAAATGGTACAAGAGTACACTATGGAGTTCCGACAACATGCCATGGCCCTTGGTGTTGCCCTTGAAGATAGCTCCTCTCTTACCAAATATATGGCCAGCCTTCACTACTCAATCAACACCGAATTGGCCCTGTTCAAAGTCACCGATATTTCAAGTGCTAGTAATATGGCGATGGCCATAGAAAGAAAAAATAGGAGGCGACAAGTTCATGGGAGAAAATAAGAATTTTTGAAAATCTAAGAAGATGAAGAAGAAGGCACTGGGAGGAGAATCCGAACCTTCTATCCTCTCCAAAAAGGATAATGAAAAGTATTACGACCATTATAAGATCTTTGACCATATCTGAGATAAGTGCTGGAAGGTTCACCTCGATCTTTTTCTCAAAAAATAGCATAAGGATGACGTTGGCAAGCGAACCACCGGCGTAGCAATGGAAGACAATGCCACACCCCTTCCCCTGATTAAGGTGGCGGACCCAAGTCTATCATTGATGGCTAAGCCGAAGGTGATAGGTAAGGGCCCGGAATCATCCATCCAAGACCAAGAGGCATTGTTCACCTTGAAGATTCAAGTGAAGCAAGACGTCGTGGATGCCCTTATTGACACCGGGAGCCAAAAAAATCTTATTTCCATGAGTTTTGTGCAAAAACTCAGGTTGGAGACAACACTTCACCCTCATTCTTATCCTCTTGGATGGATCAACAAGGATGTAAAGCTCAAAATTGATCAACAATGTAAGGTGCATTTTGCGATTACCGATCAATTTATTGATGAGGTCCTTTATGAAGTTGTGATATTAGATGTATATCAACTTATTCTCGGAAGCTCATACTTGTGGGAGCGAGATGCTATTTATCTTCATCACTCACACCGGTATCAACTCACCAAAGATGGGAAGAAGTACCTCATCACAAGCAATGAAGCACAAGAATGAGTTGATATGGTGTCAATCACACAAGCAAAGAGAATGGTCAATTCGAGGCAGCCTTTCTTTCTTATGCTTATCTGACTGATTGAGGAGATCGCATATGGACCCTTGCTGTGGCCAAGAAAGGGATGGACAGAGACTTGATAGCACTTATTAATAAATATCAACCCCTATTTGAGGAGAATCAGGGACTTCCACCCCGACGAGCGATTGAGCACGAGATTCACCTAGTATCCGATGCACCGCTCTCCAACCTATGCATGTATCAAAATTTGATGATGGAGAATGAAGAAATCCGATGCCTAGTAGCTGAGTTGAGCGAGAATGATGTCATACAACCAAGTTCTTCCCCATGTGGATCCCCGGTGGTCATGGTCCCAAAGAAGGATGGTACTTGGCACATGTGCATAGACTATCGGACACTCAACAAAATTATCATCAAGAATTGGTACCCTCTATCGAGGATTGATGAATTATTGAATCAGTTGAAGCATGCTACCATCTTTACAAAGCTTGACTTGAAGTCCGACTACCACCAAGTCCGAATCAAGGAAGAGAACACATGGAAGACGATGTTTAAGACTCGACAAGGCTTATTTGAGTGGCTTGTGATGCCATTCGGTTTGTGTAATATACCAGCAACATTCATGTGGTTGATGAACGATATCCTACGGCCCTTTATCAATGACTTTGTGATTGCCTACCTCGATGACATTCTCATATATAGCCGGTCATGGAAGAAATATCTAGAGCACATTGAAAGGATGTTCAAGCTTCTTCTACAGCACCAATTCTGCCTCAACCATAAAAAATATAATTTTGGTAGAAATTCTCTTATTTATCTTGGCTTTGTTGTAGGTAATGGTAACATTCAAATAGATCTGGAGAAAACTAAAATAATCTGAGAGTGGCCTAGACTAAGAACGGTGATGGAGGTACGGAGTTTTATGGGTGCATATCAATATGTCCGAAAATTCATCCAAAATTTCTCCATTTTAGCCGCATCTTTGCATGCAATTACAAGAGCCAATCAAAGATTCGAGTGGACGCTGAAGCATGAAGAGACTTTTCTCCTCTTGAAGAGGAAGATAAGCAAGGCTCCAGTTCTAGTCTTGTCAAACCTTCAACGTCCATTTGAGCTCGAAGCTGACGCATCGGGATATGCCATGGAAGCTGTTCTTCTATAAGATGGGAGGCCCATGACATATCATTTAGAAATGTTTCAAAACTCTCAGAAGAATTATCCAACATATGACAAAGAACTATTGGCTCTACACCAAGCAGTTAAACATTGGCAAGCTTACATTCTTGGAAAGGAGACGATCGTGCATACCGACCACTAACCACTTCAATACCTTTAAATATAATCAAGGTTGCAGTAAGCACAGCATATGAAGTGGATGACCTACCTCCAACAATTTAATCTTGTGATCAAATACAAGAGAGGCATTCTCAATAAGCTTGCCGACATGCTATCTCGATCACCAATGGCGTCTCTATATTTGTCAACATTTATGGAAGTTCTATCACCCAAATAAGAGGAATTGACGGCCCTCTATGCTACTGACCCGGACCTCAAAACCTTTTTAGGAGTCAAGAAGGACATTCCAAATGAATTTGTACAAAAACAGGATCTACTCTACAAAAGCAAATAACTATGCATATTAAAGGATGATCGAGTGCGTTGGATGTGAGAAGCCCATACCTCGAAGATTGCTGGACACTTCAGGATTACCAAAACTCTCCAAAATTTATAGAGGTATGTCTATTGGCCCAAGATGCAACAAGATGTGATGAAGTTCATGAGAGGATGTGTATTGTGTAGCACCTCTAAGCCCTCTAACCAAAAAATAGGATTATACATTCCTTTGTCTGTACCAACTCGTCCGTGGGAAAGTATTTCTATGGATTTTTTGGGAGGATTACCTAGAACTAAGAGAGGTTACGATTATCTCTTCGTGATCATGGATCAGTTCTCAAAAATGGTGGAACTCATACCATGTAAAAAGATCATCATCGGAGAAGCGGCACGATTCTTTTTTCGACATGTGTGGATACATTTTGGCCTCCCTAGCTCCATTATCTTCGATCGAGATACTTGATTCTTGAGTAGCTTTTGGAAAGCTTTGTGGTTGATGATGGATACACGGTTATAAAAAAGCACAGCATTTCATCCTCAAACTGATGGGCAAATGAAGATCGTCAACCAAACAATGGTGCATCTTTTGAGAGGCTACAATTCAAAACATCCAAAAATATGGGATGAGAGTCTTTCCTACATTCAATTTGCTTTCAATCGTGCCATCCATAGCTCCACCAATAAGTCATCTTTTGAGGTATGTTTGGGGTATTTACCGCAAAGTCCTTTTGATATGCAATTTGTAATAGGCTCTTCTACAAGTCCCAACAATGAATCTGAAGCAAATTGAGCCAAAAAGTTTCTTGAAGGCATTCAAAAGGTTCATGCTGAGGTGGAGCAATAACTGCAAAAGATTCAACAAAAATACAAGCGAAGGCATGACAAGCACCGAGTACAGGGTGACTACTAAGTTGGTGATCTAGTATGGCTACATTTGAGCAAGAAAAGACTCAAGGAAGAAGGCAAGAAGCTCAAGCCAATCCACTATGCATCTTTCAAAATCCTTAAGTGGATTGAAAGTAATGCATATCAATTCGAGCTTCCACCTTATATGGAGATATACTCCATCATCAACGTGGAGTACTTGAAGTCGTTTGAACCTTCCATGCTTGATGACGAACCCAGTGAGTCGATACCTTCCATTGATGATCTTGCTTTGGAGCGAGAAGATATTCTTAAGGAAGATACAATCCTTGAAAAGAAGACCACTACTACATAACGTGGGGATAGAACTTCCTACCATATTGGGCATAAGGGATAAAAGCCGAGTGCATCAAAGTGGTTCACCGAGAAAGCCGATGAGGCTGGATTTTTTCATCTGCAATTCTAAGTTTCAAGAGGACTTGAAATCCCTAATTAGGAGAGCCTTGATCCGAGAGGATCTCGGATCAATATTTTGTATCTTCTTGTTTGAAAATTGTTAGAGTCATCTATTTTAATATGTGCTTTTTTAGTATATTATTTTTTATTTTAGTATGTGCTTTTTTAGCATATTATTTCTCTTGTTTGCTTAGTGTACAAGAGAGAAAAGGCTTCAATAACTATTCCTTAATTTGATTTTTTAAAATAAGGGATATGAGATTAATTTGTTTTTCCAAAATAAAAGATATAGATTGTAATGGATGGCTCTCTTATTCTATAAAAGAGATGCCAAAAAATGAATGAAAGACAGAATACTCTATTTTTTTCTCATAATATCTCTCCGACATGAAGTTTTCTCCGTTGGGCCTTGGGGTACCCTCCGATCAATGATGGATCAGAATCTAACCCCCTAAAAAAGCCAAAATATAAAATATAATATGTTAATGTCGGTAAAGATTATATAAGTTTATTTAGAATATATGCATGTAATCTGTGACTGATTTGCACAATAAACCATCAAATTTTACTTGAAATGGCAATTCAAAATAAGAGGATAAGGGTCCATTTATTTGGGGATAATCTGGCATGAAAAAATGAATCATGTGTCCGATTATCATGTTTGGTTTGAAAAATAAAAGAGAGAGATGGTAAAATAATTTATTGGCTCTATGCTTATTTTTCGGAAAGAAAGAAGATAAAATAAATATAATGAAAGATTAGTATTTAATAAATTTTATATTTGATAAAAATATTTTTAAAAAAGATATATATGTGCTTATTAAATTTATTTTAATGTCTTTTTAAATTTATTTAATAATTTTTTTTATAAAAAAGTTAAGATATGAAGATAATATTATGCAAAGGATCATGTGATTATAGTTATCATATAAAAACTAATAAAAAATAATAATATTATTTTAATATTAAAAAATATTTATGTTGAATAATATATTTATAAATTTTATTATATTTCTATATAAAATTATTTTTAACTTTTTTTAATATTATTTTTTAAATATTTTTTAGCAATTAAATATAATAAAAAATATTTTTAATTATTTTTTTAAATAAATAATTTTTATGAACCACCAAATTATTTCATATTTTGACCTATCCCTACCAAACGGACGAAACCCGGACACAAGTATATTTTCTGGCAGTGACGTATTTCCCAAGCAATCTACCATCCTAAGAATTCCCCAATCTACCCAAAATATCCCCGACCGCCTTAATAAAATTACCGAAAACCCCACCGCCAAAGCCTCCTTTTTTTTTTAAGGCTCTCCCCCCCTTCGGTCTCTTTCTCCTCAAAACCCTATCTCGCCTCGCGATCCAGATGTCCCTTCTCTTATCCGACGCGCCGGAATCGTGCTGGAGTTCGCTGCGACCTCGCAGGTGAGATGATGGAGCTGCCGGCTGCCGCCACCGCCGCCTCCTCCTTCCCCGTCGTGTTCTTTGATGGGGAGCGGGAGGTCGACATCGGCACCGTCGCGGTCCACCCCGCCCTCAGCTTCAAGAAATTCCAGGCCGTCATCAGCCAGAAGATCGGGATCGCTCCTCACCAGATCTCCTTCTCCCTCGTCCGCCGCAAGAAGGCCCGCGCCTCGCCGGAGGTCCGCCGCAAGGTCCCCATCGACGAGTCCTCCGATTTCGCCGCTATCGCACGCGAGCGCGACTGCTTCGTCCTCGCCGTCCTACGCCGCTCGCGCCGCGAGAGGCGGGGCCGCTCTCGCCGGGGCCAGCGCCAGGATGCCGCTGCCGGGGAGGCGGTTGCCGGTCAAAGGAAGGCCGTCACCACATCAACCGTGCCGGAAAAGACGATCCTGAGGAGGAACCCTGCGGGATCCGGCGCTGGCGTGGATCCGGCGATCGCGGCGCTGATGCCGGAGACGGTCGGACTGGGGCTGTGGGACTACGAGAGCCAGCTGCGGGACCTCCAACGGCAGCGGGAGAGGTACCTCCTGTCCACGGCGGCGTACTATCCATACGCAGCGGCGGAGGGGGCTTTCGCGTGGGACGCCGCTGCGAGGAGGGCGGCGGCGCCAGAGCGGCCGGCGGTGTGCGAGGAGTGCGAGAGAGCGAAGGAGGAGGGGCGGCCGCCGGGTTTCCATTGGTGCGTGTGCGACGCGGTCACGGTCGGGTTCCGCTCCCCGGTGGGGCCCATCCAGCGCCCGCCGAAGAAGCACGTCGAAGCTTCTGCTTAGATGACGATGGACGGACGAGATTTGATCGACCGCTTTTTTCTTTTTTTAAATTTATATTAATAATTATTAAGGAGAGAAAAAAAGAAAGAAAGAAAGAAGGTGGGGGGGGGGGGGGGTTGCTTTGCGTGGGTGGGTTGGTTTTGTGTATACGGTGGTCCTCATAAAATTTTGGGTGCGGGTATTGAAATCGATACGGCATCTGGGGTACAATGCCGGTGGAGACCTCTCGGGGATGGGAGGAGCCCAACTCTCTTTTGTCGAGTGGTGTGTCGCTTTGTGTTGGCACATTAATTGATGATGGTAGTTTTTTTCTTTCCTCACCCCAAAGGGTTTTGGGGAATATTGATTACCTAAGGGGTGAAGTAATCAGAGGTGGGGTGTCCAAAGGATGGTGGTGGTGAATGGTGATCTGCTGAGAGGTTCATGGGGACATTTTGACTTGGTCTTTGCTTTGCAAGGTGGGGCAAAGGTTTGGCTTGTTTGCACTCATAGCGTGTAAAAGTGGGCAAATAGGAATGCCATTTTCCTATCGAGTTTGTTAGTATACAATTGCGTCTCATATGTTCTGATTCTATCTTTCATTTTATTTTCTAATAAAAGGGATACAATGACAAATCTACCTTGGGATTGGAAAAAGCCGTTGGTGTTGGCACCACTGGATGATTGCTTGAGTGCAGAAAGAATGTGATCGTTGATATTGTAACGGAGTCCAGTGTCTCGTCGCGTTTCTTTCGTGGGTAGCTGCTGCGATCGAGAGATGTGAGATCTCATGTGCTGTTAGCGATAAAAATGGTTCCCATCTTATGATTCATGTGGATCCAATTGATATGAAATACTTGGGCTGGTAAATTGAGAAGTTAATACCAATCACGGAAAGGTTTATAATGTATTAGTTTGTTTTCATCGCGTCTGATCCGATGATTGCGGTTTGTACATCGAGTATTGGTTGGCTCTTAGAAGGGATATCTCGTCTAAGTCAAATAAAAGGTTCTTGATCGAGTACCAGGCCTAGCGGGCTAAAGCGCTGGGCAGCCATTTTGACGCCACCACTATCGACAACCACTTGGACCATATGAATCCCATTTGCTACCACTGTTGTGCAAGGGTACTAAATCTAGAGGTAGCAAATCAGAGAGAGAGAGAGAGAGAGAGAGAGAGAGAGAGAGAGAGAGAGAGAGAGAGAGAGAGTTTTCTATAAAAGGCCAATAAAAGTTATTATTCCGAAAGCCCGAGGATGGGTGAACTATATTCACGCAATTGTTCTAAAAGCCCGTGGACACGTAAAATCTATTCATGTATGGACAAACTCAAAATATTCTCATGGGGTTTGGAGGCACTACATAGGTCTCTAGGTCATGCAATGGGCCTTAGCCCTGCGCTGCCCGAGCGGAGGCCTTTTAGCAATCTATCCTATTTTCCAATACAAACCAAAACAAGTACTGCCGCCACTACCAAACATCTTATCCACCACCACTAGCGGGACCGGCGCTACCATCACTACAATAATCACCGTGGCCGCTACCTCCACCACCATTTGATCAAAACATTCTCAAAGAGCACTTCATACAGATGACAGCTTCCCTTTTCTTCAATCTCTTTAATTTCCGGATTTCTAGCATTGAAATACTTTTAGACTAATCAATCGTGGAATTGCAATACATGATTTTGTTCCAGACCTATTTTTTTGTGGGAATCTATGAAGGATATCTAAATGGTTTCTAATTTTGTATGTTGGAATGTATTGAGAGTATCCTTTTATGTTTTTTAATGAATAGAATTAGTGAACATCATAATAAGGTCTCACAAGAAATGATTCGCTTTGCTTGTCTTTTACATCCTTAACCCGTTTCTTTAAAATGTAGAGAAGATGATTTATATATTTTAGAAGAAAGAAAGCCTCACCTCATATTCATGGGAGCAGTTTAGCCCCGACCCCTTCATCTTGGAGTCCTCTCTTTTCTCAATTATCACAGCCTTACCTTTTGATGGTTTCTGATTTTTGGAAGTGCCCAAGATCAAGGACGGCTAAGAGGGTCGCATCGAGGAGAGTGTAGCTTTGATGCAAGGATTGTCGATCGGATATATTTATTTGATGGGCAAACTTGGATGCTGGTGTCATGACAGTGCACTAGATGTGAGCAAGTCATGGATAGAAGGTGTTGGATGGTATAGCCATGAACCTTCGGAATCGTGGCAGGGCACAATGATGTATGAGCAGGCCGTAAACATTATCTTGCGGTATGGCCAGAGATGGAAAGATATGTCAAGGATGCAAGATCAAGATCGTGGCATAGGAGCCTACGAGGAAACTTGGATAAAGAAATCAGAAGGGGCTTGGTGTGCATGATCGATTGTAGTTTTGAAGAGTTACAGGACGTGCCGGTTTGATAAGTTTAGCTGGGTGGCACTTGAAATGGATTGCCTGAGCCTCATGTATTACAGTGGCATTGCGATTTGGTTTGTCTGGTATGGAAGGGCAACTTGATGGATTGCAGTCTAGTGGTACAGATCTTGGGTGAGCAATATTTGGCTTGAGGGGGCAAAGCTTAATATTATATTAGGCACAAAGGTGCTGAGGTGTGGAGCACTTTTGGAAAGAGTCTATATTCTGACACGGAGGTGCATATGAGTATTGCAGTGGACTCGAGAAATTGGATTGCTTGCGGATATTTAAGGGTGTCGCATGTGTTCAATGCAACAGAAGTGCCAGACAGAGGCATGGAGAGGTACGTCTGTATGCTTGACTTATGTAGCCTACATACTTATTAGTATGTTCGAGGGAAAGACTCAAGAAGACTGGTCTTAGTGTGTGGAATACTGGAACGTTTGCATGTTTGGGTAAGAAAACGTTCATGAGGGATTTTTTTTTTCCAATTTATTTAAATCTGAAATAGGAATACGTATAGAGAATGATTACATGAGTCAGGCACTAGGAGATGCCTTGGAGAAAGAAGAAAAAAAAGAAAAACCTCTTCTGACAAACTAAAAGTTGGCTGTTGTGTGTAGGATGGCGATCAAACAACAGCTTCCAAGGAGATAACCCCTTTTCACTAGTTCAGCTGCTATAATTCAGCCATGATCCACCGGTAGAAAGGGGAAATAATCTATATTGCAGCAGCTATCTCTCGTCTATCTCAAATTCATCTAGCAAGCATGAAGGAAATTTAGTAGGCTGGCAGATAGTTAGGTGTGCTCTTGATTTTAAGCCAAATCCTCCTGGCAAGAGTTTGTGATTACAAAGGATTGACCACTCAATGCAAACTAATAGGCAGGCAAAGGTGGTTGAAGCGATGGATGATTTTTTGTTAAGGAAATACATTTCTTTCCTTCCAACAAATCCAAGTCATAGCAACAAGCAGCGTAAGGATGATAGGCTGAGAAGATTTAGAGAAATTTCTTTACCTCCATTGGATGCAGAGGTTCTCTAACGATAATTAATGGTGAAGCCCTCCAAGCGAGCCACAAATCCCTTTCCAAATTGAAGAGAAGAATGGACAGGAAGGGGATAAATGATCCAGAGTCTCCGGTGCTTGATGACATAGCATGAAAGCTCCAATATTTCTTCCAAGATTATCCCCGGCATTTAATTTTTTTTTTTCCCAACTCAGCCACAAGAAATATTTAAATTTTAGAGGCACATCAAGACTCCAAATAGACGAAGCAAATGCAGATCTTATCCTCCTCGTGTTCAGAAGAAAAATCTCCTTTGCTATCTAATTTCTAGACTACGTACCCTTTCTTCATGTTGATCACTGGATATCTGTGCTGAAAGATGAGAGAATCGAAAGAACTCCGAGCAAACCTCCATAGATGAATTAGATGGAAGTCTAATCTTCCAAGATAAAATTCTAGAATGGAAATAAGTAACCACCATTCTACTTTTCTTTTTGCAATTCTTAAAGAGAGAGGGGAAAAAGCATTGAAGAGGAGCATCACAAATCCAGCTGTCCTTCCAGAAGAGCATGTTCTGACCATTCCAATCTTGAAACGAATCATGTTCCAAAATGCAAGGAGGTATTAAATAACATTTCGCCAAAAACTAGAATAATTTCTTGTAGGCTTCCAAGTTCCAACTCATAGTCAACTTAACCTTTTTGTGATTAACAAATATAATAATATGCCTTTTCGACAAACCCAAATCATCTGCCGTGTATCTCCAACCCCATTTTGCAAGAAGTGAAGCATTAAATTTGGTGAGATCCTTGGTCCCAAGTCCCCCTTCTTCTTTTTGAATGCAAACAATCTTCCAATGGACCATGCAAGAGACTCTATGGACTGACAAGTTGCCTACCCAAAGAACGAACCTTCCGTGTCTATCAATTCTTTTGATTACCCAAACCGAGGGCTTGAAAAGGGGCCGGATAAAATACGAAGGAAGAGACGTGAGCATATAATTGACCAAGGTGACCGCTATATGTACCTTTTCAGGATGCCAATTGATTCTCAATCCTTTGTAACAGCAAAAGCCAATCGAATTTGGATGGTTTATCTTCGTATAACGATTGTTCGAGGTATTTCCAAGGAAGAGGAATACACGACAATCCAACCAATCAGCACAAACTCGCCCAGCACCGCCTCTACCAATGGATGAAATAGAGCTCTTACAATCCTAAGATCAGGTCAAAGCAATGGAATAATTTTCAAAATGGCTGGATTACCTCTCGTTACCCTAGCAAAAAAATTTAAGTATTCCTGGATCCTCCATAAGTATTAGTTGACATTGTAGCTCTAAGCATTCTACAAAGTGGGTTAGCCACAAGAATCAAGAAAAAATAAAGCTGTTAAGATGGGCCGGTCCGTCGGGCGGGTCGGATTAGCCCATTTAACTGGCGGGTTGAAAAAATCCCAATCTAACCCGACCCGCCATGGGTTGCGGGTTAAATGGGCCAATCCGCCAATTTTTTTTTTTAAAAAATATAAAATAGTAATATAAATAGGAATCCATATTCAATGCAAGCTCAAATCAAAGTTATATTTAATACAATTCAAACTTAAATACTTAATACAATCCAAACTTAAAAGACTTAAAGTTCTAATTTTTAAATTAGTTTAGAGGCAAATCAAAGTTCCAAAAAATTATCCTCCATATCATCATTGTGATCCTTATAATTCAATTCTTTATTCTCTTTCTTTTCTTCATCAATTATCTCTTCAATAACATTAGAACCTTTCTTTGAAAGAGATGTTTTCACTTTCATAGCTAAATCATCATCTTCATTTACAAGTATCACAATAAGAAGTCAAGAATCAACATCAAAGCAATTAAAATTGTTGGTGCAGAATTTGGTTGATGCTGGATCGAGTTGGAGTGGAGGAGGACGAGGTTACCGTCGATGACCTACAAAATAAAGTCCTATTCGGAGTCGGTGGTGGTAGCTCCAGCAGGACCCTCCGACGATCAAGTCAGCTCTTCTAACCAACAGAAATGGAGTACTCAGGAGAGAGTTCGGCAGAATTTTAAAGAGGAGAGGAGAGCCTGGAGGAAACATATTTGGAGGATCCTTTTTATAGACGGAGCTTGATTGATGGTGATGACCATACCATCTGGTAGCAGACCGCTCGAGACCACGTAGGGTTCGATATGGAGAGAGAGGTATCGCCAGACTGGTAGTGGCGGTCATGTCATCCGATCGTGGACCACATGAGGCTTGTTACGGAGAGAGCAGTGTCGCCAGACTGGTAGTGGCGGCCATGTCATCTGGTGGAAGCATGCATTTAGGATTCGACTGAGCTAGAGGAGTCTGACTGTAAGAGTAATTCGGAATGAGATCGGCTCCTGTAGAAACCTAACTGCAGGAGCAATCTGGAAGGAGGTCGGCTCTCGAAGGAGTCCGACTGCAGGAGCGATTCGGAAGGAGTTCGACTTCTGAAGGAATCCGACTGTAGGAGCGATCGGAAGGAGTTCGACTCCTAGAGGAGTCCGAACTGTAGGAGCGATCCGAAAGAAGTTCGGCTCTTGAAAGAATCTAACTATAGGAGCAATCCGGAAGGAGTTTGGCTCTCGGAGGAGTCCGAACTATAGGAGCGATCCGGAAGGAGTTCGGCTCCTGGAGGAGTTCGAACTGCAGGAACGATCTGGAAGAAGTTTGGCTTCTAGAGGAGTCCGATCTGTAGGAGCGATCCAAAAGGAGTTCGGCTTCTAGAGGAATCTGACTGAAGAAAAATTCTAGGAGTCCAGCTCTTGGAGGAGTCTGAACTGCAGGAGCAATCTGGAAGGAGTTCGAACTGCAGAAGCGATCCGAAAGGAGTTCGGCTCCTGGAAGAATTTGGCTGAAGGAGAATTCTGGAAGGAGTCCGGCTCTTAAAGGAGTCCGACTGTAGGAGTGATCCGAAAGAAGTTCGACTCCTGAAGGAGTCCGAACTGCAGGAGTGATCCGGAAGGAATTCAGCTCCTGAAGAAATCTAGCTGAAGGAGAATTCTAGAAGAAGTTCGACTACTACAGAAGCCCGACCGAAGGAGGATCTGAAGAAAGTTCGGCTACCGTAGAAGCCCGATCAAAGAAGGATCTGGAGGGAGTTTGGCTCCCTCAGAGTTCGACTGGATTCAACCATTAGAGGAGTTTGGCTCCTGTAGAATTCGGTTGGGTTCGACCGCTAGAGGAGTTCGGCTTCTATAGAGTTTGGCTGCTGGAGAGAGAATTTTTAGTTGAAGCTCTTTCGTGATCATCAGTTGCATTAGGCTAGGCCCCAGGCGGGACTTCGACGGGAGCGGGGTTTATCCCCAATAATAGTTCCTCCACTCTCAAGTTTGAAACTCGAAGAAAGAGAGTACAAAAAAGATGATTGCCGAAGTCCTCTTCAGGGCTCTGTGCCAGTTTAGGTTGAAGCTCGGGGGAGATCTTATCTCTAACCAAGGTTGATGTTGAAGTTGAGGCTCGGAGGGATCCCATTTTCAGTCGAGGTTCAGAGAGATCTTGTCTTTTGTTGACGTTATGGTTGAAGCTTGTGGGAGATCTTATCTCCAGCCAAGGTTGAAGAAGATCTTCTCTCCTATTGATGTAGACTGAGATCCTATCTCCAGTCAAGGTTGAAGTTGAAGTCAAGGCTCAGGGAAGATCTCATCTTCAGTCGAGGTTGAAGTTGAAATCGAGGCTCGAGGGAGATCTCATCTCCAGTCGAGGTTGAGGGAGACCTCATTTTCTATTGACGAAGATATTGAAGCTCGGGGGAGGTCCTATCTTCAGCTAAGGTTGAAGTTGAAGTTGAGACTCGGAGGAGATCTCATCTCCAGTCGAGGTTGAAGGTGGAGCTCGGGGAAGATCTTATTTCCTATTGACGTAGAAGCTCGGAGGAGATCTTATCTCCGACAGTCGAGGTTAAAGCTCGGGCGCTCGTGAGAGATCTTATCTCTAGCTGAGGTTGGCTTGGGCGCTCGGAAGAGATTTTATCTCTAGCCGAGGTTGGCTCGGGCACTCGAAAGAGATCTTATCTCTGGCCGAGGTTGATTCGATCATTTGAAAGAGATCTTATCTCTGGCCGAGGATGACTCGGGCGCTCGGAAGAGATCTTATCTCTGATCGAGGTTGACTCAGACGCTTGAAAGAAATCTTATCTCTAGCTGAGGTTGACTCGGACGCTCGGAGGAGATCTTATCTCCAGCAGTCGAGGTTGAAGAAGATTTTATCTCCTATTGACGTAGACTGCGAAGCTCGAAAGATATCTTATCTTTGGCCAAGGTTGGCTTGGGCGCTCAGAAGAGATATTATTTTTGGCCGAGGTTGACTTGATCGCTCGATCGCTCAGAAGAGATCTTATCTCTAGTTGAGGTTAATTCGGTCGCTCGGAAGAGATCTTATCTCTAGCTGAGGTTGAAGCTCGGATGCTCGGAAGAGATCTTATTTCTAGTCGAGATCGAAGGAAATCTTATCTCCTGTTGATATAGACTTCGAAGCTCGGAAGAAATCTTATCTCTAGCCGAGGTTGGCTCGGGCGCTCGAGAGAGATCTTATCTCTGACCGAGATTGGCTTGGATGCTCAGAAGAGATCTTATCTCTGATCGAGATTGACTTGATCGCTTGGTCGCTCGAGAGAGATTTTATATCTAGTCGAGGTTGACTCGATCGCTCGAAAGAGATCTTATCTCTGATCAAGATTGACTCGGCACTCGAAGAAGATCTTATCTCTGACCAGGTTGACCGATTGCTTGGTCGCTCGAAAGAGATCTCATCTCTAGCTGAGGTTGAATCGATCGCTCGAGAGAGATCTTATCTCTGATCAAGATTGACTCGGATGCTCAGGAGAGATCTTATCTCTAGCCGAGGTTGACTCAGGCACTTGGGGGAGATCTTATCTTTAGCAGTCGAGATTGAAGGAGATCTTATCTCATATTGACGTAGACTTTGAAGCTCGGAAGAGATCTTATCTCTGGCTGAGATTGGCTGGCGCGTTGGAGAGATCTTACTCTTTGTCCGAGGTTGACTCGGTTGCTCAGGAGAGATCTTATCTCTAGCTGAGGTTGACTCGATCACTCAGAAGAGATTTTATCTCTGATCGAGATTGAAGCTCGAGCGCTCCGAGAGAGATCTTATCTCTAACCGAGGTTGAAGGAGATCTTATCTTCTATTGACGTAGGAGCTCGGACGCTCGGGAGAGATCTCATCTAATCGAGTTTTGAAGCTTGGGCACTCGGAAGAGATCTTATCTCTAGTCGAGGTTGAAGGAGATCCTATTTTTTGTCGACGTAGAAGCTTGGGAGAGATCTTATCTCCAGCAGCCGAGATGGAAGGTAAAGCTCGAGGAAGATCTTATCTCCAACAGTCCAGGTTGAAGGTAAGGCTTGGGGGAGATCTTATCTCTAAGCATCGAGATCGAAAGTGGAGCTCGGGAGAGGTCTTATCTTCAGCAGTTGAGGTTGAAGGAGATCTTATCTCCTGCCGACGTAGAAGCTCGAGGAAGATCTTATCTCCAGCAGTCAAGATTGAAGGAGAATGTTATTTTCTATTGACGTAGAGGCTCGGAGGAGATCTTATTTCCAACAATCGAGGTTAAAGATGGAGCTCAAGGAAGATCTTATCTCCAGCAGCCGAGGTTGAAGGAGATCTTATCTCCTACCGATGTAGAAGCTCGGAGGAGATCTTATCTCCAACAGTCGAGGTTGAAGGAGATTTTATCTTCTGTTGATGTAGAGGCTCGAGAGAGATCTTATCTCCGACAGTCGAGGTTGAAGGTGGAGCTCGGAGAAGATCTTATCTTCAGCAGTCGAGGTTGAAGGAGATCTTATCTTCTACCGACGTAGAAGCTCGGGGAGATCTTATCTCCAGCAGCTGAGGTTGAAGGAGATTTTATCTCTTATTGACGTAGAGGCTTGGAAGAGATCTTATCTTCAGCAGTCGAGGTTGAAGAGATTTTATTTTTCTATTGACGTAGAGACTCGAAGGAGATCTTATCTCCGATAGTTGAGGTTGAATGTGGAGCTCGGGAGAGATCTTATCTCCAGCAGTCGAGGTTGAAGGAGATCTTATCTTCTACCAACGTAGAAGCTCAGAGGAGATCTTATCTCTAGCAGTCGGAGGTTGAAAGAGATCTTATCTTCTGTCAATGTAGAAGCTCAGAGGAGATCTTATCTCCAGCAGTCGAGATTGAAGGAGATTTTATCTCCTATTGACGTAGAGACTCGGAGAAGATCTTATCTCCGACAGTCGAGGTTGAAGGTGAAGATCGGGAGAGATCTTATCTCCAGAAGTCGAGGTTGAAGGAGATCTTATCTCCTACCGGACATAGAAGCTTGGAGGAGATCTTATCTCCAGCAGTCGAGGTTGAAGGAGATTTTATCTCCTATTGACGTAGAGGCTCGGAGGAGATCTTATCTCCGACAGTCGAGTTGAAGGAGATTTTCTCCTATTGGTGTAGAGACTCGGAGGAGATCTTATCTCCGACAGCCAAGTTGAAGATGGAGCTTGGAGGAGATCTTATCTTTATTAGTTGAGGTTGAAGGAGATCTTATCTCCTATCGACGTAGAAGCTCGGAGGAGATCTTATCTCCAACAGTCGAGGTTGAAGGAGATTTTATCTCCTTTGATATAGAGGCTCGAGGAAGATCTTATCTCCAACAGTCGAGGTTGAAGATGAAGCTCGGAGGAGATCTTATCCCCAACAGTCGAGGTTGAAAGAGATATTATCTCCTATTGACGTAGAAACTCGGAGGAGATCTCATCTCTAGCAGTCGAGGTTGAAGAAGATTATTATCTCCTGTTGTTGTAGAAGCTCGGACGCTCGGAAGAGATCTTATCTTTAACCGAGGTTAAAGCTTGGGCGCTCGGAAGAGATCTTATCTCTAGCCGAGATTGATTCGGACGCTCGAGCGAGATCTTATCTCCAATAGTCGAGGTTGAAAGAGATCTTATCTTCTACTGACGTAGACTTCAAAGCTCGGCCTTCGACTTTGCTCACGTTAGGACGAGGTTCTCCTCCTATTCCTAATAAGCTGTGGGGACACATAAGGATTGTTGTCAGAGCTTCTCTCTCCATCTCGTCTAAAATGAATGAGGCTTTCGACTTTGCTCACGTTAGGATAAGGTTCTCCTCCTATTCCTAATGGGCTGTGGGGGCATATAAGGACCGTTGTCAGGGTCTCTCCTCCAATCTCATCTAAAATGAATGAGGCCTTCGACTTTGCTCACATTAGGACGAGGTTCTCCTCCTATTTCTAATGGGCTATGGGGGCACATAAGGGCCATTATCAGGGCCTCTCCCCAATCTCGTTTAAAATGAATGAGGCCTTCGATTTTGCTTACGTTAGGACGAGGTTCTCCTCCTGTTTCTAGCATGACCACTTTCGATTATTTTTTTTCTATCATCACATAATTCTTGCATCAGAAAATAATAATGCTAAAATGAAGGAATTTTATTGAAAGAAGATTACTGATAATACATCCTCAGATTTTTTGAGTTTCAAGATTGTGGAAGTATTATTCCTTCGAGTTTCTTCAGATGATAAGTTTTGGGCTGGACGATCTCCACCACTTCATATGGGCCTTTCCAATTTGGGGTGAGCTTCCTTTGGCTCTGAGGTTAAGAGACGGTGACTTGCCGAAGCATTAAGTCCCTGACTCTGAATGTCTTACTTTTAACTCTAGAGTTGTAGTACCGGGCCACCTTCCATTTGTAGGCTGCCATCCGGATGTGGACTTTCTTTCTTTTTTCTTCCAACAGATCGAGGTTGACACTAAGATCCTATGGGTTGTGCTGCTTGTTGAAGGCCATGATCCATGCTGATAGAAGCTTAAGTTCAATCGGGATGACTGCCTCCATGCCAAAGGCCAAGGTGAATGGTGTTTCCTCAGTCGACAACCTTTGTGTAGTTCGGTATGCCCAAAGAATATGATAGAGTTCATCCACCCAGGCCCTCTTTGCTCTGTCGAGTCTCGTCTTGATGTCTTGCAGCAGAATCCGATTGATCATTTTAGCTTCCCTATTGGCCTGTGGGTGAGCTACCGATATAAAGTGGTGGAAGATGTTTAGGTTTTCATAGAACTTGGCGAACCTCGCTCTAGCAAACTATCGCCCATTATTAGTTATGAGAGTTTGGGGCAGACTGAACTGGCAGACTATCGACTTTCAGATAAAGTTCTATACCTTGGCCTCGGTAATCTTCGCTAGTGGTTCAGCTTCGATCCACTTGATGAAATAGTTGATCGCAATTAGGAGAAACTTTCGCTGTCCGAACGCCATCGAAAAAGGGCCAAGTATGTCCATTTTTCATTGTATAAATGGCTAAGGTGCACTTAGCGGAGTAAGCTTGGAGGTCGGCTATCTTTGTATGTTTGCATTCTTCTGACAGCGGTCATATTTCTTAATATACTCTATGGAATCATGAAATAAGGTTGGCTAATAGTACCCTTGCTGAAGTAGTTTTTGTGATAGAAACCTGGCTCCTACGTAACTTTCACAAAGTTTCTTGTGCACTTTTCACAACGCGAAGTCGGCCTCTGAAGGTCGGAGATATCTTAGCAGCGGTAGTGAGTACGATCTTTTATACAATCTGCCTTCATACAAAACATACCGAGAGACTTGATTTCTAAGTTTTTGAGCTTCTTTCGGGTAATGAGGAAGGACTCCCTCCTTAAGGTAGGTGACCAATGGGTCAATCCAGCTCGGCTCGAACTCCATCTGTAGAACGACCTAGGATTCTTCTGGGCTTGGGTACTTCAGAGTCTCCAAAAATACTTCTTTGGGCAGTTTGGCTGGAACTGAAGTGGCCAACTTAGAGAGAAGATCGACTCTTATATTTTCTGCCCTCGGAATCTATCGAATGCCAAAACTGTCGAAGGCCAAAGTCAAATTCTTTATTTTTTTTAAGGTATTTCATCATGCTTTTCTTCCGCACTTCGTAGCTGCCATTAACTTGATCGACCACCAACTAAAAATCACTGTAGACTTGAAGTCGATCTATTTTCAATTTTCTTACAATTTTTAACTCGGCAATCAGCGCTTCATATTCAGTCCCATTATTAGTCATAGAAAATTCGAAGCGTAGTGCGTACTCGATGATGACTTACTCAGAGCTGACTAAGACCAACCCCACACATGCTCTAGCAGAGTTGGATGAACCATTCACGTATAGAGCTCAAAAGCCTTTGGAAAGGTCAGCACTTTCCTTGAGGAGGTTCGATCGTGATAGTAGGGCACCGATTTTATTCTGTTCAAGCTTGGCTTCAACTGAATTGGTATATTCTAACACAAAATCTACCAATATCTGGGCCTTGATCGATGGTCGGGGTTGATAGTTGATATCAAATTTCGTGAGCTTGATTGCCCATTTTGTGATTCTCTCGAAAGCATTCGTTCGATGAAGGACTATTTTTATTGGTTGGTTCGTAAGGACCATTATGGTGTGCCTCTGAAAATAAGATCGAAGTCTTCGGACAGCAATTAGAAGAAAGTAAGTCAATTTTTCTAGTCTAGAGTACCTGGTCTTCACATCTCTTAGGATCCGACTTACGTAGTAGATCGATCGCTGCATCTTCGCTTCTTCCTTGATCAGGACTGCCGCCAGGGCCATCGGAGAGATTGTTAGGTATAAGAATAATTTCTCTTCGGATTCGAGCTTTGCCAGTAGTAAAGGTGAGCCGAGGTTGTTTTTAAGCTCCTCGAATGATCGTTGGCACTCCACCGTCCAGCAAAAGTTCTTTGATTTTCTGAGAATTCGAAAGAAGGGCATACATCGTTCGACCGACCTCGAAACGAAGCGATTTAGGGATGCTACTTTTTCAGTCAGGTGCTGAACTTTTTTGATCATTTTTAGAGTAGTCATCTCTTGAATGACTTAGATTTTCTCGAGGTTTGCTTTAATCCCGTGCCTTGACATCATGAATCTCAGAAACTTTCCGAAGGTCACACCAAAGGTGCACTTGGTTGGATTCAGTTTTATCTTGTGCTTCTTGAGTATGCCGAAGGTTTCTTCAAGATTGACGAGGTGGTTTGTAGAAGCTCGACTTTTGACGAGCATGTCATCCACATACACGTCCATGTTGCGGTCGATCTGCTTCTTAAAGATCTTGTTGACCAAATGCTAGTATGTTGCCCTTGCATTTCTGAGTCCAAAGGGCATGACCCTGTAACAATAAAGACCACAGTCAGTAATGAAAGCAATTTTCTCCTTATCCTCAGGCGCCATCTGTATCTGATTATAACTGGAGAAGGCATCCATGAAGGTAAGGAGCTCGTGGTCTGAGGTTGCATCCACCAGTTGATCAATCTTGGATAGAGGGTAGCTATCTTTTGGATAGGCCTTATTCAGCTTTTTGAAGTCTATATACATTCTCCACTTGTTCATCTTTTTGACGAGGACCATGTTTGAGATCCAGATCGGATAATTAATCTTTCGGATGAATCCAGCTTTAAGAAGCTTGCCTACTTCGGTGATTGCTTTCTATCTCTCCGGAACGTGGTGGCGTATCTTCTCTTTTATCGGCCAATGCTTTGGATCAACGGCCAGCCGATGTTCCATGACCTCAGCATCAATTTTTGACATATCCGCTGGGGTTCAAGCAAAAACGTCCGTATTTCTTTTGAGGAAGGTAACGAGTTGCTTTCGAACCTCATCTCTCAAGTTGGAGCCGATCTATACCACGTGCTCCGCATTTCCATCATTTAAAAGTACAGAGATGAGGTCCTCCATAGGCTCGCCCCACTCCTCCATGAGATCATCGTGGACATTCAGCCCGTCAACATGATAAGGGTCGAACCATCCTTCCTTATGTAGGATAATTGAGTGTAGTGCCTCGCTAGAGCCTAATCTCCTCTGATCTCTCTGATCCCATGGCTTATCGAAAACTTCATCTTTAAATAATAGGTTGATACTACCACCCGAAGTGTATTTAGATCAGGTTGACTGAGAATAGCATTATAGACGGATGGAGTTCTTACGACTAAAAAATCGACTTGCGCCTTAGCCAATTTCAGGCATTGCCCTGCAGTCACAGTCAAAGTTATTATGCCCTCAACTGGTATGGCATCGCTAGTGAAGCCTATCAACGGAGAGTTCATAGGCCCCAAGCGGTCACCGGATAAGAACATTTTCAAAAAAATATCGTAAAACAATACATCGACCGAGCTTTTATTATCCACCAAAATGTGACGTACATCATAATCAATAATGTTTAAAAAGATTACAACCGCATCATTGTACGAAAACTGGACCTCCTGGGCATCCACCTCGGTAAAGATCATGGGTTCCTCGATCCTCCGTCTCTTCACCGATCCCTTGGATCCACTGGCCTCTCCTTGCTGAAGTCTCCTTGAGATAGTATTGATGATGTCGAAAGACGATCGATCTTCTTGTTGGTCCTTCCTTCTTGGTGGTTCAAGCTGCGGTAACACCCTCGGCCGATCTTTTTGCCCTTTAGGCCGTCTTCGTAGGAATCGACCAAGTCTGCCTTACCTGACAAGCTCCTCGATCTCATCCTGAAGTTGGATGCACTCCTCGGTATCGTAACTGTGGTCACGATGATAAAGACAAAACTTATTGGGATTATGCTTGCTGGAGCGAAAATGCATCCTCTCCAGTCTCGACAGTTGCTCTCTGATTTCCATCAGCACTTGAATTTTTGGAGTATTAAGGGGGCGTAGTTGTAAAATCTTCATTGGAGAGAACCTCGGTGCATCCTTCCATCGAGGCTTCTCTACCTTTGAGCCTGGGGAGAGTTCAGGCTCGCTTGCATCCAGGAGTTCGAGAACATGGTCGAGCTTCACTCGACTTCCCTTCTTCGACGGGTCTGTCTAATCTGTCAATTCGCCGCTCACCAAAGGCTTCATCATCCTTGGCTTTGAAGGTCTCTTCAGCCAGAGCATAACCTTCAGCCCGAGCTAGCATGTTAGCAAAGTCCCTAGGGTACTTCTTTTTCAGGAAGAATAGCAAATTTTTCTTCTAGAGGCCATCCTTGAGAGCGACCATGGCGACTGATTGGTCCAGATTTCGGACCTCTAATGCGGTCACATTAAATTGGATGACATAAGCTCGGATGGATTCCCCCTCCTTCTGCTTGACGATCATCAAGAAATCTAAATCTCGATGCAGACATCGACTGCTGACGAAGTGGACTACGAACTGATGGCTCATCTGATCAAATGATAAGATGGTACTCGGCTTAAATATCGAGTATCAATTTTTGGTGGCTTCCTTGAGGGTGGATGAAAAAGTCTGGCACAAAATAGTATCTGATGCACCGTGGAGCAACATCATTATCCGAAAGACCTTCAAGTGATCGATCGGATCGATGGTCCCATCGTAACTCTCAAACTACGGGAGCTTGAAGTTCGATAGAATCGGTTCCTGCCTAATTCTCTGCAAAAAAAGAGGATCAGTACAAATATTATTACCATACGAAGAGGGAGTATGACGGAGCACTTCGATTCGTCGGCTCATTTCTAAGAGCCTCTAATCCAAGAGATCTTCATGGTCATTGATCTTCAGAGTTTTTTGGTGGAACGGGTGCGAAGCTTCCCCTTGGATCGTGTCGTGGTCCGAGCAGGGGCCCTCCATCCTCTACTTCTCCTTTTTGGAGATCAGAGGTCGGATAGCCTAAGTCGATCATTCCCAGATCGGACCACGAGACTCCAGAGAATCCTATGTCGGTCGAATTGGTGCTGGGATCTACCGATGTATGGCCTGTATTGCCTCCATGAGGCCACGAACATGTTGGACCAGTAGGTTGAACTGCTCCGCATCTACCGCAGCTATAGTTGGAGCTTGAGTTGTCGGAGCTGAAGCTGGAGCAGATAGATCTGGACGGGATCTGATTGTGGAGGCCATCGATCGTCGGGTCGAAGCTCTCCTAGGGGGCATTCTTTCTCAGGAAAGAACTCTAGAGAGGAAGAAGAAAGATCTCTAGAGAGGAAGGAGAGAGATCGTTGCTGAGCACTCCTTTAAGAACAAGAAAATCTTAGAGGTTCCTTCCTCTAGCACCAATTCTGTTGGTGCAGAATTTGGTTAACGTCGGATCGAGCTGAAGTGGAGGAGGACGAGGTCATCGTCAGTGATCTATAAAATAGAGTCCTATCTGGAGTTGGTGGTGGTGGCTCTGGTAGGACCCTCCGATGATCAAGTTAGCTCTTCTGATCAATAGAAATGGAGTACTCAAGAGAGAGTTCGGCAGAGTTTTGAGGGGAAGAGGAGAGCCTAGAGAAAACATATGTGGAGGATCCTTTTTATAGACGGAGCTTAATTGATGGTGATGACCATACCGTCTGATAGTGGACCACTCGAGGCCACATGAAATTCGATATAGAGAGAGAGGTATCGTCAGACTGATAGTGATGGCCATGTCGTCCGATCGTGGACTGCATGGGGCTTGTTATGGAGAGAGCGGTGTCACCAGACTGGTAGTGGCGGCCATGTCATCTGGTGGAAGCATGCATTTGGGGTTCGACTGAGCTGAAGGAGTCTAACTACAAGAGTAATCTGGAATGAGGTCAACTTCTGTAGGAGCTCGACTGCATGAGCAATCCGGAAGGAGGTCGGCTCTCGGAGGAGTCTGACTGTAGGAGCGATTCGGAAGGAGTTTGGCTTCTCAAGAAATTCGATTGTAGGAGCGATCGAAAGAAGTTTGGCTCCTGGAGGAGTTCGAACTGCAGGAGCGATTCGAAAGGAGTTTGGCTCCTGGAAAAATCCGACTGCAGGAGCGATCCGAAAGGAGTTTGGCTTTCGGAGGAGTTCAAACTGCAGGAGTGATCCAGAAGGAGTTCGACTTCTGAAGGAGGTCGATCTGCAGGAGCAATCCAAAAGGAGTTCGGTTCCTAGAGAAATCTGACTGAAGAAGAATTCTGAAAGAAGTCTAACTCTTGAAGGAGTCCAAACTGTAGGAGCGATCCGAAAGGAGTTCGGCTCTTGAAAGAGTCCGAACTATAGGAGCGATCTAGAAGGAGTTTGGCTCATGGAGGAATCTAACTGAAGAAGAATTCTGAAAAAAGTTCGACTCTTGAAGGAGTTCGATTGTAGAAACGATCTGGAAGAAGTTCGACTCCTGGAAGAATTTGACTATAGGAGTGATCCAGAAGAAATTCGGCTCCTGGAGGAATCCGACTGCAGGAGCAATCCAGAAGGAGTTCGCTTCTGAAGAAGTCCGAACTGCAAGAGCAATCCGAAAAGAGTTTGGCTCCTAGAGAAATCTGGCTGAAGAAGAATTCTAGAAGGAGTTTTGCTACCGCAGAAGTTCGATCGAAGAAAGATCCAGAGGGAGTTCGGCTACCGTAGAAGCCCGACCAAAGAAGGATTCGGAGAAAGTTTGGCTCCCTCAGAGTTCAATTAGATTCGACCGCTAGAGGAGTTTGGCTCCTGTAGAGTTCGGTTGGATTTGGCCGCTAGAGGAGTTCGGCTCTTATAGAGTTCGACTGCTGGAGTAAAAATTTTTGGTTGAAGCTTTTTCGTGATCACTAGTTGCATTAGGCTAGGCCCCAGGCCGGACTTCGGTGGGAGCGGGGTTTACCCCCAACAAAAATCATAAAAAATAAGCTAAACATAAGCTAAAAACAAAAAATCAGCCATAAAAAAAAAGTAGCAGGAAGCAAAAATCAAGTAACATCTAAAGCACAAGACAAGCTTACCATTAGGAACAAAATCATGCAGTCAATTATGTGTACAAAGAAGAACCTGCACTTTCTTTGAAAGTATGCTACTTCTATATTTGTTAAGCACTCGAGCATCAATAGAAAAGGTCGATTCCGATGCAACAATAGTAATGGGAATAGCCAAAACATCACATGCCATTATTAAAAGAATTGAAAATCGATGCTTATGACTATTCTAATCGTGCAATACATCCAATTCTTCATAGAATCCAAACTTAGGTTTCGGCTCCTCCAAATAAAGATCCAATTGGGATTTTTCAGCATTTATAATAATTTGGCTCTCAAATATTTTAATTTCCTACATCAATTCCAAATATAATTTAGATATATAATTATTAAAATAAATATGAATATAAAAAAATATAAAAAAGAGCATAAGATGAGATACTTACATTAAGTATTTTCTTGCCTTTATTTTCAATTAATCCTCCACTTGACATTGGCATATATACATGTGATATGGATGGAGATTGGAAAGAACTACTTATGTATATGTAGAGTTGGTATATTGCTAAAAAAGCTTGTTCAACTTTATCCTCACCTCCTTCATCATATCTTTTGCTTTACTTGCATCAATCTTTGAGTAAAAGTACTCCAATATTGTAAGCTTGATGCGTGGGTCAAGAACAGCCCCAAATGTAAGTACAATACTATATTAACTCCAATATTTATCAAACTTGCCTTTCATCCTCTTGCACATTTCACTTATCACCATATCTTCATTCTCTCATTTTTCAATAATAAGCACTCAATCTTTCAAACTTGTATGAAATAAAGATTAGACGTAGGATAAGAAAAATTGAAAATCAAGTTTGTAGTTTTATAAAATGGCTCTAGGAACTTTTATATTTTCTCTTGTGCACTCAAGAGATGTAGGGCAAAATTTATAGTTCTTATTAATTAATTAGAGAGAAGCAAAAGCTTTTTTTTGTATTTAAGGGTGGGAGAAGAGGGGGGGGGGTGCGGGGGTGGCCAGTTGAGCCAGAGAGGAAGGGTGGCTGGGGCAGGGAGAAGAGGGGGTTGCCGGTGGGGGGGGGGTGGGGCGGGTGGGGCGGGAGAAGGGGAGGGGGCATGGGAGTGGTTGGGGCGGGGAGGGAGGAGGGGGGTGGCTGGGTCAAGGAGGGAGCAAGGGTCAAGATACTTATTGTGAGCAGAAACTGGGTCAGTGACGCTCTACGACCGTACGGCATTTGGACGCAGACGCAGTCATGCAGATGATAGATACTAGGGCTTGGGGGCTGGGACAGGGAATAGGGTTTAGGGATTTGAAATGTGGGATAGTGGGAGTAGTTTTGATATATTTAAAAAAAAAAAAAAAGGTAGCCCATCCCGACCCGCCTCGAATCCATCATAACTCATAATCCAAATGGGGCGGGTTATTTAACCCGTTGTTAGACGGGTTGCTAAAACATGAATCCAACCTATCCTATTTATATGGCGGGACGGGCCAATCCGATAGGCCCAACCTAAGTTGACAGCTCTAAGAAAAAAGAAGAGAGGGGATCATCTTGCTTTAGTCCTGATCTCAAGGGAATCCAATTGCCAATATTGCCATTGATATTCATAGCAATTTTTCTAGAGAGAATAATATTTTTTATCCAATAGACTCAGGAAGGAAAGTTTCTAGAGGAGAGAAATCCGAGCAGGTACTTTGGACAAACTCTATTAAAGGTCTTATAGAAATCTAACTTACGTATCATTAGCGCAAAAAATGTTGTGCGATGGTTCTGCCTTTGATAAAAGTAGTTTGGGTAAGATCAATAAGTTCATGAGTGGCTACAACCTGTTAGCCAAAACTTTACTAACTATTTTGATGAAGCTACGAATGAGGCTTATGGACCAAAAATCTGAAGAAACTTTTGCGGTTTCTTTTTCAAGGATGAGAGAGATAGTCACATAATTGAGCCGTGCAAGGTCAATGTTACTTTTATGTAGCTATTGAAAAAGGAGGAAGATGTCATCTTTCGTTAGTTCTTAAAACAACCGGAATAAACACAAAAGAAAACCATCAAGTCCTAGGCTTTTATCTCCTTTGGAGCAGAAAATTGCCTGCTTAATCTCCTCCAAGATAAAGGAGCATCCAAGCCATCAAAATTTAAATTAGGAGAGGGATAAAGACTACTCCCATCCAAGTGCAATGGTGGGGTCCCTAATTCTTTGAATATCCCCTTGAAAAAGTCTATGAAGATCCTTTTAATGTCCCCACTGATAGTGACATCTAATCCATCCCATTTAATACTAGAGATCTTGTCGAGCTTTCGATAGGCAGATCAAGTATGGATTGGATGGTAATCATTATACATTATGCATATTTATCTTGGAGTGAAGCATGGTGGATAAAGTTACATAGGATGGACCGGACAGGTTTGGATCAGATGAAGTTACAAAAAATCAATTTTTTTTCCACACAAATCAATTCCTTTGCCTTGGTGAGAGAATCTATGAAAAGATATATATCTAGATCAACGTCAAGATGGATTTTTCCATTACTCATATCCATTCCGGTCCATTTTGGATTCGATAAAGCTTGCCCCTTTAGATTCAAGTACCCGATGGGATAAAGTAAGCCAGCTTAGTTAGCTTTCCATGGAGACTTGCAATTTTGTGAAAGAAAGCAGTATTATTATCACCTCTATTCAACTATTTGACTTTTGCTTTCTGTTTTTAATAATTTTTTTTCTTTTATAGAAAAAAATGAAGCTTTTGCTGGCAATGATCTCTTAGCTCCCTATGTGCTGAAGATTGACATACCATGTTCGTCCTTTCTGCCTGGAACTTGAATTTGCATGATGAGCCTTTCTTTTTCGCTTATGCTTCTGAGCTAATCCTAGTTGACCAACCTTTCAAGATGCTTCTAGTGGCTCTTAGTTTGAGAACTAAGTTTACTGCAACATCCTTTGAAGACCCAAATGAATTTTAAGCTGAAGTGATAACATTAGAAAAACGACTAAAGGTAAGGCAATTTCCGTCAAATTTCAAAATTTCTTAAACTTTTTGTGGCTCTGGAAAAAAAGGCTTAATCAGAATATGATCAGGGCAAGAATTTGTAAGGAATGAGGGCATAAGTCATCCCACATAGTAGAAATCAAGAATCTATCCAATTTTACTATAATAGGAACATTTTTATAGTTATTCCATGTAAAGTTCTGTCCTTTAAGAAAAAGATCCGGCAACTTAGTTAATCTGATGAAAGAGATTAAGCGTTTAGAAATCTTTCTAGGCTAAGACCATCCACTCCTCTAATGTGACTTGTATGCAGTACTGAAGTCACCATCTACGATCTAAAGTTCAAGAAAGGAATTATGAATTTTCTCCAACCGTCTCCAGCCCGTAAATACAAGCAATGGTCCAACATTCATTTAGAACTCTTATCATTCGATAGGATGGCCATCAAGAATCTATTCACATCAGTTCTTAGGCAGTCAAACCTGGCATCATTCCACCCAACTAAAACTCCACCTATAGATGATTTTTCTCCTTAAAATAGATCTCAACACAGCAGGTGAATGCTTTTGCAGTTTAGTCTCCTAAATGCCAATGACACAACAATCATTCGAGGATGAAAAAAAGACTCTAACAATTCTTCTTTTAATAGGTTTCTCCAGCCCTCTGACATTCCAAGAGATCACTAACCTGAAAGCTGCAGCAGCCAACCAAACCACATCTCACAATAATTTAGAGAGAGAGCAAAGGAGTTGGAGAAAACAAATCCTCTAAATTCCAAACATCCAAAGACAGATCCATAGGAAGACAACTTAATACGTCCCCTCGACCAACCAGCAACATAACTTTCATCATAGAAGAGAGGAGTAAAAAGGAACAAAAACAACCACTCATAAACCACATACGGATTGTACCCCAAGAAGGCTGCCCATATTGAGTTCCCAAGGATGAAAGAGCCGCCCTTTGATTCTCCATGCTCAAAAGGATTTGATCGAACCTTTTAACGTCGGATTCAGAATTATTTACTCTCACCTTCCTCGCCCAGTCCAAGGATTGGCCTCGGCGGAGCATCCAATGGAAGCCGGCCGAGTTCGGACTCTAATTTTGGTCCGTAACACTCTTACCAAGTTCGGGTATTGGACTATATTTTACGGTACTCGGCCCATAAGTGTCCTTCGGCAAGCCGGCAGTTGGGCTAAAAGATTTAAAGGCTTTACAAGCCAAAGTCAAAACCTGGCCCGAGGAAGGGACACAGCAAAGATGGGGTAGAACTTGGATCTGAATTTGAATTTGGATAATACTTTCCACACCGCCTGCATTGTAAAAATTCAGACGTGGAGCACACCATACCTTCCCATTGATTTATATGGCACTTTCGTGGCGTGATGTGATGTATGCCATTTTTCATTCAACTAGACATCTGAAGGCATAAAAAAAAAAAAAGGATGTTTTGCCGTTTCATTATTGAGCACATTTAATGTACGTCATATTCTGCTTTCCAACTCTAACATGATGAAAATGCCCTTTTCCTCCAAGACGAAGTATTTTTACTATTTGGCAGTCGGGTTGAATATTTCAAATGCTATTCTTCTATTTTTTTTTTCTCATTTTGTTGAGCTTCTGCTTAAGCATCTGGATGTCCAAGATTTTGTTTGCAGCAAAAAATATGCATTCGATTTTATTGACTAGCATCTAGATGCCATAATATTATCTATCCAAGTAATATATCTCATCTATCAGATAAAATGTTATCCATAAATCCTTTAATATATTTTTTTTGTAGTTCTTTTAATACCACAGCTTCTTTGATAGTTAAACGCCTGCAAGTAAAATGCTATATCAATATTATTGCATCTTATAGGTAAAATACCTTTCAAGTATATTCTTTTGATATTTTTATGATATCCTACGTCAAAATTATGATATTTTATATCAAAATTATGATATTCTATATATAAAATGCCTTTCGAAAGTAGTTTTGAAAATATTATAGTATACTAGATCATAAATATTACATTATATATTAAAATTATGACATCTTATAGGTTAAACGCCTTTCAAATATATCTTTTAATATTTTTATGGTATTTCTATGTAAAAATTATGGCATCCTGTAAGTAAAATATCTTTTAGATAAATTTTTTGATATTTTTATGACATCCTATATCAAAATTATGACATTCAATGTTAAAATTATTATATCCTGTATATAAAACATCTTTCGAAGATAGTTTTGACAATGTTATAACATACTAGATCATAAATATGATATTATAGATTAATATTATGACATCCTGCAGCTAAAATATTTCTTAAGTATATTTTTTTTGATATTTTTCTATTTCAAGATATCATAATTTTGATCCTTAATATCATAATTTTGACATAGGATGTCATAATTCTACGTTTGGGGATATTTCTGTTCTAAGATGTCATAATTTTAATCCTTAATATCATATTTTGATACAAAATGTCAATATTATTACATCAAAAATATTTCTATTTTAAGATATTATAATTTTTATCCTTAATATCATAATTTTGACACGAGATATCAAAATTATAACATCGGAGATATTTCTATTTTAGGATGTCATAATTTTGATCATTAATTTCATAATTTTGATGAAAATATTTCTATTCTAGAATGTCATAATTTTGACATCCTGTATCAAAATTATGACATTAAGAATCAAAATTATGATATTCTGAAATAGAAATATCTTTGCTATCATAATTTTGATATCTTGTGATAAAATTATGACATTAAAAATCAAAATTATGACATTCTAGAATAGAAACATTCTCGATGTCATAATTTTAACATACCGTATCAAAATTATAATATTAAAAATCAAAATTATAATATCCTGAAATAGAAACATTCTCGATACTATAATTTTGACATTCATCATCAAAATTATGATATTATATATTAATATTATGACATCTTGTAGATAAAATATCTTTTAAATATAATTTTTAATATTTTTATAATATTTTTATATAAAAAATATGGCATCCTGTATGTAAAACATCTTTCAAATATATCTTCTAGCATTTTTATGATATTTAATATTAAAATTATGATATTTAATATTAAAATTATGATATTTAAAATCAAAATTATGACATCATGCATGTAAAACATCTTTGAAGATAGTTTTGACAATACCATAATATACTAGATCAAAACTATGATATTATATATTAATATTATAACATCTTATAGGTAAAACATCTTATAAATATATTTTTTAATATTTTTATAGCATTTTTATATCAAAAATATGTAATCTTGTAGGTAAAATATTTTTCAAATATATCTTCCACCATTTTTATGATATCTAATATTAAAATTATAATATTTAAAGTCAAAATTATGATATTTAAAGTCAAAATTATGACATCTGATATGTAAAATATCTTTTAAAGATAATTTTGATAATATTATAACATACTAGATCACAACTATGATATTATATATTAATATTATGATATCTTATAGGTAAAATATCTTTTAAATATATTTTTTAATATTTTTATAGTATTTTTATATCAAAAATATAGCATTCCATAGGTAAAATACTTCTCAAATATATCTTTTAATATTTTTATAATATTTAATAATTATAATATTTAATATCAAAATTATGACATTCTGTATGCAAAATATCTTTTAAAGATAGTTTTGATAATAATATAATATACTAGATCAAAACTATGATATTATATGTTAATATTATAATATCTTATAGATAAAATATCTTTTAAATATATTTTTTAATATTTTTATAATATTTTTATATTAAAAATATAGCATTCTATAGGTAAAATACTTCTCAAATATATTTTCTAATATTTTTTAATATCTAATATTAAAATTATAATATATTTAAAGTTAAAATTATGATATCCTACATGTAAAATATATTTTGAAGGTAGTTTTAATAATACTATAGTATACTAGATCACAACTATGATATTATATATTAATATTATGATATTCTGTAGGTAAAACATCTTTTAAATATATTTTTTAATATTTTTATAGCATTTCTATAATAAAAATATGACATCCTGTAGGTAAAAGATCTCTCAAATATATTTTTCAGCATTTTTATGATATTTAATTTTAAAATTATAATATTTAAAATTAAAATTATGATATTATAAATTAAAATTATGATATCCTACATATAAAACGTCTTCTAAAGATAGTTTTGATAATACTATAACATACTAGATCACAAATATGATATTATATGTTAATATTATAATATCTTATAGATAAAATATCTTTTAAATATATTTTTTAAATATTTTTATAGTATTTTTATATCAAAAATATAATATCCTGTAGGTAAGATACCTTTCAAATATATCTTCTAGTATTTTTATGAGGACTAATATCAAAATTATGATATTTAAAGTCAAAATTATAATATCTTGTATGTAAAATATCTTTTAAAGATAGTTTTGATATTTTTATAGCATTTTTATATCAAAAATATGGTATCCTATAGATAACACACCTCTCAAATATATCTTGCAGTATTTTTATGACATCTAATATCAAAATTATGATATTTAAAGTCAAAATTATGATATCCTGTATGTAAAACATCTTTTGAAGATAGTTTTGATAATATTATAACATACTAGATTACAACTTTAACATTATATATTAATATTATGATATCTTATAGGTAAAATACTTTTTAAATATATTTTTTGATATTTTTATAGCATTTCTATATCAAAAATATGATATCCTATAGATAAAATACGTACTTTATTTTTTCTATACGCATTTTTTGACTTTAAATATTATGACATTATAGGTTAATATTATCAAATGTTGTAGATATGATATCTTAAAATGGATACTTTATATTTTTTATATACATTTTTTGACTTCAAATAACCTTTTGTACATCTTCTATAGAGATTTTTATAAATGATCAATTGGATGAAGCTTTATGAGGTGGTTGTCTTGAGAATTCACGTTCTTTTAGTGCACCACATACAGATAATAATTTATAACAAGAAAAGAAGTGTAGGAGGAATGAGGAAGAAGATTGTTAAGGATGAAATATTATAAATTTTTTATTATTTGTTATAATTTATAAATTAAATATTTTAATTTTATGAAAATATGAAATATATTATAGCAGATGTTTGAAAGAACTATTATTTTAATAAAATATCATCTTAAATTTTTATAAATATTGCATTCAAGGATGTTTCTATTTTAGGATGTCATAATTTTGATTCTTAATATCATAATTCTATATTTGGAGATGTTTCTATTCTAGGATGTTATAATTTTGATCCTTAATGTCATAATTTTAACATATGATGTTATAATTCTATATTTAGAGATGTTCCTATTTTAAGATGTCATAATTTTGATTCTTAATATCATAATTTTAACACAGAATGTCATAGGATGTCATAACTTTATGTTCATGTTTCTAGTCTAGGATGTCATAATTTTTATTCTTAATGTCATAATTTTGATATGAAATATCATAATTCTACATTCAAGGATGTTTCTATTTCAGGATGTTATAATTTTAATTCTTAAGAATCAAAATTATGATATTAAAATTAAAAATTATAACATCCTAGAATAGAAATATCCTCCGAACGTAGAATTATGATATTTTATGATATTCTGTATCAAAATTATGATATTAAAGATCAAAATTATGTCATTTTGGAATAAAAATATCTCCGAATGCAGAATTATGATATCGTATATCAAAATTATACATTAAGAATTAAAATTATGATATCTAAAAATAGAAACATCTCTGAATATAGAATTATAATATCTTGCAATAAAATTATGATATTAAGAATCAAAATTATGACATCCTAGAATAGAAATATTTTCGAACACAGAATTATGACTTCATGTGATATCCTGTATCAGAATTATGATATTAAGAGTCAAAATTATGATATTCTGAAATAAAAATATTTTTGAATGTAGAATTATGATATATTATGTTAAAATTATTATATTAAAGATCATAATTATGACATCCTAGAATAAAAATATTTTCTAATATAGAATTATGATATTTTATATCAAAATTATGATATTAAAATTTAAAATTATGATATCCTAGAATAAAAATATTTTTGAACATAGAATTATGATATCCTATGATATTTAGTATCAAAATTATGATATTAAGAATTAAAATTATAATATCCTAAAATAGAAATAATTTCGAACGTAGAATTATGACATCTTGTATTAAAATTATCACATTAGAAGTCAAATTATGACATCATAGAATAAAAACATCCTCCGAACGTAGAATTATGATATTTTATGATATCCTATATCAAAATTATGATATTAAGGATTAAAATTAATATATCCTAAAATAGAAATATTTTTGAATGTAAAATTATAATATCCTATGACATTCTGTGTTAAAATTATGATATTAAAAGTCAAAATTATGACATCTTAGAATAGAAATATTTTTGAACGTAGAATTATGATATTCTGTATAAAAATTATGATATTAAGGATCAAAATTATGATATCCTAGAATAGAAATATTTTCGAATACAGAATTATGACATTCTATATCAAAATTATAATATTAAGGATCAAAATTATGACATCTTAGAATAGAAATATCATTAAATATAATATTTATAAAAATTTAAGATGATATTTTATTAAAGTAATAATTTATCTTAATATTCTATAATATATTTTATATTTTGATAAAATTTAAATATTTGATTTACAAATTATAATAAGCAATAAAAAATTTATAATATTTTATTTTTGATAATCTCCTTCCTCATTCCTCCTGCGCTTCTCTTCTTATCATAAATTAATATCTGTATATGGTACATTGCAAGAACGTAGATTCTCAAAACAATCACCTCTTGAAGCCTCATCTAATTGATCATTTACAAAAATCTCTGTAGAAAATATACAGAAGATTATTTGAAGTAAAAAAATATATAGAAAATATAAAGTACTCATTTTAAGATATTATATCTATAATATGTCATAAAATTAACCTATAATGTCATAAAATTTGAAGTCAAAAAATGCATATAAAAATATAAAGTATCCATTTTACCTACAGGATGTTGTATTTTTGATATAAAAATATTATAAAAATATCAAAAAAATATATTTAAAAAATATTTTACCTATAAGATGTCATAATATTAATATATAATGTCATAATTTTGATCTAGTATGTTATAGTATTATCAAAACTATCTTCAAAAAAATTTTTACATGTAGGATATTATAATTTTAACTTTAAATATTATAATTTTAATATTAGATATCATAAAAATATTAGAAGATATATTTGAAAGATATTTTACCTATAAGATGTCATATTTTTATCATAGAAATACTATAAAAATATTAAAAAAATATATTTAAAAGATATTTTACTAATAAGATATCATAATATTAACATATAATGTCATAGTTATGATCTAATATATTATAGTATTGTCAAAACTATCTTTAAAAGATGTTTTACATGTAGGATGTCATAATTTTAACTTTAAATATCAAAATTTTAAATTTAAATATTATAATTTTGATATTAAATATCATAAAAATATTGAAAGATATATTTAAAAGATGTTTTACCTATAAAATATAATATTTTTGACATAAAAATGCTATAAAAATATAAAAAAATTTAAAAAATATTTTACTTATAAGATATTATAATATTAACATATAATGTCATAGTTTTGATCTAGTATGTTATAGTATTGTCAAAACTATCTTCAAAAAATATTTTACGTACAGGATGTCATAATTTTGATTTTAAATATCATAATTTTGATATTAGATGTCATAACAATATTGAAAAATATATTTGAAAGGTATTTTACTTATAGGATATCATATTTTTGATATAAAAATACTATAAAAATATCAAAAATTATATTTAAAAGATATTTTATTCATAAAATATCATAATATTAATATATAATATTATAGTTTTGATCTAGTATATTATTGTATTATCAAAACTACCTTCAAAAGATGTTTTATATATAAGATGTCATAATTTTGATCTTAAATATCATAATTTTGATATTAGACATCATAAAAATACTGAAAAATATATGTATGAAATATTTTACCTATAGAATGTCATATTTTTAATATAAAAATACTATAAAAATATTAAAAAATATATTTAGGAGATGTTTTACTTATAAGATATCATAATATTAAATATAATATCATAGTTTTGATCTAATATGCTATAGTATTATCAAAACTATCTTCAAAAGATATTTTATATACAGAATATCATAATTTTAACTTTAAATATCATAATTTTGATTTTAAATATCATAATTTTGATATTAAATATCATAAATTTGATATTAGATATCATAAAAATATTGAAAGATATATTTAAGAGATATTTTACATACAGGATGTCATATTTTTAATATATAAATACTATAAAAATATTAAAAATTATATTTAAAAAATATTTTATCTATAAGATGTAATAATATTAATATATAATATCATAGTTTTGATACAGAATGTTAAAATTATGACATCAGAGATATTTCTATTCTAGGATGTCATAATTTTGATCCTTAATATCATAATTTTGATACAGTATATTAAAATTATGACATCGAGAATATTTCTATTCTAGAATACCATAATTTTGATTCTTAATATCATAATTTTAATATAGGATATCAAAATTATGACATAAAAAATATTTCTATTTTAGAATATTATAATTTTGATTCTTAATATCATAATTTTGATACATATGTCAAAATTTTGATATTTTAGAATAGAAACATCTTCGATGTCATGATTTTGGTATCATGTATCAAAATTATGATATTAAGAATTAAAATTATAATATTCTAAAATAGAAACATCCCTGATATCATAATTTTAACATCCGATATCAAAATTATGATATTAAAAATCAAAATTATGATATCTTGAAATAAAAACATCCTCGATATTATAATTTTGATATTTTATGTCAAAATTATGATATTAAGAATCAAAATTATGATATTCTAAAATAGAAATATCTCTAAATATAAAATTATGATATCCTGTATCAAAATTATGATATTAAGAATTAAAATTATGGCATCCTGGAATAGAAAAATATCAAAAAAATAACTTGAGAGGTGTTTTAGCTGCAAGATGTCATAATATTAATCTATAATATCATATTTACTATCTAGCATGTTATAATATTATCAAAACTATCTTCGAAAGTTGTTTTATATGCAGGATGTAATAATTTTAACATTGAATATTATAATTTTGATATAAGATGTTATAAAAATATCAAAAAATTTATTTGAAAGATATTTTACTTACAAGATATCATAATTTTAACATAAAAATATCATAAAAATATCAAAAGATATATTTGAAAGATATTTGACCTACAAGACGTCATAATTTTAATATATAATATAATATTTATGATCTAGTATACTATAATATTATCAAATTACTTTCGAAACATATTTTACATATAGAATATCATAATTTTGATATAGAATATCATAATTTTTATATAGGATATCATAAAAATATTAAAAAAATATACTTGAGAGGTATTTTACCTGTAGGATATCATAATGTTGACATAGGATTTTACCTGCAGGTGTTTAACTATCAAAAAAGCTATTGTATTAAAAGAATTGCAAAAAACATATATTAAAGGATCTATAGATGACATTTTACCTAATAGATGAGATATATTGCTTGGATGAATAATATTATGGCATCTAGATGCTAGCCAACAAGATCGAATGCATACTTTTTGCTGCAGACAAAATCTTAGATACCTAGATGTTTAAGCAGAAGCTCAATAAAATGAAAAAAAAGAAAGAGAAGAATAGCATTTAAAATATTCAACCTGACTGCTAAATAGTAAAAATACTTCATCTTGGAGGAAAAGGGCATTTTCGTCATGTTAGAGTTGGAAAGTAGAATATGATATGCATTAAATATGCTCGATAATGAAAAGGCAAAACACCCCCATTTTCTTTATACCTTCAGATGTCTAGTTGGATGAAAAATGACATACATCACGTCATGCCATGAAAGCACCATATAAACCAATCGGAAGGTGCAGTGCGCTTCATGTCTAAATTTTTACACCGCATGCAGTGTAGAAAGTATTATCCTTTGAATTTAAGGAGGAAAAATTTTTTGTGCACCATAGGCGGTGCAGCCATGCGCGCACCACTTACGATGATTGGCTTATGCACAGGGCTGGAGAGTGGCACCCAAATTTTCTTTTTCTTCCGACCCCGTGTGTGAGCCAATCAGGCGGTGCAGGCCGCGGTGATTTGGGAGAAAAATATTTCCCTTTATTAAGGAAAGAGCGATTGAGAGTGAGGATTAGGGAGGAAAACATCTCCTCAATCCGCTCTTTTCCAACAGAGAGGTGGCAAGAGAAGAAAAATGCATCTCGTTCCATGTTGGGAACTCGGTTGAACTCAGCCCCTTGCTTACGAGTCACTCTAGTGGGAGGATTCACCGAGTTCTCCCGTTTGATCTATGAAGGTGTATGAACAAAGTGGATGATTCGTAGATGTCTTCCAGTTTGAATGAATCATGAAGTGTTTACTACTATTGAAGTCTTCCAATTTTAAAGAACCCAAATATCCAACCGACAAAAGCCAGGTTGAGTTCATTCAAACCTAGACATAGCTTAGGTTCAGCCTAAACCACCCCCAAAAAAAAAAAAAATCTGTACCATGTTTATCTTGGTCCAACAGAAAAACCTAGACATAGCTTAGGTTCAGCCTAAAGTCCAACTATATGGTAAGATTTGTTAGAAATATTTTGCGCACCACGGGTGGTGCAGCTCCGCATGCACCACGGGTGGTGCAGCTCCGCATGCACCAGCGATGATTATCTTACATGCAGGGCTGAAAGAATTTTTTTTTTTTGGATGATGCGCTTCGACTCCATGCATGAGCCAATCACCATGGGCAGTGCACATGAAGCTGTACCACTTATGGTGCGCAAAGAATTTTTCTTAGCTATATATATCTCCTATATATGTATAGAATTAATATCATATCTCTCATATGTGTATTGAATTGATGTCCATCATATTTGGGATGACTATATTTGTATAGAATAGTTGTAGAGTTTACAAATAGGATAGCTACATTTGTATTCTTCTATTGTATATTCTAGGACCTGTAAAGAAGACAAGGCCATACCTTCAATATAATAAAGAAGGCTTATTTTCATCTCCTACTTTTTTTATCTCTAACATGGTATCAGAGCCATAATAATTCTATGCTCCTTCAAGAATCAATCATCTGCTTCTCCCAATGTACCTCATGCTACCTCGCTATCTACTCTTTGCTGTGCTCTCTGTAGCTTTGTTGCTCTTGCGGCAAAAAAAACTATGCTGCATCGTTAAGCTCGCTATGCCAGTGCCACGCGCCTTTGTCGCTCCACTACCCATGCGACATCTCAGCCATTTATGCCTGATCCAGTGGTGTGACCAGTGATGGCTTACGAAGAAACACCTATGCCTATCAAGGTAATCCTTGATGGTACTAACTTTTATTTTTGGTCTAGTTAGATGATTATTTATTCGAAAGAAAAAATATTCTGGAAATATGTTATTGGAGAAAACACAACCTATTTGAGCGGCGGACAACTCTGAAAAAAAATACTCAGAGAAATTAGAGAAATGGGAGAGTCAAAATAACAAAATTATTTCTTAGATCTCCACCGTGGTAACCTTAATAGGAATAGAGTTCCGCAAATACAGTATTGCAAAAGAAGTATGGGATCATTTGGTCAAGCGCTACGTTGCACCAGATTCGGCGAGACATTACAAACCCAACCACTTGGACAAACTATTGCTGATATCTATGCCGGAATGAATGCTACATGGCAACCACTTAATGAAATGAATCCAAAATTTGAGAATGCCAACGACATGGAGAAATTTGATCAATATCGAGAAAAAGAGAAGCTTTTTCAACTATTGATGGCATTGCTACCTGAATTTGAAGCACTTAGAGCTTTTATTATTCATAGAGAACCTTTACCTACTCTCTCATCTGCCTTAAATGAATTATTATCAAAGGAAACTCGCAAGGGTATTGGAACCTCTCTTGATTTAAGTTCAAAAAAAGTTTTAGCTACTCCCATAGCTGCTTATTCAGATCCAAGTAAGACCAAAAAGTTACTTCCCTTATCACGCAAGAAGGATGGGATAGTAGACTGGGCACAAGTAAAACGCAACTACTATCATGAACTTGGATACACAAAATCCTATTGTCCAAAGAAGAAACAAGGAGGGAATTTTTTTGGCTCCAGCTCTACATCCCGATCCATGGCATCACTTGTTGTGCTAGCTACACCAACTCTCACCTTACAAACTTCCGAATCCATCAATTCTGAATTTGATTCTTGAAGTTCTACTACTGTCTTTACTGTTGTTGAAGTTGAGGACCTTATCTCTAGAGCTCTTGCACGTCTGAGTAATATTTCCTCCACTCCTGCTTCATGTGCCTTGTCTGTCAATACAGGTATCTCTTCCACTTGGATCTTAGATTCAGGAGCCTCTAATCATATGATCCTAGATATATCTTGTTTTACTACTATTTTTTCTAGATCCTCCTTACCCTTTATTTTTACTGTTTGTGGAACCTCATTACCTATCAAAAATATTGGTAATATTAGCCTTAGAAACCTCTTGAACTTATTTGATGTTTATCACATTCCAAAGTTATCCTACAATCTTCTCTCCATTGGTCAACTTGTTGACTCTGGCCTTGAGTGTTATTTTTCTGCCAATGGTTGTCAGGTATGGGAGCAACAAACGAAGCAAGTAGTTGGGATTGGCCGCAAGGTGGACAGGCCCTTTGAGATCAATTGGTTGCATCCTCAACCTCAGCCATCTCTTTCCACCATTAGCAAAAATAATTCTTAGTTATGGCATTTGCATCTTGGTCATACGTCTGACTCCCATTTAAATAAACTTGTTTTAAGTGGTATCTTGGACAATGTTTCAACTCATTTTGTTTCTTGTATTAATTGTAAGCTTGGCAAATAAACAGCTCTTTCCTATAATAATCATGTTGCTACTTCCTGCTCACCTTTTGACATTATTCACCCTGATGTGTGTGGTCTTTCCTAGGATCCAACAATTGATGGTTCTCGTTATTATGTTGTTTTTATCGATGATTTCTCTTGCTACACATGGCTTTATCTTCTCATGTCTCGTGATAAAGTGTTTTCTACTTATAAGTCTTTCGCTATGATGATTCTGCTCAATTTTTGTCTCGTATAAAATTTTTTTGAACTAATTCTAGAGGAGAATATCTTTCCACAGAATTTAATGATTTTCTTCATTTTGAAGGTACCATTTCACAATTGTCATGTTCTCATACACCATAACAAAATGGTGTATCTAAGAGGAAACATACGCACATCATTGAGACTGCCAGAACTATGCTTCTTTTCTGCTTTCCTAAAACCTTTTGGAGAGAAGCCATCCTCACTTCTATTTATCTTATTAATAGTGTCATGCCTCGAACCCCGCACCCGGGGTTGGCCACATGACACGACTGCATGAACTCTAAAACAATGCCCTAAAAATCATGTAAGACCTAAAAAAAATAAAATAAATTTAAATATCTCCAAAATAATTAAATAAATATTAAAATATCAACTAAGTTGGTTCACCAAAATAAATAGTCAACTCACTCAAATACAATAATTCACATGTTTAATGGTATCAAAAAATTTAACTAATTAAAATACTAATTATTCCTAAACTCGATCTCTCGGCCATCCATCTGAATTAAGCTTCTTATATCTCTGGAAAAAAAAAAAGAAGGAATATGAGCTTTCCAACTCAGTAAGAATTACTGTACACCTACACCAATAATAATAACTTAAATTCAAAAGTGTAGTAAAGCATGAATTTACATATCAAATATAAAGAATAAATCAAATAAGTATGTATCAAATATATTATATATTAACAAAAGAAATCTTTTCATTTAATATTTAATCTATAACTTGTCTTATTTTTTTCTTATCATACTTTTATATTTCTTAATCTTTTCTTTTCAATTTTGGATTAATCAAGATCATGCCTCAATCTCAATCATGGTCTCAGCTATAATCCCACGCATAAGCCTATGGAGACTGTCTTAGGCATGAGCTGTTGGCAGGCTGTCCCAAGTATGAGCTCCTGGTGGGCTATCTCAATTATGATTTCAATTATGAGCTTCTGACTGGCTATCCACATGATAAGACTAATCCAAATTATATCTTTTTTATCCAATTATTATATGTTGATTTTATTATATCAATTCTAATTTATATTACGATCAAAATAATTATATCATACCCATATGTTCATAACATCAATCATTGATATGCATATATAGTAAATACATAACATACTCATACTAAAAAGTTGTATCAAAAATAATTATATCTTATCATAATAATCCATGGGTTATATATTCAATGATGTAAAACCAATAATACAAATCCAATCGATAAAAATAGTATATATAAATGGTGACGATCCTATTTTCGGTGGCGGCAAACCATGGTCCCTGGTGATAGCCCGAATGGTAGCTGTGGCCGGTAGCGTACGGGCAAATACCACGAAAATAGGGTCTTTCCTATTCTTGAGCCAAAACCCATGGTCTCAGCTTCTATCAGGTGTCGACAACCTAAAAGAAGAAAAGAAGAGAAAATGAAAGGAGTTTACCCTGCTTCAGCGACCCCCTTTCCTTGACAGCAACCCATGAAAGAACCTTCCAAAAATCTTGACGATTTTCCAACCTCTCAAGGAAAAGATCTAAGGAAGGGGAGATGGCTTTTTGTAGGAAAAATCTCTTAAATTTATTAGGACTCTCATGGCCCTGATCCCGTCAGAATAAGGAGGGAAGAAGACTATAGTTAGGAGTCTTCTTCCTTTTGGAGTCTTCTTCCTCCTCTCAATCTTCTGCGTGCATGGTGCACGATGGAGATGGGCGCTGTATCTTCGGGTCAATCTAAAGCCGTAATGGGCCATGTTGAATTATTACATTCTTCCTCTTTTAAAATAATTTCATCTTCGAAATTAGCATACCTAAAGATTCAAAGAGTTATGGATATTTGTCTCTCATTTCTGCTTCGAGTTTTCATGTAGCCTCTCTTTCACTATGATTGCTCCATTGGATCTTCACATATGGTATAGTTCGATATCGCAGTACCTGATCCTTCCTATCAACAATCTGCATAGAATACTCCTCATAGGTCAGATCCTCCTGAAGATGCAAAGGCTCGTATTCTACCATGACTTGGATTCGGAATATATTTTCTCATTATTGATACATGAAATACATTATGTATATTTGATAAAGATGGTGGTAGTGCTAACTGATATGCAATCTCTCCAACTTTATCCAAAATTTTAAAAGGATCTACATATCTTGGACTCAGTTTATTATGGACTTCAAATCTCATTACACCTTTAATGAAAGAAATAGCTCTCAAAATAGTGTGATCACCCACTTGAAACTCTAGCTTCCTTCTTCTAATGTTAGCATAACTCTTTTGTCTGCTCTGGGCTATATGAGGTCATTCTCGAATTATTTATACTTTATCCAGGTTTGTTGTACTATTTCTAGTCCCAATAATTTTCTCTCTCTTACATTATCCTAATAAATAGAAGATCTATACTTTCTACCATACAATGCTTCAAAAGGAGCAATCTGAATGCTTGCTTGATAACTGTTGTTATAAGTAAACTCAACTAATGACAAATGATTATCCCATGCACCGCCTAAGTCTATGACACAAGCCCTTAATATATCTTTTAGGATTTGAATAGTCCATTCTGATTGTCCATCAGTTTGAGGATAAAATACTGTATTGAAATTTAACTTGGTACCAAGAGCTTTATGAAGATTCTTCTAGAATTGTGAAATAAATCTACTATTCTGATCTGATACAATAGTAATTGGTATTCCATGTAGTCTCACTATCTATTATGCATATAAACTTGCCAATCTTTTCAAGAAAAGACCAACTCAAAAAGGTAAAAAGTGAGCTGATTTTGTCAATCGATCCATAATTACCCATACAACATTATTATTTTTAAGTATTTTAGGCAAACCGATCATAAAATTCATAGTAATATGCTCCCTCATGCCATAACAACCTGCATAGGTTATTGTTAGCATTCCTTAAATTATTTCAGTCTTGATTAATTATAACATGTCAACTATGCCTTATATAAATTTTTGCTTAGTCTAGTGGTCTACTCATGTATTCTCTCCTCGAATTAAATTTTAGGGTCCTAAATCTAAGCTTTGATACCACTCTATCATACCCCAAATCCTGCACTCGGGGTCGGCCACATGACACGATCGTATGAACCCTAGAACGATGCCTTAGAGATGATGTGCAGCCTAAAAAACTAAAATAAATTCAAATATCTCTAAAATGATTAAATAAATATTAAATATATCAACTGAGTTGGTCCACTAAAATAAATAGTAAAATTACATAAATATAATAATTCAAATATTCAATGGTATTAGAAAATTTGACTAACTAAAATACTAATTATTTCAAAACTCGATCTCTCACCCATCCATCCAAATTGAACTTCTTGTGTCTCTAAAAAGAAAAAAAATAATATAGGCCAGGGTATATATGAGCTTTCCAACTCAGTAAAAATTACTGTATACCTACACCAATAATAATAATTTAAATTCAAAAGTACAGTAAGGCATGAATTTACATATCAAATATATGGAATAAATTAAATAAGTATGTATCAAAAATATCATATATCAATATATGAAATCTTTTTATTTAATATTTAATCCATAACTTGCTGTATTTTTTTCTTATCATACTTTTATATTTCTTAATCTTTTCTTTCCGATTTTAGATTAATTAAGATCATGCCTCAATCTCAATCATGGTCTTATCCATAATTCCATGCATAGGCCTATGGGGGCTGTCCCAGGCTTGAGCTCCTAGTGGGCTGTCTCAATCATGATCTCATCCATAATTCCATCTGTAAGCCCATGAGGACTATCCCAGGTGATCAGTTATCCATAAGACGAGGTTAGTCTAAAACATATCTTTTCTATCTAATTATTATATATTGATTTTATCATATCAATTCTAATTTATATTACGATCAAAATAATTACATCATACTCGTATGTTCATAATATCAATAATTGATACACATATATGGTAAATACATAACATACTCATGCTGAAAAGTTGTATTAGAAATAATTATATCTCATCATAATAATCTATCAACATAAATTAAATAATGTAAAACTAATAATACAAATCCAATCAATAAAATAATATATATAAATGGTGATTACATGTAGGGACTCTTACCTCAAATTATGATAAATAGGACTTATAGGATTATGATCTGGATATCAAAATTTTACTCGATGTCCTCTTGTTCGATGAATTGCCCTTCTATATATTCAAATTAACATCTCAAAATAATTTAATTAAATTAATTTTAAATTTCTAAAATTTTTATTAGGATTCACTAGGGTCCATTTTCCGATCCCTAGAATTCTCTCTCTTTTCTTTTCTTCTTCTTCTTCTTTTTTATAATCCATTTACAAAGAAATTAAATAATTAAGTGATAAATTAATTAATTAATTAATTTAATTAAATAATTAGAAGAAAGAGAACAACCTTTTTCTCTCTTTTTTTATTATAATATTTTTCATAATTTATATAATTAAACTAACTAATTAATAATTTAATTAATTATTAATCAAGAGAGAGAACTCTCTATCTTTTCTTTTCAGTTTCCTAAATAGGGGATGCAACCTCTTGTTCTCCCTTTCACCCGCCCATAGCCGTAGGTGATTGGGCTGGCCACCTATGGTGGTCCTCGATGGCGACGAACCATGGCCCTCGCGATAGTCCGAACGATGGCTGTGGCAGGCGGCATGCGGGCAAACACCACGAAAATAGGGTCCTCCCTGTTCTTGAGGCAAAACCCATAGTCCCGACTTTCATCAGGCACTGGTGATCCAAAAGAAGAAAAGGGAAGGAGTTTACCTTGCTTTGACGACCCCTTTTCCTTGATGGCAGCCCATGGAAGAACCTCCCAAAAATTCTGACGATTTTCCAACCTCTCAAGGCAAAGATCTAAGGGAGGGGAGAGGGCCTTTTATAGGAAAAATCCCTTAAACTTATTGGGACTCTCACGGCCCCAATCTCGTCGGAATAAGAAGGAAATTAGGAGTCTTCTTCCTCCTCTTAATATTCCACGTGCGTGGCACATGATGAAGATGGGCCCTATAATCTTTAGGCTGGTCCAAAGCCCTAATAGGCTATTTTAGATTATTACAAGTAGACTACCAAATTCTCCTATTAACATGAAGACACCTTATGAAAAACTCTTTGACAAATAACCTATCTACTCTCATCTTCGACTGTTTGGATATATTTATTTTGTTCTTTTACCATCTAATGAACACTGCAAACTTTCAGCTCATTCAACTATGTATGTGTTATTTGGTTATGGCATTGAGCAAAAAGGATATAGAAGTTATGATCCTACTACTCAGCATCTTCGTATTTCTCAAAATGTGGATTTTTGGGAGACCATTCCTTTTACTAAAATCTCCAACCTACTCACATCTTCAAATTCTTCAACTTTTGCTATGCTTGACATTAATCCTACTCTCTTACCAATTGAGAATGATGCTCCAATCTCATTAGCGTAGTTGTTCCATCTAAGGTGACTGATTCTCTTGGTTTTACTTCAGATGCTGCTCCTGCACCTACACTTGCCCCATCCACCGAAAAATGTTATCCCACTAGAACTTGAACACCAAATGTTCGTCTTCAAGGGTATGATACAACATTTTTCTCTGCTTTGCTATCCATTCATGAACCTTCATCCTATAAAGAGGCTTCCACTAATCATGTTTGGCAACAAGCTATCACTGATGAGTTATAGGCCTTGGAGAAAAACCACACTTGGGATTTGGTTCCTCTACCTCCTAACAAAATAGCAATAGGATGCAAGTGGATCTTCAAGATCAAAACTTGTTCTAATAGATTAGTGGAATGCTATAAGGCACGTCTTGTTGCCAAAGGTTACACTTCAGAGTATGGAATAGACTACGAGAAAACTTTTGCACCAGTGGCATGATTAACTTCCATCTATACCCTCCTAGCAGTTGCTTCTGTACGACACTAGCAATTGCATCAAATGAATGTGAAGAATGCCTTACTTATTGGTGATTTGGAGGAGGAAGTGTCTATGCAACCACCGTAGGGTATTTCACATGAATTTGATCATGTTTGTCATCTTTGAAAAGCTCTTTATGGGCTAAAGCAAGCTCCATAGGCATGGTTTGCAAAATTTAGTACCACTATCTCTTCCTTTGGTTTTGTTTAAAATGCTCATGAATCTGCTCTTTTCATTCACAAAACACATAAGGATCTTATTCTACTTCTACTTTATATTGATGATATGGTCATCACGGGTGATGATAGTGCAGGAATCATGCAACTCAAGAAGTCCTTACATTTGACATTTGAAATGAAAGATCTTGGTTCTCTTCGTTACTTTCTCGGACTTGAAGTGTCTAATCATGCCTTAGGATTGATCTTGTCTCAAATAAAGTATGCAACTGATTTAATTACAAAATCAGGAATGAATGACGATAAAATAATGGTTACACCTCTTGAACCAAATGTCAAGCTCAAGCCCACTGATGGTAAACCCTTAGACAATCCAACCCTATATCGACAGCCTGTGGGTGGTTTAGTGTATCTTACCATCACTAGACCTAATATCATGCATGCAGTACATGTGGTTAGTTAGTTGATGTCCAATCCACACATTGTCCATTTTGCTGTTGTTCTTCATATTCTCCACTATTTGTGAGGAAATCTACATACTGGAGTATTGTTGCTATCAAATTCTTCCTTGTGTTTAAGTGCTTATAGTGATGCAAATTGGGCAGGTGATGTGAATGATTGCAAATCAATTACAGGATATTATATACTTCTTGGTAATTCTCTGATTTCTTAGCGCAGCAAGAAATAAGTTGTCTCACAATCCAGCATAGAGGCTAAATATAGAGCCTTAATAGATACAGTGTCTGAAATTGTTTGGCTTCGTTGGCTTCTTTTTGATATGGGAGTTTAGTTTTCTATTGCGACACCACTATTCTATGACAAGTACTGTTATATTAGCCCATAATGATATTTTTCATGTACGCACCAAGTATATTGAGATTGATTGTCACTTTACCAGACAACATGTTAAACTTGGCACTATACTTCTACAGTCCATCACTTCAGCAATACAACTTGCAGATATTTTCACCAAATCATTATTTGCGCCTCGTCTTTATAAGTTGTGTTCCAAACTCAATTTGGTTAATCACTCCTTACCATCTTGAGTATTGGGGGGTGGGGTGTTAGATATATTAGTTGTACATATCTTCTATATATATATATATATATATATATATATATATGTATGTATAGGATTAATATCATATCTCCCAATATTAGCTATACATATCTCCTATATATATATATGTATAGGATTAATATCATATCTCCCAAATGTGTATTGGATTGATATCTCCACTATATTTAGAATGGCTATATTTGTATAGAATAGCTGTAGAGTTTATAATTCTGCCAAATATAAGATAGCTATATTTGTATAGAATAGCTATATTTGTATTCTTCCATTGTATATCCTGAGACCTATAAAAAAATACACAAGGCCGGACTATCAATATAATAAAGAAGGCTTATTTTCATCTCATACTTTTCTTATCTCTAACAAGATCAAGCATTAGCCTGAGATAATGAGACGGATCTGTATGGACTATTGAACTTATCCCAAACTAGAGATGGCAATGGATGGGGTATGGATTGAATCGGCCCATACCCATATCCATCTCGGAAGGATAAACTCCATATCCATACCCATTCCGTACTCGTCTCGGATCGGATCAAGTAGAGATGTGGATTGGATCGGACTAGATAAATAAGAGAAATTGGTCAGATTGGATCAGATCGGGTGTATATAAATAATATAAAATTATTATAATTTTTAATGAGGGTTATGTCTTAAGATTCTCGGGCTGGGGCATACCATTATCCATATCTGATTCAAATCCGCTTTGGGTATTTTATTTAGAATCCATATCTATCTCGAATTCTAATTAGATCGGATAAAACCAGTCCCATTCGGGTCGAATCAAATATTCGATGGGTTGAATAAAATTACCACCCCTATCCCAAACACAGCATGTCCTTCTCACGGGCTTTTACAAAATTATGTAAAAGAATATTGGCCATCATATTTCTTTAAGAGGAGAAAGTTGATACATCATGCATAATAGGCTGGCTTTTTGGCTAGATGGCTACACTGCTATCTTAGACAGATGATAAGATCGTTGGCAGATTAATTTGTATCATAATTTTTGATGTCTGGGACTCCATGGCCCGGTGGATAAGGCGCTGGTTCAGGAACCATAATTCTGGGGAACCCAGTGGAGTCATGTATATGTCTTAGAAAGTTTCTACTAAAAGTTTTTGTATTCTCTAGAAATAATATTTTATGTTTAATAAAAAAATGAAGGGAAGATAGATTTGTTATTTTGCCATTACTTTTTCAATATAACATTTTTATAACAACTTAATTATTATTTAAATATTAAAATATGATATTCTACTATTTGAGGGAAATAACCATTGACTTTATGCTGGCTGATAGGTGTCCATCCTGGTGCTATAAAAGCTATTATTGCTAGATTTTTTTTTAATTTTGAGATAGATGAGGAAAGTCTTACGATAAGAGAAAACAGGATACCTGACAATCTATTTTTTTTTACTTAACAAATTTGTAAAAGATTAATTATTCCAAAAAATAATGCTATTTAAGACTAAGTTTTTGACCCCTCACTTCCAACAAAAGGGTACAAATACGGAGCTCAAGCTTAGTCTGCATATAGGTTTTACTTATCAAGATATAGATTCACATTCAATCATATATATATATATATATATATATATATATATCAAATTTAATTATAAATATTATGATGAGCATATGATCAGCATAAATATAATCATACTATAATATCCTCTGGTCCAAAAGAAGAAAAAGGAGTTTACCTTACTTTGACGATCCTTTTTCCTTGATGGCAGCCCATGGAAGAACCTCCCAAAAATCCTGACGATTTTCCAACATCTCAAGGCAAAGATCTAAGGGAGGGGAGAGGGCCTTTTATAGGAAAAATCTCTTAAACTTATTGGGACTCTCACGGCCCCGATCTCGTCGGAATAAGAAGGAAATTAGGAGTCTTCTTCCTCCTCTCAATATTCCACGTGCATGGCGCACGATGAAGATGAGCCCTATAATCTTCAGGCCGGTCCAAAGCCCTAATAGGCCATTCTAGATTATTACAAGTAGACTACCAAATTCTGCTATTGACATGAAGACACCTTATGAAAAACTCTTTGACAAATAACCTATCTACTCTCATCTTCGATTGTTTGGATGTATTTATTTTGTTCTTTTACCATCTAATGAACACAGCAAACTTTCAGCTCGTTCAGCTATTTATGTGTTTCTTGGTTATGGCATTGAGCAAAAATGATATAGATGTTATGATCCTACTACTCAGCATCTTTGTATTTCTCGAAATATGAATTTTTGGGAGACCATTGCTTTTACTAAAATCTCCAACCTACTCACATCTTCAAATTCTTCAACTTTTGCTATGCTTGACATTGATCCTACTCTCTTTCCAATTGAGAATGATGCTCCAATCTCATCAGTGTAGTCTGTTCCATCTAATGTGACTGATTCTCTCGGTTTTACTTCAGATGCTGCTCCTGCACCTACACTTGCCCCATCCACTGAAAAACGTTATCCCACCAGAACTTGAACACCAAATGTTCGTCTTCAAGGGTATGATGCAATATTTTTCTCTGCTTTGCTATCCATTCATGAACCTTCATCCTATAAAGAGGCTTCCACTAATCTTGTTTGGCAACAAGCTATCACTGATGAGTTACAGGCCTTGGAGAAAAACCACACTTGGGATTTGGTTCCTTTACCTCCTAACAAAATAGCAATAGGGTGCAAGTGGATCTTCAAGATCAAAACTTATTCTAATGGATTAGTAGAATGCTATAAGGCACGTCTTGTTGCCAAAGGTTACACTTCGGAGTATGGAATAGACCACAAGAAAACCTTTGCACCAGTGGCACGATTAACTTCTATTTATACCCTCTTAGCAGTTGCTTCTGTACGACACTAGCAATTGCATCAAATGAATGTGAAGAATGCCTTACTTAATGGTGATTTGGAGGAGGAAGTGTCTGTGCAACCACCGCAGCGTATTTCACATGAATTTGATCATGTTTGTCATCTTTGAAAAGCTCTTTATGGGCTAAAGCAAGCTCCACAGGCATGGTTTGCAAAATTTAATACCACTATCTCTTCCTTTGGTTTTGTTTAAAATGCTCATGAATATGCTCTTTTCATTCACAAAACACATAAGGGTCTTATTCTACTTCTACTTTATATTGATGATATGGTCATCACGGGTGATAATAGTGCAGGAATCATGCAACTCAAGAAGTCCTTACATTAGACATTTGAAATGAAAGATCTTGGTCCTCTTAGTTACTTTCTCAGACTTGAAGTGTCTAATCATGCCTTGGGATTGATCTTGTCTCAAATAAAGTATGCAACTGATTTAATTACAAAATCAGGAATGAATGATGATAAAACAATGGTTACACCTCTTGAACCAAATGTCAAGCTCAAGCCCATTGATGGTAAACCCTTAGACAATCCAATCTTATATCAGCAGCCTATGGGTGGTTTAGTGTATCTTATCATCACTAGACCTGATATCACGCATGCAATACATGTGGTTAGTTAGTTCATGTCCAATCCATACATTGTCCATTTTGCTGCTGTTCTTTATATTCTCCACTATTTGTGAGCAAATCTACATACTGGAGTATTGTTGCTATCAAATTCTTCCTTGTGTTTAAGTGCTTATAGTGATGCAAATTGGATAGGTGATGTGAATGATTGCAAATCAACTATAGGATATTATATACTTCTTGGTAATTCTCTGATTTTTTAGCGCAGCAAGAAATAAGTTATCTCATAATCCAGCATAGAGGCTAAATATAGAGCCTTAATAGATACAGTGTCTGAAATTGTTTGGCTTCGTTGGCTTCTTTTTGACATGGGAGTTTAGTTTTCTACTGCAACACCACTATTCTGTGACAACAAGAGTGCTGTTATATTAGCTCATAATAACATTTTTCATATACGCACCAAGTATATTAAGATTAATTGTCACTTCATTAGACAACATGTTAAACTTGGCACTATACTTCTACAGTCCATCACTTCAATAATACAACTTGCAGATATTTTTACCAAATCATTATCTGCACCTCATTTTTATAACTTGTGCTCCAAACTCAATTTGGTTAATCACTCCTTACCATCTTGAGTTTTGGGAGGATGGGGGGGGGGGTGTGTTAGATATATTAGCTATACATATCTCCTATATATATATATATATATATATATATATAAGATTAATATCATATCTCCCAATATTAGCTGTACATATCTCCTATATATATATATATATATATATATATATATATATGTATGTATAGGATTAATATCATATCTCCCAAATGTGTATTGGATTGATATCTCCACTATATTTAGAATGGCTATATTTGTATAGAATAGCTGTAGAGTTTACAATTCTGCCAAATATAAGATAGCTATATTTGTATTCTTCCATTGTATATCCTTGGACCTATAAAAAATACACAAGGCCAGACTATCAATATAATAAAGGAGGCTTATTTTCATCTCTTACTTTTCTTATCTCTAACAAGATCAAGCATTAGCCTGAGATAATGAGACGGACCTGTATGGACTATTGAACCTATCCCAAACTAGAGATGGCAACGGATGGGGTATTGGTTGGATCGGCCCATACCCATATCCATCTCGAAAGGATAAACTCCATATCCATACTTATCCCGTACTCATCTCGGATCGGATCAAGTAGAGATGCAGGTTGGATCAGATCGGATAAATAAGAGAAATTGGTCAGGTTGAATCAGGTCAGATATATATAAATAATATAAAATTATTATAATTTTAAATGAGGGATATGTATTAAGATTCTCGGGCTGGGGCATACCATTATCCATATCCGATTCAAATCCACTTTGGATATTTTATGTAGAATCCATATCTATCTCGAATTCCAATCAGATTGGATAAAACCAGTCCCATTCGGGCTGAATCAAATATTCGATGCGTGGAATAAAATTACCAGCCCTATCCCAAACACAGCATGTCCTTCTCATAGGCTTTTACAAAATTATGTAAAAGAATATTGGCCATCATATTTCTTTAAGAGGAGAAAGTTGACACATTATGCATAACAGGCTGGATTTTTGGCTAGATGGCTACACTGTTGTCTTAGACAGATGATAAGATCGTTGGCAGATTAATTTGTATCATAGTTTTTGATGTTCGGGACTCCATGGCCCAGTGGATAAGGCGCTGGTCCAGGAGAGGAACCCAGTGGAGTCATGTATATGTCTTAAAATGTTTCTACTAAAAGTTTTGTATTCTTTAGAAATAATATTTTATATTTAATAAAAAAATGAAGGGAAGATAGTGTTGTTATTTTGTCATTATTTTTTCAGTATAACATTTTTATAACAACTTAATTATTATTTAAATATTAAAATATGATATTCTACTATTTGAGGGAAATAACCATCGACTTTATGCTGGCTGATAGGTGTCCATCTTGGTGCTATAAAAGCTATTATCATTGCTAGATTTTTTTTTATTTTGAGATAGATGAGGAAAGTCTTACGATAAGAGAAAATAGGATACTTGACAATCTAATTATTTTTTACTTAAAAAATTTGTAAAAGATTAATTATTCTAAAAAATAATATTATTTAAGATCAAGTTTTTGACCCCTCACTTTCAACAAAAGGGTGCAAATACAGAGCTCAAGCTTAGTCTGCATATAGGTTTTACTTATCAAGATGTAGATTCACATTCAATCATATATATATATATATATATATATATATATATATATATATATATATATATATATATATATATTATGATGAGTAATCATACTATAATATCCTCTGGTCCATGAGGATTATAGGACGATTCCGATATCAGTTGCATCTAAATCAAGCCAATTGTAGATTCCACCAGCCAAAAATATGTCCAAGTACAAAGTGACCGTCATGGGCTTGAATGATGATCTAACTACTAAATATGACAATAGCATCCGACTCCAAGTTGGTTATGAGTCAGTTTTGCAATCCCCAAGAACCAAAGGACCAAGACCATGTCAAAGACATCTTTAAACCAAGTTAGCATGAGGCTGTTGCCAATCCGTTTCGTGGGTGTCACAATCCCACATCGACCGACAGAGAGTGTTCTTTATGAGGCTCGACCGGTCCTCCATCTAATGTTCAAGTTTCTGAACGCTGGGTTTCGTGATAGATGGTGCATCAGATGGAAAACGCAGTTGGTTGCCGTTAATGATTGATATTGGGAATAAATTCTACTTCTTTCGGAGTTCAATTTGATACTCAATCTAAGACAATCGATAATCATGGAAGAGCTTCAGTATCAAACTCACTAGGCCTCGAGCGGCTCACTGTCAGATAATTGCAGCTGTCATCATCAATCAATCTCCGCCTATAAAAAGAATCCTTCAGATACATTTTTTCTAAGCTCTAAGCTCTCTTCTCTTTCCAGATACTCTACCAAGAGCTCTCGTCTGAGCACTTCATTTTTGTTGATCAGAAGAGCTGACTTGATCGTCGGAGGATCCCGTCGGAGTCATCACCACCGATTCCGAATGAAACTTTATTTTGCAGGTTATCGGCAGCGACCTCATGTCCTCTGTCTGAACACTCCATTTCTATTGGCTAGAAGAGCTGACTTGATCGTCGGAGGATCCCATCGCTACCGATTCCGAACGAAATTTTATTTTGCAGGTCACCGACAGCGACCTCATCTCCTCCAGCTTCAGTTCGATCCGATATCAATCAAATTCTACAATAATAATTGATAAATTTATTTTTTAATTTTCTTCCATATTAATCATTTTTTGTATTTTCCACCATCTCGTCCGCATCCACTTCATTTTTTTTTTCTGCCACACCTACCGCTGGTCCTTCGTGGTGGTTAAATCTCACTTTCCCGAGACGCATCTACCTACGAAATGCGGTGATCCTTGCATCCTATAAATAACTGATCTACCAGCAGATTTCTTTTTCTTTGCCGATCGTCGGATGGTATATTTAAATATTACTCCTCACTAGTTAAAGATGGACTATATATTTGGTCTGCAGTTACCCTTGTCAGTCGAGAGTCCATTCCTCTCTGGAAAAAACTTTTCATCAGGAGTCTACCCGTAGATTTCATACAAAAGAGAAGTCTTACAATGAGTTCTATTTTTCTACGTAGATCTAGATTTGCTGGTTTGTGTATTCTGTTGGTGCACGTGGAAAGATTGAAGATTTTATTTAGAAGTCCAAGTTTGGAGATGAAGTCTCTACTACAAACCATTTTATCCGATCTAGGTCTCCCAATAAATTGTTTCCAATATATATTTTCCTACTTCTGTTTCTCTTTTTACCTTCCGTGAGTTGTTCTCTAATTTTTTATGCTTTGTCACTTGTCCTTCCATTCTCTGTGCATTTCACTCTACTTCAATTTTGATAATTATTCTTAGGCTGGGTCCATGCCTATCTCTTTTTCTAAGAAAAAGTCTTGGCATTGAAGGATTGAACATGACATGTAGTCGACCTAGAGTATATTGACTTGATCGTAGACTTGGATTTCCATACCTTTATGCCTTTATATGAGTTGAGTTAGGATGAGATGACAAGCAGATGTGCACATTGCAGCATATACTTCACCATGAGGAATTTCTACCACTTTGTCACCTACTCAGGGTTATCAATTTTGTCATGGACTTCACTGATTGTAGTCCTATACAATTGTAGCCCCAGCTTTGGATGTCCTTTAGAGGAGTATAAAGCTTTGTTAGAGCTTAGATCTTCTCTCCTTCATAACAACTATACTTCACCACCTACATGGGGAAGAGAAAGTGACCGTTGCCTCTGGGAGAGAGTGACCTGCAACAACAGTACAAAACAAGCGTCGAAGCTCATGCTTTCAAACCTTGTAAAATATGATCTATTTAAGCAATGGTGATTGAATCTCAGCATTTTTTCCTCCTTTCACGAGCTCCGGCAACTTAATTTATCCGACAATCAAATTGTAGGACCGGTATCATAGATGGGTCAGCCTCTCCCTCATCAATTTGTTTCTCCAATTTCATTATATTCATATTTTCGAGTCTCTTGCCATAAATTTGCAATTTCATTCTCTCCAATTTCTCCAACTTAACAAAACCATCAACACTGCATATAATGGTTTACATTGTCTTCTTGGTTGTCTATGGCTCTATGTTCTAGGTATGCAACGATTGCAAAAGCTTAGGGTGCTTGATCTTGGATCTATTCTGCTCATGAAAGGAATATCCATAGCTTTGGGAAATTTATCTTCCCTTAATCTTTTACATTTGAATCGTAATTATCTAACAGGTTCAGTGCCTTCACAAGGTATAATATTTATTTCTTTAATGAAGAAATTCACCATATTTCTTTTGTCTTTAAGCTAACAAAATTCCTCATATTCAAATATCAAAACACGTACAAGTTGACTAATGGCTTGGCCAAGTTGAATCATTTTTTTAGTCCAGTGAGTGCAGAATTATGACTGAGCCGAAGTTTGGCCAAAGTCTATCATGAGTTAGTTAACTTGGCCAAATTAGAAAACTCACCAAGCTCGTTTTCCCCAATTTTAATAAATTTATATTTCTAAGTTGGCTTCATCGTATCAAGCATTAAAGCTTTTCACTTGTTTTATTTTTTTTGCAAATTTCAACATTAATTCTATCAAGTATGCTAGTAAGTTCAGGTCATGTGCAGCCATATTTAGTCAGTTATCTATAATTAGTGAATGGAACACAAATTTTAAGTAGATATTGTTTTATTGTAATTTTTCAGTTTTACTTCCCTTGACTGCTCGGCTGCTTTAACCTTATTTTATGTTTTGTTTTTGTTTTATTTATTGTATTTGTTTAACATGCATGATTGACTTGTTCAATAGGCATCTCAGGATTGAAAAAGTTGGAAATCCTTTGTCTTGCTCACTGGAAGTATTTCATTATCTTTCAAAAATCTTTCTTCACTCGATACACTAGATCTAATTAAGCAGAAACATGCAAAATGTCATACTTGATGTGGAAAGTAATAACTTAACAAAGTCATTTGCAATTATTTCTCTGTCACAAAACCATCAACACCACATATAATGGTTTACATTGTCTTCTTGCTTGTCTATGGCTCTATGTTCTAGGTTTGCAAGAATTGCAAAAGCTTAGAGTGCTTGATCTTGGATTTAATCGGCTCACATAAGGAATACCCATAGCTTTGGAAAATTTATCTTCCCTTAATCTCTTACATTTGGATCGTAATTATCTAACAGGTTCAGTGCCTTCACAAGGTGTAATATTTATTCCTTTAATGAAGAAATTCACCATATTTCTTTTGTCTTTAAGGCAACAAAATTCCTTATATTCAAATATCAAAACACATACAAGTTGACAAATGGCTTGGCCAAGTTGAATCATCAGAATTATGACTGAACCGAAGTTTGGTCAAAGTCTATCATGAGTTAGTTAACTTGGCCAAATTAGAAAACTCGCCAAGCTAGTGTTCCCTAATTTTGATAAATTTATATTTCTAAGTTGGCTTCATCGTACCAAGCATTTAAGCTTTTTGCTTGTTTTATTTTCTTGCAATTTCAACATTAATTCTTTCAAGTATGCTAGTAAGTTCATGTCATGTGCAGCGATAATTAGTAAATGGAACACAAACTTTAAATGGATATTGTTTTATTGTAATTTTCTAGTTTTACTTTTCTTGACCGCTGGGCAGCTTTAACCTTATTTTTTGTTTTGTTTCTGTTTCATTTATCGTATTTGTTTAACATGCATGACTTACTCGTGTCTCCAGGCTGACTCACTGAAGTCAAAAACTTAGGAGTAGACATGCATCGAGTTAAAAGCTTTCTAACCTTGTTCATATTACGGAGCAGAAAGGTTTATTTTCTTTCATTTTCTTTGTTTTTTTTGCAGTGTTCGATAAACTGCAGAACCTACGTGAGTTGAATCTCGGTGAAAACCAACTCAATGGAAGTCTTCCTTCATCTCTGGAGAAATTAGTATCTGAACAACGTTTAGATCTTTCTCATAAGATAATGGAGGGTAATATTCCACCACACATGTTTGCAGGTCTTGTTTCACTGCGGCATCTAAATCTTTCTGACAACCTATTTGATGGGCATTTCTCATTTATCTCCTGACGGTGGAAAGTTTGTTCCACCCTTCCAGCTACGGTCCCTCATGTTGTCACATTGTAACCTTGATGTGAACACCCTTGCAACACCAGCTTTTCTTGTTTCTCAATACAAGTTAGAAGCAGTCGATCCGTCTCACGGTAACCCGACAGGAAATTTTCCCTATTGGCTGTTTGAAAAGCCAACCAGACTGGAATCTCTCGACTTGAGAAATAACTCAATAATAGGTGAATTTCAACTGCCGGAGCGTCTGAATACAAGCTCGATCTCTCTATGAATTTGCTCGGTGGATCGATTCCTACGGACATCGGCACAATATTTCCACGTATGGAGGTCCTGAATTTATCCTCAAATCATCTAACCGGAAATATCCCTTCATCATTGGGTAACACGAGTCATTTGCAACTCTTGGATCCGTCCGTCAATAATTTATCTGGTGAACTACCAACCAGACTTATGATTGATTGCACTAAATTAGTGCTCTTGAAGCTTTCCAACAACAACTTGCACGGCAAGCTGCTTGGTACAAATGATGGTTTCATTTATTTTTCTGGATGGAAACAATTTTACCGGAACATTGCGGAGCTTTCTGTCGCGACAACAGCAATATTTATGGGTATTGGACGTCCGCAATAACCAAATTATCGGGTATGATTCCAGAGAGTATTGGAAATGTTTCTCATCTGGAGGTCCTCAACCTCGCAGGAAATCATTTTCATGGTCAGATACCACATCATATATGTAATTCGACGTATCTTTACATGTTAGACTTGTCAAGTAACAACCTCTCCGGGTCTTTACCTCCTTGTTTCCAATCATCCGAACTAGCGCTTCTCAACTTTGCCGGGAATGCTTTAACGGGAAAAATTCGCATTGGATGTCAGCAATAACCAGCTTTCAGGCAAACTGCCAAGACGGATGGGAGACCATATGTCTTTGGAGATTCTTGTTCTTGGTGGAAATTCACTTGAAGGCCGTGCACCAATTGAGCTATGCAAGCTGCATTCTTTACGTGTTCCGGACCTGACCTTTCGCAAAACAATCTTTCAGGATCAATACCCTCTTGCTTTTGGCAAAATACACTTCAGGAAAACTGATTCAGCAAGTTTAGGTCATTACTTCGAAAGCGGGTTGATCAGCTATTATTCATGGCCGGTGGAGGTTGACATATATGCGATAATATCGGCAGACCTCATCAGCAAGGGACGACAGGAAACATCCCGCCAGAAATTGGAAATCTAGATGACCTTGTACAACTGAATCCATCACACAATCAGCTAACGGGTCCGATCCCCGAGACTTTCTCAAAACTCGATCATATTGAGAGCCTGGACATATCATACAATCAGTTGAGTGGTGTGATACCCTTTCGATTGACTCAGCTGACGTCCTTGGAGGTCTTCTCTGTTGCTTACAATAACTTATCTGGATGTACCCCGGATTTCAAAAATCAATTTGGCACATTTAATGCGAGTAGCTATGAGGGTAATATTGGATTGCATGGGCCACCATTGGAGAAGACTTGCACCACCTCCGACTCAAATCCAATTGCTGAAGTAGAAGAAAACCAAGATGATAGCAGTGTAAAGGACGATGCCATCTTCTTTGCAATACTTGCAGCTTCATTCGTGGTTGGCTTATGGGGTTGGATTGCTTTCTTGTTATTTCATCACACTGGGCGGCACATTCACGGTATATTGGATGGTTATGCGGACTCCTTGACTGAAAAGTTCTTAACGGTAGCACGTAAGTGGACTTGCATGCAGCGGAATCACGAGTGAGATAAATAGTACCATGTGCATTTCAGAGAAGCCCTTTTGGCACTTTGAAATAAAGCTTCGGTTCCATGTAGTAGTTTGCAATCTTCGATGCAATATGTCAAGCTTTATATAGTTTTTCTTATCTAGGTACCAGTCCTACGTATTTTTTTGAATGATTACATCGCTCGTATGCTCTCTGGCAATCAACTGTAATTTGTCTGTGATTATTCAAAACCTAATTATGCACCTCGAGACCCAGTGACAAATTTATCACCTGGAATGCCTATGCCACCTCCATGGTAGGAGCAATCGGAATTGACCCTTCTGTGCATTGTATAAATCTTGTGCTCACACAACTACAAGTAAAAACTTTCTTCAAAATGGGACATTACCATACTATGATTGACAATTTTTGCGTTTCAGGCCTAATTCATCACCAAACGAAATTTAATTTTTCACCTATGAAGGCGATGAATTGAAATTGATGATTAACTTTTGTTTTTTTCTATCTGTGTACACAAAAAGGACATTGAATCAACTTGATTGATCAAATGACAAAACTACCAAAAATTTTTGGATCAGTTCAGAAACCTCGACATACAATCGATGGAACATAAGCTATTGTTCTTCACAACAGTTTACTTGGACGGACCAAGTTTTAGGGGATGATCCTTTTCTATTCTTGCTTAGGAATAGTAGAATAAGCCTATGATATCAAATACACAACCAGATCTTTCTCCATGGACGATATCAGCCAAGTCTGAAGAAGTACAATCAGACCAAGTCATCACACTACCTGGACCTAAGCAGCATCAAATTGGCAAGCCAATCTGCCACCCAATTAATTCTCTCCTTACGGGTATGGGTAATTCTCGCCTATAGCCCACCTTGCAACACCTGTCACAGATCTAGTAAGCATGGAGGTGGGCTTCAGATGGAGTAGAGCCACCTAACAGCAGTTAGTGAGTCTCCTTCACCTAAGGGTTCCCAGTGCCCAGTCTGAACGTAGCTCCTCCATATATAGCTTGAGCCATGGCAATTTTTGCGGTCCAATCAAATACCAACACATTTCCAGTCAGTCATGCTAAACCAATCGTGAGAGACAGGTACATGACGAACGGCCGCCCATGCCACAGCTGTTAGCTCTACAAGATATGCAATGCTTGCCTACGGTTCTTATATCGAACAAATAAACTTTGAAAAAGGATTTTCTTACGATGACATCATAGCATTAGCAAAAATAATACAATGCATCTATTAAACCCAACCAAAATAGTTTTACCCACAAACAACCAATATTAACCTCAAAAAAAGAAAAGAAAAAAAAAACCTAAACAACATTCATCGATAACATACTTCATAAATATCAACAATCAAGAATGTTAATAAAGCATAACATGAATGATATACCATAAACTAACCTCAAGTAAAGAGAAATTAAACACTATTTTGTTCCTAAGATTTCCAGGTACATAGCTCATAACCCAAGGTCCAATATACCCCTCAACACCTAGAGATATATAAAATGATGAACCACTAGCTGGTAACTCCCATCTCTCGGATTAAGAACAAATGAAATAATTAAATAAATGAAGATAGATCCATGGATCTGCAAAGAAGATAATTTGGATTCAAAATAGGAGTTCCATATTTGGCTTATAAATAATCAAAAAAAATGAAGCCGGTATTCTTTTAAAATTGAAATGCAATAGCTAGTTCTTAATACAAGCTTCTGAGCAATCAAACAATGTTGTAAAAATCCAAAAATATGATTACAGAATTCCTCTATCAGTCCTTGTGACTATGGCCATGATGAGGCCCATGACAAGGATTGGAATCAAATTTAGCCCTATGGTGTAAGCCCAAAATCATGATTAACCATGTGATGGACATATGAAAGAAAACTAGTTTTTGAACACATAATTTGTTAGTGACCAACACCACTGGCTAGGCCCGGATCATTGTAAAACTAGAAACTAAAAATCTAATTTTTCCACACCTACTCCAAAATCATTTTTTAGCCATACACAAAAATTATTGTAATTCCAAATACTTATAAGCTTTCAAACATAATGCCATCATGATAAACCAATCTTACAAGTTTTCTTGATAAATTCAACTAACATATAAAATTAAAATATTTATATGCTTAAGCTATTTTTAAAACTTATCACTTTATGTAAGGTAAATGAAACATAATATTTATTTCTTAATCATAGAGTTTCTAAGAAATAACTAAAATAAAATTGACTTTCAAAATCTATTTTGCTTTCATTTACAGACTACATATTTGAAACTATGATCTGAATTGAGAGAAAAAAAATTTCCCTCAACCTGGTCAATTAGAATCTTTCAAAGAAAAATTAGAAGAAGAGAGAAGAATTATAAAAGTAGGGCTTAAGCCCTTTTTCCCTTCATTGATTAATTTAAAATAAAGATATATAGCTTTTATTTATAATGATGAGGTCTGCTCTTGCATAATTTGGGTCAGATTCCTGATCTTAGTTCTAATACCACTCTTATCTAAAATAGATATAAAGAGTATAAATAAACTTGGAAAAAGCTAAAACTCTTTAGGAGATAGATATCGACTTTTACATCAACTCTGTCTTCTGTCACTCCATTGAATTTTTCTCGAATTAAAAAATATGCATGGTTTCACCTGAAAATTTGTTCCCAGCTTAAAGATCACTAGCTTCTTGAAGTTATGGAATCACTAGTTCAGAACTTTAGGCTTGCCATGCCCTAAACCTACCACTCGAGTTAGGCTCATGCAGCTACACATTTCTTAGAGCAAGGTCCCATTGATTGGACAAAACCACAATGTAAGGGGACAATGAGATCCCATTCCAAATAAGACAAAATAATAAGACAAATAACTCCATTATTAATAAGTAATAAAGCTAGTTTAATTATAAATTTAATTAAGTGACTGATATCAATGGTATGAGCTAACAACTTATAAGAACCCCCTTCCCTAATACATATACAAACATAAATAATTTAATGATATAAATTATAAATAATTATTGAAATAAATACGACTATAATTGTCACGTTCTAAATCCGGAATATAATATGATCATGCTACCAAAGGATACCACCCTCGATAACATGAAGCCAACATTGATAATCATGAATAAATCCATTATAAATAAAATATAATAAAGATATTTAATTTAAATTATTAATTAAATCAAGATTGGTTTAGAGCATCTAAATCCAAAATTAAATATCAAACTCACGTTTCAAAATTCATAAATAGTTAACTACAAGTTCATATCATCCAATAATTTCTAAGCTTGCCATAACGATCTACAAGCCTGAATCATCCATTGTTCCTAATCTTATGCCTCTGTAAAAAAAAAAAAATAAATAAAAAGATATGAGCTACATTAACTTAGTAAGTAAAACTTATGCTTTCTTATAAGATCAAGCATTAATTTTTTTATAATAATATAGCATTAAAAAAAAATAGATAATATAAAATAAAGTATTTCATAGAATATATAATAAAATAATTTGTCAAGCAAATCATGCATGCATAAATCATGAGCATTTCACAAACATGATTTATAAGTCATTCTGATGATATATTTATATTATATTTTAAAATATTGCTCATAAATATTCATATTATGATAACTTTATATCCATGATAGTACCGCCATTATAATCGATAAGATATCATAATTCGTATTCATTATAACTTTATTTTCATTGGCAGTGGGCTACTTATCGATTGAACCTATTTTAGTGAGGCTATCATAGCAATCAAGAATCCTTAAAATATTTATATATTTTCTTAGAATATACACATACATAGGTAGAAAAATTACTGAATGGCATAATTAGATTCATACTTCATAAAACTTTTTTTTTCATAAAAATATTCATTAAATCAATTTTCATAATAAAATATGAATTTTTATATGCATATGTTGATCCTTTATTTTATGAAAAATATAGTTTCATAGATGGTAGATCATATACATGGAAAATATAATAATTTAAAAATAAATAAAGGGCGTAAGAACCACTTATCCTAAATCTTCAAACTTTATTAGGAGAATCATATAATCATATTTAAAATATTAAATTATAATCAAATTTTATTCTATCAGTTTAATTAAATAATAATAAAAGGAGGCTATTGGTCGGGTGATCGGTCCGATGACTGCCCAGGCACCAAAGTGGTGTGGGATCTTCTTGTTGGGGTCAACATAGATCCCTAGAAGAGGAAGACATGACTTAATACTAAGATCCATAAATCTTCTTAGAAAGAAAAAGTTGATAAAAGAAGAGAAAACAAGAAAGAGATTAATAGAGAGTCTTCATCTCTCCTAGAAGAGGAAACCAAGATCAAGATCTTCGAGGGTCGTGCCAGGGTGCACTACCGATGGCCAGCGGTAGTGTACAGCCAGTGATGGTGGATAGCTAGTAGCGGTGCCATGGTGAACTACTGATGGCCGGTGGTGGTGGACTGACTAGATTCCAGAGGTACCCAAAAAAAAAAAAGGACTAGGGTGGGGTCGATATATTGCATGGATATCGAAGTAGTTTTAGGCATTTTTTCAAACAGGTCATCTTACGTTCATAGAAAAGGAGCACGGAGCCCTATACTAGGATCTATATATCAGATAGAGAGAGAAAGGAGGACTAGCGAGAGAAACCCTAGATAGAAGAAGAGAGAGACAACTCTTCTCTCTCTCCCTTTTCTTTTTTTTCTTTTTTCTTCTTCCCTTCTTTAGCCGAACAAGGGAGGAAGAAGGTGGCTTTGATCATGGTCTAACGGTGTGTAGTGGTGCGATTGGAGGTCTGGCAGTGGGCGACAACACGTGGTTGATGATGGATAGTAATGAATGGCCGATCATGATGACCAACTAGTGGAAAATCAAGGAAAAACTCAAAAAGAGGTGACTGAAGCTTTTTTCATTCTTTTTTTTGGCCATTGGCCACTCACCGATGGCCATGGTTTGTTGTTAAGAGTCATGGGGAGGTCGAGCAACTCGACCAAGGGTCTAACATCAAGTGGCAGTAGCACTAGTGGCTGGAAAAAGCAAAAAAAAGGTCGGCCAAAACATGGGATTGTGAACATGGGATTTTTTCGACTAATTCTTAACCTGACAATGGTGATTTAAGGCCATGAAAGGAAGAGGAAGCAAAGAAAAGTAAGGCTGAGGCTTTACCTTGGCTCAAGCATCATTCTTTGACCTTATTCTCCGGTGACCACAATGCTAGGGAATGGTGGATTCATAGGAAGAAAGAAAAAGAAAGTTGGAGAAAGCGGCGTGATGCTCAACGATGGACAATCACACAGAGAAGGAGACCCAATTTATAGAGAGCCTTAGGGCTCTTCTCCCTTGGGCAGTCATCAATGTCCGACTCCCATTCGGAGTCTTTTGAGAAAGCAAACTCTCATCGAAAGTCTTCTTCAAACTATTTATCCCTTTTTTTTTCTTCAGGTGGGTTGATTGTCGACTTGGTGATAGACTGATCCAATGGACTGGGCCATCACAATAATGAAATAACGTGCCAACTATCTAGCATAATTTTAATAAACTGACACACACACACACATATTAATATTATAGCATAAAAATAACTATTCTATTAAAAATTGATATATCATAAACCTTCAAAATAACCATTTTATTTGATAGTGATTTCAAATAACTTATTTGTCATTTTTTGATCTACACAATCTGAATTTGACTATAGTTATCTTTTTGGCTTTTATCTAGCTCAAGTAAGGTTTTCTACTGGTGATGGAGTAATTGGTAGTGTCATATTTTCCATGCCACAAGAGCAAATGTAATGTCATATTTTTCGCCTATGATGGGATAATGAACTATAATGAGATTAGCTAAAGGTCCACACTTATCCAAATAGTTCACACGCATATACCAAATATTTTATTTTCAGCTTTGAACTAACCATAGCATGTTTCCACCAATGATGGGGCAATCGATAGTATTATTTTTTTGCACTAATAGGGTAACGATAATAACTTAATTAATTAGTCCAAAGCACCAACCCAACTATCCAATTATGCAAGTCACATTTATATAAATTTCATCCATCCATTATACTCATACTATACAACACAGTAATCTTATCATTTCCTCTACACAATCAAGATCAATTACCTTCTATTATATGCATACACAATCAAAGTATAAATTAATACAAGGAAGCATGTAAGGGGATCCTTACAAATTATTTATCTTATTAGTTAGTATAAGATTCATATATATATAAAATATCCATAATCATATAGGTAGTCGTGTATAGGGATCTACCATTTATTTTAATTATTAGTGTAAGATCCATGTATGTATAAAATATCGATAGTATGTAGGTGATCATGATTGGGATCCTTACAAATTATTTATCTTAACCACTAGCATACACACACACACACATATACATACATATACATACATACATATACATACATATAGATACATACATATACATACATACATATACATACATATACATACATATATATACATACATACATACATATACATACATACATATACATACATATACATACATACATACATACATACATATATATATACATACATACATACATACATACATATATATACATACATACATACATACATACATACATACATACATACATACATATATATATATACATACATACATATATATATATATATATATATATATATATAATCATGCAGGTGGTCATGTACAAGGATCTTTATCTTTCTCAGCAATAAAATTCCAAATATGGTGTTTATCTGTTCAAGTGTACATTCTACATGTTTAATTAACCTGAAATCAATATAGAAAAACTTATTCTTGATCAATTAGCAGCTATAATAATTAATTAATTATTCTTTAATTTCATATTTTGAACTTTTAATGACTAAATTACCTTTAACTCTAGATTTCCCTATCTATCCTAATCCAGAAATTAAACAAATATGGGAGTTAGGATTTTACCTCGATTTAAGGACTAGAGTATGAAACCTCTCACTGGATTTCTTGTCCCGATGATTGCATCCTTATACAACATCACGGCAAACTATTAGTGGGAATGTAGTCTTGCTCTTTTCTTTCTTTTTTTTTTGGTTTTCTTTATTAGGACAAGGGGGAGCCCAGCCATATATTAAACTGATAACTATTTTGACTGTAACAACTAATTCAATCAATTGGCACCTCCTTTAGTGTGTTTTTCTCGGTTCTCTTCTTGTGTAAGGTATTTGATAGAGGAAATCCACAATCTCTCTCAAAATCAGAATATTTTCTTGGCGATGGTGAGAAAGCAAAATATTCCTCTATTTCAATTGTGGTATTCAAGAAGAAATTGCCATTCACCTGTTCCTGACGGGCAAACTACCCAAGAGAATTTGGAAACTAACCATTGCACCCTTAGGCATTAATGGATCATGCGAGTTTCTAGAGATGTGCATGATTTGGAGGAAGCATGCATTCCTTAATATATTTATAAGTCTCAAATCTCCTAGCCCAGATGGTGTAATAGAATTTCTAGTTAAAAGTGTATGCGGAGGTCTTGACCAAGGTGGCATGAACTCTTTTGAATTGCAATTTCCTTGCGATCCTCATCATGGATCCTATTTCTCAAGGATTCATAGCAAATAGAAATTTTGAGCTCGCTCAAAGAAACCAATCTTTCAAGTTCCTCTCCCCTCCCTTCTCCCCATTTCCTTCTTACCTTTATGCCTGTATCTAACATTCAATTATCTCTAGCCTCTTGGTTTACTCGACTTTGTTTACTTACTGCTTTGTTGATGAATCCCAGTCCTTACAAATTAATAAGAGACAAAACGAAAATTATAGGCTTGCTGTTGTCCACTTTGCAAGTGCAGCAAAGGATTTTGATATTGAAATTATCTGCTTTTTCCAGTTCTTAATTGCTTGACTGGTATAGAGATGGTTACATTTGTTAAAATAATCATTTTAGTGTTCTAGACTGGCTCTTGGTAGTAAGTTGTAACGATGGTAACCTTTTTATTGTTGAGTTTCTAGATATCATCTATTTGGCCAATGATTTATGCATATGCCTATGGTCTATGCATATATTCATAGACCATTTCAGCACACCCTATTATGATCAAGCCATGCAGGTGCAATCTGCATGGTGGCTCAGTTGGGTAATGAAAAAATGACCCATACCCCACACCGTCTGGGCTACAGCAGGATAGCCAGTGGTGATTTCACACTCTTTCATGCTTTCTTAAATGCTAGATACGATGAACATGACAAAATTTCTTCAAACAAGATGGCATGTTGCTTCAAATCATTAAAAAATTAAATCCGCACAGCGCAGTTCTCGATGAAAAAAATTAATAGATATCTTTTGAAAATGACTTTCCACACTCATCGTAAAAAGTTCCACTCTAAGTCTAAAAAATGGGTGGCAAGTATTGGTCCGAACAATTATCGCTAGCCACATAGCATCATTAGAGAAGATGTCGATTCAGACAACTACTAAAACATGATGACAAATATCAGCTGTAAGTCAATAAAATACCAATTTGAAATTTAAATTAATCCATACCATGGCCAAGTATGACATATTGCTCTAACAGTAGGTCCAGATCGGTAACATACCGACCATACCAACCAGACTGGAAAGTCATCGCCTTAAACAATATCTAGAGTGAATCACTATAAATTGAGATCGATCTTCAACCGACATCAGATGGACTGTACAGAATGAGATCAGCAATTCACCATTCTGAAAATCAGTGGCTTGCCTCCCTATCCATAGTCTTTCTATTGAAGATCGGATTTATACCGACCTCAACGATGAGTACTCTACTCAACAGCTGAGCACAAGATCGGGTTTACTTCATCCTTGCTACCAGCTCTATCATCTCGAGATCGACAAAAAGCTGATGTTGCCAATACAGTAAGAAAAAATACCATCCAATTTTATCATGCCAAGATCTGTTAAATATCGATCTTGCCATATTAGTTAGATCGGTAAAACACTGACCTCGACATGATCCAAGACTAATTGAGCACCAACTACTCTCCAATCAAGTCATAATTGTCTTCCAGTCGTATTATAACTACTTGCTACCTGGGCAAACAATTCATAGCTACTATCTAGCTGGCCATTTCGTTAAAATAAATTAACAGCCTAATAAATTTTTCTTAAGATCTAAGCAAATTTTTTTTATAAACAAAGAGGTAGGATACCCTTTCGGAGGTAAGCACAAGATTCACAGAGTCAATACTCTACTGAAATATACTCTCGAGGAAGATCAAACCTCCCTCTCTACTCAAACCTTCTTTTATTGCCTTCCAATCTTTCATTTCCACTATCTGTTCTCAAGGCCTCAGTTGATTTAAGCATCAGAGGATCCTAAATTGGAGGGTACCCCATCGGTTCTTGGAACTTTCTTGTAAGTTGATTTGTGATCCAAACTCAACCCAATCCAGCCCTCCAGCGTGAGTTCTTTCCAATGATTTGAAGCCTTGCTATAACAGATTGGTGCTAGAGGAAGATTTTTTATCCAAATTCTATGGAAATGGTAAAGAAGATATAGAACCCGGCTTCATCTTCTTTAGGAGCCCCTTCGGAGATGGTCTAGTCCCATCCTCCAGTAACAATCGATCCATAATAGTTCAATCTTTTGGTACAATAGGTTCAGGCCCTGACCAATACCGTGCAACAACTTCAACAAATAATAGAGCAATGATAAGAATCTATTCTCCAAGAGGCTGTGTCGTGAACCAGCCATCTTTCAGTCCCTTAAGAATTTCATTAAGAGCATCTTCTTGACCAAGAAGAACAATCGTATGAAGCTGAATCGACCCCCTATAATAAGAAGCCACTGTGGGAGGTGGGTCTTAAGCAGAAGCTTCAAGATCTTAAGAAAAGACTGAAAGAGGTGCAACTTGGAGGACCTTCTCAGAGTAAGAAGGATTTTCATCTCACATCTCCATTTTCTACTAAAATTCTGAGTGAACCAATTTTCTCCTGATTCAAAATGCCTACATTGAAGCCATTCGATGGTTCCACAGACCCTCAAGACCATCTTCAAGGATATAGAGATGTTATGAGGCTTCAAGGAGCATCCGACGTCCACTTTGCATGACCTTCCCCATCTTAAGAAGTCTATGAGAGTATGATTTTCTGGACTCCACTCGGATCCATTTCAGCCTTTGATCAGTTGAGCAGGCTCTTCATACCCTATTTTAGAAACAACCATCTTCATTTGAAACACATGGATAGCCTCTCCTTCGTAGTATAGCAGGAGGGTGAATCCCTCCATGAATACATTATTGGGTATTGTATCCTAAAATCAATCATTTAGATTATAGATGGTTGAGCTAAATATAAAATATACTTAAATTATTAATAAATAAAAATATTATTCTGGCTTTTTCATCACTCTTGAGCATCTTCCTTTAAGAATTCTTCTGTGATGAAGTTCTTAGGACTATTTAGACTTGATAAAGGAGGATTTGTTATTTAATCCTTAAACTTATTTACGATCAAATGATACGTTATTTTTTAGGATGGCAATATTTATCGAGTGTAGGTTATTATGTGCCATATGAGTTGGTTGTCCTCTTAACCAAGGAGTATGAAGATACTGGTATGGCATGCAAGTGAAGTATAAGGATACATTTTACTAAACGTGACCTAGCTACGGAGCTCTCTATTGTCAAGAGTTGCTCACGAAGGATATGGGTATAAGTGTTTCTTAGATCTGAGATCACCATGGTGACTTGCAAGCAACTCACTGTACTTTGGTACCGGACTATCTGAATTTTTAATTCAGTGATGAAAGATTTTTGGAAGTAGTTAAGTACTTATTTAATCAGTGCATGAGTCAAGATGGGATTGATCCCTCCAAGTGTTGGAGCAAATGCATCACTATATTTTAATTTATCAAAACCTTGATCGGGATAGTCCATTTGATAAATATTGAATTTTGAAATATAATGTGAATGATTTTTAGGATTGATAGTTAAACCCTAGGTCATCTTTTGAGCATTGGGGTCAAGAGGATGAATTATACGGTAACCATATACCATGGGTTCATGGATGTTGTGTTGCGACTATTCGATCTATTCGGACGTCGAGTATCATTGTTAGATGGTCACATCGATTAGTATAAAAATTTGTTCATGTGCTAATTATCACGCTTCAAACCCAGCACTCAGGTTGGATACGTGATGGCCGCACACTCCTTAGGACAAGAGTATCCTAAAAAATATACGAGGCCTTAAAAATCCAATACAATCTCAAAATTCATAAAAATAATCTGATTTTATTTCAACTGATAAAACTTGCACAGATACCAATTAAATTCTTTCGATTATCCAATCAGAAGTCACTGATGTTCTATCTATTCATCTTCTCACCTGCAAACCCAGATCATAGTCAATCTTGATCATCCTGTAACATTGAGAAAGAAAAAGAGGACTGAAAGAGCGGTTGTGAGCTTTACAGCCCAGTAAGAATCTCCATACAATGCACCAATATAATATTTTAATTAAAAAATAATAATAAGCATAAAGCACTAGCACAAACATGCAACAAGCATATGGTCAAGAAGTAGGTCATCACATGCCATCAAGTAAAATTTTTTATTTAATAATAATCTCTCTGGACTTAACATTTATTTTCTCTTTTCATAATTTTAGTTTATTAACCCTTTAACCTTCGGCTTTGGACTAATCAAGATCATGTGATGATCTCCTAATCGAATTGATTTTTCTGTGATCTTCTTGGATCAAATTATAATGATCTTTCTCAAATTATATTTCTCATGATCTTTCTCAGATCATATTCTCACACATGAGCCCTTAGAGGCTAGTCTACATGATGAAGCTAGTCTAAACCATATCATTCTCATATGATTATGTTGATTTCATCATATTAATTTTAGATTAAAATATAACCAGGACAAGTGTATTAAACCCATATAACCATACCATCAAACATTGTTACACATATATATAGGCAATATATAATATACTCATGTTGAAAGATCATACAAGAAAACAATAATATCTCAAACATAACAAATTCATCAAAACAAATGTAACGATGCAAAACCAAAAATATAATTCCAATAACATACATAATGGTGATTATGTACTAGGATTCTTACCTCAATTGGTCTCAGATTCAAGTATGGCTATTGATCAACCCTTCAATCTATGAACTCAAGATCAAGATATGTCCACTCGACATCTTGTACAAATAATCGTACCTCACTCAATCTTTGTATAAGAGTATCTCAATAAAAAGTTTTAAAACCCTCATAAAAGCATCTTCAGGATGTAACCATCTCTCTAACGTAATAAATGGTTCATCAATCAAAGTTAGATAGACTTTAGAAACTCAAAAATAGTGTTCTAGTAGGAAATCTAGTCCTAAACACACCTGAAATCAATCCTGGACTGTTGGATCATGATCGACTCTCTCCTAGGCCATCGGATCGTGCACACAACTTCCGATCAAGTATGGATTGCTACTTATTCATCTGATCATGATCGGATGCTTTTCTGACCATTGGATTGCGCAAAACAGCACCTTATAATGCTAATCAAGCTCAGATCAACTTTCAGCCATCCGATCATGACTGACTCTTCTCTGAGTCATCGGATTGCGATTGATCCATAGAACAATATCATGGATCATGTGAAATGATAGAAAATCTATTTTTTGGTCCATGGATTCTCCTATAGGTTGGTGGTCCATGGTGGACTGCGCTCCCCTTCCTAAGCTAGGCGCTCGTGCGCGCCCGCACACACCCACGCGCCTGGGGCGGCCCAGCATACGGCTAGCCTAGTGCCACCATGCGCCATCGGTCTGAGCTACGCTGCCACTGGCCAGCACTATCGGTGAGCCCCTTCAACAAATTCGAGGGCTGGCTACCCCGTTTCGATCCTTTTTTGCCCATAACTTCTCTATTTGGACTCCATTTGGACTGTTGTTGGGCTCGTAGGACTTTATTCATCATCCTGGACCTCGCTCTGAGCTTATTATGAATTGAATCTTGAGATATTTTTTTCAATAATTTTTAGGAGTCTTCCTCTTTTTTTCACATATGACACATGATATTGGCTCCTTTTAAATCTGGGTCGAGTTCAAAGGTCCAAATGGTTGAATTATTACATTCTCTCTTTCTTAAAATAATTTTATCTTCAAAATTAGCATACTATAAAGTCGATAATTTTAGATGAATCAAATTTCTATCCTATCCTTGACCCCCAACCAAAATTTTTGATCAATTTTAAATGATTTAAATCACCATATTTTTGCTGCACACTCTGATCTAAATCTACTAAATATCTTGGGTTTGCTAAATAACTTTCAGAGTAATAAGATAATAATTTATCAATCTTTCAAATTATAATCCAAAATATAAATTATCCATTGAAATCTAAACTCTATGAATTGCCTCTGTCACATCCTTAGTGATCATAATCTTATGCTCAAATATCTTTTAACTCACAGTCCCTAATGATCTTAAATCCATGCTCTAATACCACTCTATCACACTCCAAACCTAGCACTTGGGTCCGATATGTGATGGTCGCATACTTCATAGGATAAGAGTATCCTATAGAATATATAAGGCCTTAAAAATCCAATACAACCATAAAATTCATAAAAATAATTTGATTTCATTTTAACTAATAAAACTTGCATAAATACCAATTAAATTCTTTTGATTATCCACTCAGAAGTCACTGATACTCTATCTATTCATCTGCTCACCCATGAACCTAAATCATAGCCAATCTTGATCATCCTATAATTTTGAAAAAAAAAGAATGAAAGAGAGGTTGTGAGCTTTACAGCCTAGAAAAAATCTTCATACAATGCACCAATATAATATTTTATTTAAAAATAATAATAAGTATAAAGCACTAGCACAAACATGCAATAAGCATATGGTCAAGAAGTAGGTCATCACATGCCATCAAGTAAAGTCTTTTATTCAATAATAATCTCTCTGGACTTAACATTTATTTATTTTTTCATAATTCTAGTTTATTAACCCTTTAACCTTTGGCTTTAGACTAGACTGGAACTCTGATATCATTGGAGGATTAATTAATAATTAGATTGCTGATTAGCTCAATTTAATTGAGCGATGAGGATTCTATTAAAAAATATGTTTCAAAATCAATCATCAATCTATTGATGGTTGAGTTATATTATAATTATAATTAATTTATTAATTAATAAAATATATTTTTGATATTTTTCATCATAAAGTTTTTATCTTCTAATAAATTTTATTATTGTGATGAAGTTCTTAGGACTATTTAGATTCGATAAAGAGAGAATTTATCGATTAGTCCTTAAAATTATTCATGACCAAATGATAGGCTGTTAATAAGGATGATAACATCTATCGAGCATAGATCGCTGTGTGCTATATAGGTTGATTCTTCTCTTAACCAAGAAGTATGGAGATACTAATATGGCTTATAGATGAGATGTGAAGGTACATCATCATTGAATATTATCAACTTCAGAGCATTCTACTGTTGAAAATATCTCTGATGGGATATAGGTATAAGTGTCCCTTAGATCTGAGATCACCTCAGTGGCTTGCAAGCAACTCTCTGTGTTTTAGTATCAGACTAACAAAATTTTTAATTCAGTAATAAAAGATTTTTAGGCACAGTCAAGTATTTATAAAATCGGTGTGTGATCGAGATGTGATTGACCACTCTAAAAGTTGGAGAAGAATGTATCACTATGATAATCTATGAGATGAATTTAATATTTTAAAATACAATATGTAGAGCTTGATCAGAGTTGATAGTTGAATACTGAGATATCCTATGAGCATTTTGGTCAAGAGGATGAATTATATGAAAACTATATCCACATGGGTTCTAAGGATATTATTCTATACATTCGATCTATTCGACCATCGGATATCATTGCTAGATGGTTACTTCAATTGATACAGAAATTTATTTTTATGCTATTGGCTTAGGTTTGGATCTATGGGATTACATACATAAGAGTTCATGATCTGATCAGATGGTTGATCAACAATTAAGAATTATTCTAGGATTAAACGATCAATATGATTGATGTTTAACCTAGTGCAAGTATTTTAGGAGGATCAATTAGCAATTAAATTATTAATTAACTTAATTCAATTAAGCCAGAGAACTAAAATTAAGTCTAATTAAATATAATTTTATTAAATTTGGTTTGAACTTGATTAGATCAAGTTCAATTGGTTTATTAGATAAGCTAATTGCAAGGAAGAGCTAGTCCAAGTTCAATTAGGACTTGGATCAACCTAATTTTTAATTTAATTAAAAAATTAATTTAAATTTAAATCTAATTTAATCTAATTTAATTAGGTTCTTAATTAGGTTAAAATATATTTTAATTAGGTTAATTTGTTTTTGATTTAATTTTGATTTGAGAAACCATATTTGACCAAGTCAAATATGGAATCCTAGTAAGACTAGGATTCCCTCTTGCGCCACCTTAGCCCCAACGCCCTCACGCCCTCTTCTCCTTGATTTTTGGCATGGAATCCCCCTCTCCTGGATGTTCTCGCATGTCCTCTCTTCCTCTCTCTTTCTTATTTGGAATTAAGTTGTGGATCATGCTCATAGATGGCAAGTTGTTGTGGTGTTGGACTCTATATGATAGAATCCCAATAAACCAAAATAACTTCCCATGTGTGCCGCCCCCCACCCTGATTCCTCTCTAGTTTCCATGGTGAAAAGAGGCCCTTTTGTGCACACAAATCTGATGGTCCACGGCAAGGAATAAGGAGGGGGCACCCAAGTGTTGGGTGCCCCAACTAGTTGCCTAAATTGGTCATGCCTTGTCTAGGTATTTGACCTAGATAAGGATTCCTCCATATCTCTATATAAGGTCTTTTTGGGCTAATTTTTTGATATATTCTAGACATTAGAGAGGGCTTTTGGGCATGTGAAAACCAAGTGAGAGACCTCTTGGGCGTGGGGATTTCATTGACACCAATCTAGGTGTCTAAGTAAGAGAACAGAGAAGAAGAAGAGGATCTTCTTCTAGGGTTCTTTTGATCTTCTATTTTTTCCTCCAACTTTGAGATTTGTTTGAGAGTTGTCTTAGATTTAGAATCTCTCCCATTCCTTCTAATATTTTAGAGAGTCTAAACTTTGAAAAAAAAAGCATCGGATCGATCGTCGAAGAAGGATCAGCACAGTACTAGCATACTATGTTGATTTTTGAGAATCGAACTTCTGATCGAGATTCGTGAGCTCGTGTAGACATCACTTAGAGACCGAATATGTGTGTGGCTCAAAGTTTTATCCTTAAGTTTAGATCAGTAAGTTAGAATGTCTAACTTGAATAGGAAGTATGGATCTAATCTGTTATGACATACCTGCATTAGATGTAGTATAGATACATGTTGATATGATCAACATATTTTTTTTCTTATATTTTTAATTTTTAATTTAATCTCATGTCATAATCATGTAATCGGATCTTAGATCTAGGGTCTTCTCTAATTTTATGAATAAATTTTAATTTATTCTAGTCTTCCATTGTCTGATCTTGAAAAAATTTTAAAATCTAGCCCTAATATCTTAGATCTGATTCCTTCAATTGGTATCAGAGCCTAGGTTAATTATTACATGATTATTTTTATATATTTAAATTATTTTTAGATTATATTTAATTTATAATTTAATTATTAAATATGAAATTAAAAACTTTGATCACACAAACTGATATAAGGTTGTCTTGCTATAAGATTTACTCCTTATAGTGGAGAAGTTGTCCTAGTTTATATAGATCTGATTCTAATCATAAATTTATTAGATGTGATCTAATTTTATTTATAATTTATTAGATTTAAAAAATTTTAAATTAAAAAATAAAAGTTTTAGATTGTATGGACTGATTATAAGATTATCCTGCTATAAGATTTATCTCTTACAGTGGAGAGGTTGTCATAGTACGTACTGATCTAAAATATTAATCATAAAATTTTAGATTAGATTTAAAAAAAATTATGATCTAATTAAAAATATTTTAGTCTAATTTTAATAATCATAAATGTGTTAGATTTGATCTAAGGTAATTTATGATTGAATCGAATTGAAACCGTTTCAATTACATGAACTTGTTTAGATTAGATTTAAAGTAGTTTCATGCTTATCTTATTTGCATATTGATTATGAATCAAACATGCAACTTGATTGTTAGAACTATATTTAAAAAATATTTTATAAATATGAAAATTATTTTTGAAAAGTCAAATCCCAACCCTCAGCCCAAAACTTAATTAAGAATTAAGAAGTTGTTTGATTATGATCTAGAATTATGAATTTAAGATCCTAAGATACAAATCATAACACTGCTACAGAATAGGACTATGACAGTGGTTTATAACCACTGCTGTAGTCTAAAAAATTACTATTATAGGCTATGGCAGTGGTTAGCTAACTACTGTCACTACGGCTGTCGCCGTAGGTCTATGGCAGTGGTTATTATAGTGGTTATATGAACCACTGTCATATATAGCCTATGATAGTGGTTCAGTAACCATAGCTTTAGGTTGAGCTATGACAGTGATTTCAAACCGCTGCCATAGGTTGAGCTTTGACAGCGATTTTTTAATCACTGTTATAGGTTTATCTATTACAGTGGTTATGGAACCACTGCCATAGGTCTAATGTAGTGGTTTCGTGATCGCTGCCTTAGGTTAATAGCAGCGATTGGCACGTAACTTGCTACCTTGCTTGACACGTCTATGGCAGTAATTTTGCAACCACTATCGTAGCTTTTAAATAATAAAAAAATATAAAATTTTTAATTTTTTATATATTTTATCTAAAAAATACAGAGATATATAGCATAATAAAAAATATAAGAAAATATTATAAACATAAGAATATTTTTGAAATGCTCATATTTTATTGTAGAATAAAATTTGTTATAATATTTTTTAAAAAATATATATAAGAAGTCCCTTAAATCTACGTCGTCGTTATCACCGAAAGATGGAGCACGAGCTGGAGGAGCTAGAGTTGGAGGGACTAGAGTTGGAACGTCGGCCAACATGTCCCCAAGACCTGCAAAGTCTGCTCTAAAATGCGCACTGAGCCTTATCACCATGGCGCTCAGGATGCCCTTCAGATGAGATGCGTGCTCCTCAGCATGAGCAGTCGATGCCGTAACCTGATCTGCCTGCTCCATAGCTTGAGCTACTTGTGCTAACGGCTTTTCAAGCTGCTCCTGACTGATGACACTGGAAGCATGTGAAAAGATGCTCGCCTCAGACTAGTAGCTCATCAGCATATATCCGGACCTGCATTGGATCCGTCCAGAATGCTCAAGCCCCAAGACCCAAGATAGATGGTCGTGGAGGCCAAAGGTATCCGGGCCCTCGCTCGCGAGCACATCTAACTGCTCCTGTAATTATAAATTTAAATAAAATTTTATAAGAAATGCTATAATACTGATAATATGTGCTAATATATTTATTACTTATAAAATTTTTTTTGATCGTGGCATTCATCGATCTGCCTTTCTTGTCCGTATGGTTGGATCGAAAGATCTCGCTACGGTTGGATATCACTCCATTTCTCATCAGCTATAACAATGGATCAATTTATTAAAAATATATAAAAAATATTAATTTAATTTATCTTATAAGATTTAAAATTCATTACTTCTTTATGCATACGACTGGCCATAGACTCATGGCCTAGAGTGTGCATGTACTCCTGGGCTATCCGATTCTTCTAATTCTAACGGAAGGTAGCCTAATAAGTATTCAAATAAATAATAAATATTTAAAAAATATTTAAATATAATTTTAAGCATATCAAAAAATTTAAAAGTTAAAAATTTTATCTCGAACTCCTAGCTCCTCCAATGTCTAACCATCCCCTCTTACTAACTCGGGGGATAGTCCTGTATCCAAGGAACAAGCTCCTTCAGAGTGTCTCATCGATGCTCGAGCCATCCTTTGTGAAGCTTGATCTTGTAGCTCCAGTACAACTCCCCAATTTTTTTTAGTCGGATATCTCGAGCCCTCTCATAATCTAAAAAATCATACCTCTTCTGTATAAAGTTATCAAAAGTCAGTTACTAAATTATTCTAATCAAATAAAGTATAAACATATCAAATGCATATATATAATTTAGATATACTTATCCATATCTCCTCCCACACCTGATCTCTGACATCAGCATCCATCAATCGCCAGTTTATGGGTAATACCAGAATGATGTCAGACCACCTCACAAGCACTCCAAAAAAGAAATGTATCTTCCACGTGGTCTCCCCTCCATATCATACTGCACCATCACCTGATGCTAATAGTTCCACACATGTGGCATGTGCGTGGGACCGTAAAATATCTTACTAGATGATGCACCTACAATGAAAATATGTTATGTAAATATATAAGTATATAAATATTATATAAAAATAAATAAATAAATAATATAATAAAAATATACAGTCAGATGCCGGTGTCAGAGCATATGTCGGAGATGTGGCTGATAGTGGAGGCTCAGATACCGATGGAGTAGATGCCAGCGGTGGAGTAGATGTCGATGGTTCTTGAGCAATCGATACGGAGGTAGATGGAGTATGCTTCAACTTCTCCTCAGATGTCGAGCTCCGCATAACCCACCGAGGGACGAAGATGAAAGCTAGATGGCATTTTGGTGCCATCATGACTTGCAACGTTAATGAACATTAACCAATATAGCATATTAAACAATAATATTAGTATAGCATCAATAAATAAACTCTAATATTTATACTAGAATATTGAAGTCATCATCTAGTGGCATCTATAATATGGACATCACCATCGCTCCTGACAAATGTATCTGGGACCTCGATAGTACTAGGTAAGTTTTATCCTAAAGGAGCACTTTGCATGCATGGTCTAACATCATCATCAACTTTGATATCATCAAAGATATGCCTAGGCATCATCCCCACAACAACACTCCATTGAGGCTTCAAGAGATTACTAACGTAGAAGACTTGACTAGCTTGGGAGGAAAGTATATACGATTCTTCAGTGCAGAGATGGCGTTGCATGTTAATGAGAGTAAAATCATGCTCATCAGTCTTCATTCCTGACTATGACAAGGTGTCAAACCAATCACACTTCATCAATGCAATCCTTCCTTTAGAATAATAGTCCAAGATGACTATCTTCTCCACTACGCCATAATAGTTCAAATCCTCCGTACGAGGTTGTGAATCCCTCGAGCTAGCATAACACCCAGTGGTGGCACTCAACATCATGTCACTATTTTATGTTACCATGTTTATGGATCTACTATGAATATTAGATCTGTAGCCATTAATGACGAGCTATTTCTACTCACACATGATACGATTAGGGCCCATTGAAAAAGCACGTATTTCAGGACTCATATTACTGAGCGATAATCTCTATACCTAATTAAGTAGATGATACCTAATTAGTAAATATGTTCAAATAAGTTGCATAAGGCAAGAATATATAATCGCTTACATGATCTTTGAACCATTCAGAAAATTTTTTGCCGTACATTTTCTCTTTCTTCCACATAGAACGCCGTATTTTACTCTTATAACTTTCTTGTGTTTGCTGCATGCACGAAAAATAAATTCAGATATAATTAAATATTTTTTTAATTATTATGAAATAAATAGGGCTGAGTAACTCACCTTATGTACCGCTTAATGACATTATAGTTGAAGAGCACGTAGTGATGTGTCTTATCCCTTTCCTCAATGCTCAAATCAGTGAGATAGTATGAAGTGAAAAGTCCATCTGGCTATGGAATGAACTCAAATGCAGGCTCAATTGGCTCATACTAATCATTCTGATTCCTTATTGATCGATTATGATGTGTCTCGAGCTTGTTTAAGTATATGGTACAAAAATCCATACACTTTTGATCCAAATAACCTTCTGCTATGGATCCCTCTGGACGATTCATATTTTTTACATAAGATTTCAGAGTTTGAATATTTTTCTCAGTAGGATACATCCATCGATAGAATACTGGGCCTTCAAGTACAACTTTTTTTGTAAGGTGCATGGTGAGATGCATCATAATCGTGAAAAATGATGGTAAAAATATTTTCTTCAGATCATATAATATAGTCACTGTCCTTGCCTTTATTTTCTTTACATCTTTCTTAAGCAACCTCTTTGCACAAATATCTCTATAAAAGTTGCAAAGATGAATAACAACCATTCTGATACTTTTTGGCAATACATGGCGAATAGCTATTGGGATCAATTCCTACATCAGTACATGATAATCATGAGTCTTCAATCTCCTAAGTTTGACATCCTTACTATTCACACGCTTTGATATATTGCTTGAGTATCCATCTGGGACCTTTATATTCTCCAACACATGAAGAAATATAAATCATTTGGAGGCATTCATAACATAGCATGCATGAGGGAGCCTCCACTGTTATCCCCTTGCCGGCTCCAGATGGAGTGATTTTCTAATATCCCATTCTTTCAAGTCAAATCAAAAATTCAAGTCATCCTTGATCTTATCTTTAATATTGAAGATTGTTGTCAATAGGAGCTCGCACACATTCTTTTCAATATACATTATATTTAAGCAATGGCACAATAAGTTTGTCTCCCAATATGGCAAGTCAAGGAAGATGCTCTTTTTTCTCTAATTTAAAGTGTGTGTCATCTTTCTTTGATCAACATTTCCTCTTCTTACTATCAATCGAATTATCTTTTTCAAATTCAATACTGAGACCATCCAACTCTCTCAGTACCTCACTCTCAGACATCCGACTAGGCACCTCACCTTCTTCAACAGTGCCATCGAAGGAGCGTGCATCCCTTCTGTATGGATAGTTTCGACGGAGAAAATGTCGATGCCCCATATAGCTAAAGCTCCTCTGATGTGTCAACCTTCTAGACTAGGTATTTTTTTCACAAATTGGGCATGCTAGCTCACCTTTTATGCTCCAACATGATGTTAGGGCATAGGCTGGAAAGTCATTTATTGTCCATGATAATGACTCATTCAGCAAAGCATCAAAAATTGGAACATCTTAAATGCTTCACAACTATTTCAGCTTGGCAATAAGAGACTGTAAATAGATATCAATATCATTACCTACCTTTATCGGTCGAGGGATGAGTACTGTTATGAAAGCAAAGGATTTTTTCATACACATCTATGGTGGGAGATTTTTAAAATAAATAAATATTGACCATACACTATGGGTGGTATTCATATGCTTGAATGGATTAAAATCGTCGCATGACAAACCCAACCTTAGATTATGTATCTCTTATGTGAAATCAGGATGTATTTCATTAAACTTCTGCCATGCCTCTCCATCGGCTAGATGCCTCAATGCATCATCTTTTATTTGATTCTCTTCATGTCATCTCATGTCCTTCGATGTTCTTGCTGACATAAATAATTTTTATAGTCTCAAAATCAAAGAAAAATACCACATCAACTTTTGAGGTATACGGATCGATGTGCCATCTTTATTCTCTTTTCATCTTGATATATCGCACCTCGTGCACTCATTTTGATTAGCATCCTCCTCTTAATAGAGCATGCAATCATTAGGACATGCATGTATCTTAGTATAAGTAAAGCCTAACTGTTCAATAATCTTCGATGCCTTATAATTATTCTTCAAAATTTATGCATTGTTCAAAAGAATATCTTCCAAAAGCTCTAGTATGCAATTCATTCCATTATTACTAAACCCATTGGAGCATTTTGCATGGTACAACCAAATTAAGAACACAAGCTTCACCATCTTTTCACACCTACGATACAATGAAATATTAGCATCCTCCATCAACTTGTGGATCTTCTCCACATCCTCATTGTTTGTCATTCTACCAATCATAGGATCAAGCATGGACGTAGATGCACCATTATTATGGCTAATAAAAAAATATCATGAACCATTTATTCCACTTTCTCATCATGTTGATCGCCTTCTTGTGGTCTGCCCTCATCATGTTGATCCCAACAAATTTCATAACCAGGTTTAAAGCTATAAATAGTGAGGTGATCATTTACATCTTGATGAGGTAGCCACGGCCCACCTATATATTTTTTACAAGAACATTGGATAAGTCCGTGGTCTCTAAATTTTTTTATAGCAAAATCAAGAAATTTTTGAAGTCCAATCTTATATTCTGACGAGAGCCTACTAAACTTCATCCACTCCTTATCCATTATAAAAATTGATGATACTGTAATTAAATCATGCGTGAAACTTATAATATATACTAATGTATTATAAATAAATATGCATTATAAATAAAAAATGCATCATAAATGAAATTGAAATAAATATCATGTATGAAACTCATATTCAATATCAATTTTAGATATGCAATAAATGCATCCTATCACCAACTAATAGGTAAAGATAGGTCCTATCTCATTCAAAAATTGCATTAATTCTATAAGTTCATTACAGTAATCAAACGATATGCAACAGAGATTGAATAAAATTTTAACAGCATTTCTTCTTAGTTCTTTCATGTAGGGAGAACAAAAGAAAATTACTATCCAAAATTTAATTCAAAATTCTTATAATACCATTTGATTACTGTAATTATCTATAGAATTATTTATAATTTTTAAATTATCTAAATTAAATAATCAATTCATCATTGTACATAATTATCCCATTCGTACAATTACATATAAATGTACGGATGTCGATGATTATGTATACTAATCAATTGATGGATCTATCATTATGTAATATAATAAATAAAAGTAATAAGATATAAACATCCAGAAAATTCTTTCTAGAATTTTTTTCTTAACTTGTACTAAAACCAAGAAGTAAATATTGCATTACTATATTATATATTTATATGTGTATTAAGATAAAAAACTGTCAAGAAGCTTTACAGATTCTTGATATCATCCTAAGGCAGCATTCAGCAAGCAGTAAGTTGATTTGTTTATATTTTCATGATTTAAGACTGAGAGTCATGGGATAAGTAAACAAGCAGTAAGTAAACAATCTATCATCCTAGGACCCAAGGCTATTGGCACATCACGGTCCAAGACTATCGGCATGGCTTAGAATCCTCCAATGGGGGTGAGGGTTCTCTTAGCAGTCGGCATAACTCACGATTATCGACATGGATCAAAATTGATTGATGAAGATTTTCTTATTGACCAGCATGGCCCAAGGGCCATCCACGATCGTCAACACGGCATGACCCAAGACTGCCGACATGGCACGGTCCAAGGTTATCCATGATCGCCGACACGACATGAAAGAAAAAATATTATAAATATTTATAATATTTATTATAAAAATATAATTAAATATTATTATAAATAAATAATACTATGAAATTTTAAAAGAAAAATTATATCTATGGCTACAGATAAGAGGTCACATAGAGAGCTTCAAAGGGTTGCTGGCAGCGGTGCTAGAGGAAGACGACGACGCTATAGATCACCTATGAAATGAGAGAGATAGTGAGTTAGAAAGAGAGAAGAGAGAGAGAGAGCAGGTAGGAGGGTTGTGCCAAGGAAAGAGAGGAGGTGGTAGAGCGACAGTCGGGCCGACTGGGGAAGAAGGGGGAAGAGGGGGGCTCAGGCCGAGGGAAGAGAGGAGAGAGAGAGAGTAGGGAGGGTCAGGGCCGACGGCTAGATCGAGGAAAGAAAGGAGAGAAAGAGAGGTGGCAGAGCCGACGGTCGATCCGATCGGGAAGAAGGAGGAGGAGGGGTGGCGCGGGTGACGGGGAGGCCAGGGGGTAGGCTGCGGGCGGAGCTGGAGGGGGGGGAGGGGTGGGTTGTGGGTGGCAATCTGATGGAGGAGCCACGGGCCTAGACCAAGGAAGAAGGGGAAGGAAAGGCAGGAGGGGGAGGTGGCGGCGTAGGCCAAGGAAGAAGGGGGAGGCACGGGTGGAGGAGGCAGCGTCGGTCGGGGAAGAAGGGGAAGGCATGGGTGGTGGTGGTGTCGATCGAAGAGCTAATAGGAGGCGGAGGAGGAGGCGGCATCGATCGGAGAAGGAAAGGGAGGGGTGAGGTCTCTCCGACGGTAGAGAGCAGGGGGAGAGAGAGAGAGCAATCGATGGAGGAAAAATCAATTTGGAGGCTGGCTGGGCAAAAAAAACTTAACCTATGGTAGCGGTTTTTGATCCACTGCCATAGATTGAAAATTAATTTTTTATATTTTTACTCTAAATATTATATAATTTTAAAATTTAATTTTTATCTTTATCATTCATTATTTAAATAATTATAATTAGAGTAGCATCACAAAAGGCCGTCTCGATCCGATGGCCCTAGCTTCATCGATAAGAAAAATTTGGTTTTGACGATCACGAATGACGATACGATAATCTGATAGATGGAGACCTCTGATGGATATGAAAATCTGTAATGATGATCTTGATGATATTTGTAGCATACTATCAAAGTTTTACTTCAATCAGATATCATTATCATGGTCAATTTAGCATGAAATTTTTCGACCGTTAAATGAGAAATGAGTGATCAAAGGATCAGACGACATCCGATTATGAGATAATTTTTTAGATAAATAATCTTGGATATTATTTTAATTATTTTTATGGTCATGATCATAAAATTTAAATCATAGATCTAAGAACGATCCAAAACTATACATCGCTGATATCCATTCTTAAACTTCATTGGTAATTATGCTCGTACTTTTGCAAGATCTGCTTAACGTGAATAGTTCTAATAAAAATAATTTAAATTTTATGATTACCACCATCAAAATAATAAAAGTAATAGTCAATATGATTTATCTAAAAAATTATCTCATAATCCGATACCATCTGGTCCTTTAATCACTCGTTTCTTATTTAACGATCGAAATAATCCTACATTAAATTGACTATGATAACAATATCCGATTGAAGTAAAACTTTCACTACTATAAAAATGGCCTATGACAATGCTTACTATGATAGCCATTTTTAAAATTGCTGCTATAGCTCCTATGATAGTGATCTTCGTTAACTGCTGCTATAGGTCGGACCTATGGCAGCGATTTTTGTAATCACTGCCATAGGTCCAACATATAGCAGCGGTTATAGAAAACCACCATCGTAGGTCAGATCTATAGCAGCAGTTATAAAAAATTACTGCCATAGACCAATCTATAGCAGTGGATTATTATAACCGCTGCCATAAGTTGGACCTATAGCAGCGGTTAGTAGAAACCACTGCTATAATCTAATTTTTGGCAGCGGTTAATTGTAACTGCTATCATATATATATATATATTTAAATATTATATAATTTTAAAATTTAGTACCCATCTTCATCATTCATTATCTAAATAATTATCATTAGAGTGTCGTTACAAAAGGTCGCCTCGATCCGATGGCCCTAGCTTCGTCGATAAGAAAAATTTGATTTCGACAACCACGAACGACGATGTGATAATCTGATAGATGGAGACCTTCGATGGATCCAAAAACCTACAATGATGATCTCAGTGATGTTTGAAGCATACTATCAAAGTTTTACTTCAATCGGATATCGTTATCTTGGTCAATTTAGTATAGATTAGTTTCGACCGTTAAATGATAAACGAGTGATCAAAGGACCAAACGATGTCCGATTATGAGATAATTTTTTTTTATAAATGATCTTAGCTACTATTTTAATCATTTTTTATGGTGGTGATTATAAAATTCAACTCATGAGATGAAAAATGATCTAAAACTATACATCTCCTGATAACCATTCTGAAACTTTACTGGTTGTTATGCTCGTGCTTTTGCAATATTTGCTTAACATGAATAGTTTATACGAAAATGATTTAAATTTTACTATCATCACCATATAAAATATTTAAAATTATAATAAAGATTATTTAACTAAAAAATTATCTCATAATCAAACATCGTTTAATCCTTTGATCGCTTGTTTCTAATTTAACAGCCGAAATCATTCCATATTAAATTGACCATGATAATGATATTCGATTGAAGTAAAATTTTGATAGTATATTATAAATATCATCGAGATCATTGTAGATTTTTGGATTCATTGAAGATCTCCATATTAGATCATCGCATCATCGTTCGTGATCATCGAAATCAAATTTTTCTAATCGATGAAGCTAGGGCCATCGGATCGAGGCGATCTTTTACGACGACACTCTAACGATAATTATTTAGATAATGAATGATAAAGATGAACATTAAATTTTAAAATTATATATTATTTAAAAAAAATAAAAAAAATTATTTTTCATCTATGGCGGTGGTTATCAAAAACCGTTGCTATAGATCTACGACAGCATTTATAGAACCGTTCCCATAGATCTATGATAGTAGTTTTGGATAACCGCTGTCATAGATCTATGGCAGTGATTCGATAATCGCTATTATAGATTAGATTAAAAATCTCCAAATTTTTTCTTTCCTCCCATGCACGCTTGATCTCTCTCGCTCTCTCTTACCCCCTCCTCTTCGTCGTCGGTTAGTCTCCTCCCCTCTCGATCGGTGTCACCCCTCCTCCCTCCGACCGATGTCATCCCTCCTTCTTCTCGATCGACGTCGACCCTCCTCCCCCCGACCGGCATCGCCCCTCCTCCCCTCCGACCGACGTCGCCCCTCCTTCCCCCTTGGCCGGTGCTGCCCCTCCTTCCCCTCCCTCTCCGAACCTCCATCCCCAACCGCTCCTCCCTACCACCCGCCACCCGCCACCCACCACCTGACCCCCTATCCTCCATCCGACCCTTCCTTGGGCCCCAGCGAAACCCCCCTCTGGCAAACCCCCATCTGACCCTCCCTTGGCCCCCCACGAAACCCCCCTTCGGCGAACCCCCCTCCACCCTCGCTCGGCCCTCCATGAAACCCCACCCCCCGGCCCCTCCATCCGACCCTCCCTCGGTCCTCAGCGAACCCCCCTCCGGCGAATCTCCATCCGACCCTACCTCGGTCCCCCTATGAAATCCTCCTTCGGCGAACCCCCATCCACCCTCGATCCTTCGCCGACCCCCGTGAAACCCCTCCCCCATACTCTATCCTCCTCCGACCCCGATGTGAAACCAAACCCCCCTTCTGGCGAGCCCCCTCCACCCTCCTTCGGCCCCCACAAAACCCCACCCCCCACCACCACCATTCTGACCCTTCCCTAGTCGAGTGCGAAGCCTCCTTTGGTCTCATCGTCACTGTGGCCCCCTCCCCGGCCCCCCTGCTCTCTCTCTCTTTCCTCTTTTTCTCTCTTCTCTATCTCACTATCTTGCTTTTATTTCATAGGTTACCTCTAGTACCATCGTCCTCCTCTAGCATCATCATCAGCGATCCTCGAAGCTTTCGGTGCGACCCACTCTCTGTAGCCATAGGTATAATTTTTTTTTAAATTTTATAATATTATTTATTAATCATGTATATTTATAATAATTTATAAAATATTTATAATAAATATTATAAATATTTATTATAAATATTATAATTATCTACATGCCATAGTTTTTGGGCTGTGCCATGGCGGTAGCCTTGGGCCATGCCATGTCGACGGCTGTAGACTAGATCTATCAATGAGTTGGATTTAGATCCAAACCTAGATATTCAGATCCAGACCTAATTTTAATTACTGGTACTGAATCTGAATTCGAATACTAGATAGATCTGTACTTGAGAAAGGAAGGGAGGGATCCGGTCTCGCCGCCATCATTAGGAGGAAGGGGGTCCAGCCTCACCGACGAGGGAGATCGAGAGAGGAAGAGTGAGAGATCGAAAGAGCGAGAGAGGGAGGGAGGGGGTCCAACCTCACCGGCATCACTGAGAGGGATAGGGTCCGGCCTTGTCGACGAGGGAGATCGAGAGAGTGAGAGAGAAAGGGATGCAGTCCGACCTCGCCGGCGAGGGAGATCGAGAGAGGAAGAGAGGAAGATTGAGAGATGAAAAATTTTTAACTTTTGAATTTTTTTCTGGATACAGGACTATCCTCCGAGTCAGTGGGAGAGGATGCAGTCCGACCTCATCGGTGAGGAGTTTGTTCCCTAAATACAGGATTGTCATCTGAGTCAGTGAGAGAGGATGGTTAGACACTAGAGGAGCTAGAAGTTCAAGATAAAATTTCTAACTTTTAAATTTTTTGATATGCTTAAAATTTTATTTAAATATTTTTTAAATATTTATTATTTATTTGAATACTTATTAGGCTATCTTCCATCAAAATCGGAAGAATCGTGTAGCCTAGGAGTATACGCACACTCTAGGTCATGAGTCTATGACCAGTCGTGTGCATAGAGAGGTAATTAATTCTAAGTCTTACTAGATAAATTAAATTTATATTTTTTATCATCTTTCTGATAAATTTATTTTTTGTTATAGTTGTTGAGAGATGGAGTGATGCCCCAGCCATAATGAGATCTTTCGATCCAGCTGCACGAACAAGATGGGCAGATCGATGAACGCCGTGATCGAGTGTATTTTTGTAAGTATTAAATATATTAGTATATATGATTAATATTATAGCATTTCTTATAAAATTTTATTTTAATCTATAATTATAAGATCAGTTAGATGTGCTCGCGAGCGAGGGTCCGAATACCTCTGGGCCTTATGACCATCTGTCTCAGATTTTGACGCTTGAGCACTCTAGGAGGATCCGATGCAGGCCCGACATACGTCGACGAGCTACTGGTTTGAGGCGAGCATCTCCTCACAAACTTTTGGTGTCGTCAATCGAAAAAAGCTTAAGGAGGCATTGGCATGGGCAGATCATGCTGCGATGCGGGCAGATCGGGCTGAGGAGCGCGCATCTCATCTGAAGGGCATCATGAGAGACATGATGTCGATGCTCAGCATGCATTTTGGAGTCATGGGCTTCGAGGATATGTTGGCCTACATTCCAACTCGAGCTCTGACTTCGACTCTAGCTCCAACTCTAGCTTCAGCTTCGACTCCAGCTTCAACTCCGGCTTCGGCTCCCATTGACGATGACGACGACGACGACGATGAGGATGTAGATTTAGGAGACTTTTGATGTATTTTATTTTTTTTAAAAAATATTATAATAAATTTTATTCGATAATTAAATTTTAGTATTTCAGAATAATTTTTATATTTATTATATTTTTTTATATTATATATCTATATTTATCAGATAAAATATGTAAAAAAATAAAAATTTTATTTTTTTAATTATTTAAGATCTACGGTAGCGGTTGTATAATCGCTACCATATGCATGCCAACCGTTGTCATAGATTTTTGGTGCAAATGATGCCAATCACTGCATTAGATCTATGACAGCGATTAAGAAATTGCTGCTATAGATTATCTATGACAATGGTTATGTAACCGCTGTCATAGATAACCTCTGGTAGCGATTTATAAACCACTGTAATAGGCTATCTATGGCAGCGGTTCTAACAATCGCTACAACAACTACTGTCATAGAGCTACGATGATGGTCTCAGTAGCAGCGGTTAGAAAACTGCTGTCATAGCCTATGGCCGCGGTTTTGTAGGCTATGACAATAGTTATGAATCACTACCGTAGCTCTTTTTTATAGTAGTATTTGATAGTATGCTATAAACATCATCAAGATCATCATTGTAGATTTTTAGATCCATCAAAGATCTACATCTATAAGATTATCATGTCATCGTTCATGATCGTCGAAATCAAATTTTTTTGATCAATGAAGCTAGGGCCATCAGATCGATGCAGTCTTTTATGACGACATTCTAATGATAATTATTTAAATAATAAATGATGAAAATAAATATTAAATTTTAAAATTATATAATATTTAGAGCAAAAATATAAAATAAGATATCGTAGTGGTTATGCCTAACCGTTGTAATAGGTTGAGCCTACGATATTAGTTACAAAGAACCACTGCCATAAGTTTGATCTATGGCAGTGGTTAATCTAACTACTGCCATAGTTTCGATTTATGGTAGAGGTTAACTCTAATCGCTCCTATAGTTCGATCTATGGCAGCGGTTACATGTAACCGCTGCCATATATTAACCTATAGCAGCGGTTAGTGTAAATCGGTGCCATAAGTCGGACCTATGGCAGTAGTTTCGAAAACTACTACCATGGTATGTATTGTCAAAGTTTTTTTCCTGTAATAATATAACATATTTGATTAAATGGGTTAGTGTGGATTAAGTCCATTAATTAGATTAGACCTAGGGTTAGATTAAATAATAGATTTAATTAGAGAATTGACTAAATCTAATTAATTATTATCTGTGATTAGATCATGAATTTTCTAGATCAATTACAATAGTTGTAGTTGGTCAAGTCTATGTCTTTAACGAGACCCAAGATGGACTTGATTCTTGGCTAGATGGTCTAACATGAACTATTAAGTTGATCTAATTAAGACAATTAAATCAGTTAGTATCTAAGGTAAATCAGATCGGTGGTCTTTAATTGGCAGCCTGCTTATCTAGCCATTTCTGATGGTGTCTAAGGTAAGGTTCGATAGACCCTTCCACCGATCGAACTTATATGGTCTCTTGATGAATTTATGTTTTGATTGAATCACTTGATTATTTGAGCTGACCTATGTCAGTTAGGTAAATCAGTGTGACTGATTTAAGTGCTCCTAAACCAGTCTATTAATAGTCTTCCTTAAGCTGACTTAGTAAAGCCAGTGAGAGGATCATGACAAGCTGGTTAATCTAACCTTCTCTCTCTAAATCAAATCAATTAAATTCTCTAAAATTATTAGATCCTTAAAATAAAATAGTTATGGTAATAGCTAGATCATAACCTCCTATTAAGTGGATGATAATGGATCTATTAGTTGAATAATCATTAGAGGCCCATAGGCCTGGTGTTTATCCGCTAATAGAATTATCATTCATAATATGATTTCTTGACCACGTCTCTCTAAATGGTGGTTAGGTTGATCAACCATAGTTGGACTTAATCATTCATTAGTTAGATGGATCAAGTATGATCATGTTAATGATTGAATCTAATCAAAACTTTTAGTGGAGCCCCTAGCCTACTGAAAAGATACCTGAGGTAAAATTAAATTATTAAAAATTATTTGAAGAAATAATTATTTATGAATCTATCCTTAGATGTACATGGGTTGACCAACCATAGTTAGGCTTGTATATAGTCTATGTGGATTCTAGTACCCACTAAAAAATTAGAAAAATTCATCAAATTGGAGGTAGAGGCTACCAATTCGAATAAAATAGTGAAAGAATCTTTTGATTAAAGTCCAAATCTTAAGGATTAATAAATCAATTACTAATTAGGCTTTTGGTTCTTCTTTATGCAGTTAAATTCAAACCACAGTTGCTCCATTCACTGTTAGACAGTGATAAACTTATGGGACCCAACTTCGATAATAAGTATCAGAAGTTGAATATTATTCAATAGTACAAAGTGGTTCATGCTGGAGCCTCTATACCTAGATTAAATATAAGATCCAAGAATAACCTATATCAGACAGAGTGCTATAATGAGTAGGAGCATTGGAAGAGGAATTATCCTCAGTATGTTGATTTTCATGACCCCAGTAGGCTGAATAAGAGAGATGAACAAGTAGTTGCTGAGCAAGGATGTTATATGATAACACCTTATAATTTTTTTATTTATGATATTTCTACTTAGGTATTGAATACCGAAAGTCCAGTCCATATTTACAATACGTTGCAAGGACTTCAAATTAGTAGAAGATTTGAAAATAATGAGCGATTTATGAATGTTGGAGATGGAAGGTCTGTTCCAGTTCTAGCTATGGAAATAGTTCAACTTATTCTCAATACTAATATTATTTTTTTAGATGAATATCATTATTATCCTTTCTTTCTGATGAATATAATCTCTATTGGTCTTTTGGCCAAAGATGGTTATCATTTATCTATAAAAGAAGATTATTATGATATCATTATAAATGATGTTATAATAATGCAAGGATAATAAAAAATGATATTTATATTTTATCATAGCCTGTGAGTGTAATGTACACTTCTAAAAAATATCCTAGATTAGATAATATCTCTGATATGTACCTATAACACTGTAGGCTAGGTCACATTAATAAGAATAGGACAAACAGGTTGACCCAAGAAAAAATCCTCAAAGTCAGTAATTGTGAATCACTTCCAACCTATGAGTTTTGTCTTCTTGGAAAAATGACCAAGTCATTTTTTACTGAAAAAGGTGAGAGAGCCACTGAGCTCGTAGGTCTAGTACATATTGATGTATGTGGACCAATGAGCACAGATGTCAGAGATGGATATTTTTACTTCATCATTTTCACACATGATCTATCCAGGTATGGATACGTCTATATGATGAAACATAAGTAAAATTTATTTGAAATGTTTAAAAGATTCAGAAGTGAAGTAGAAAAACAAACTGAGAAGAGTATTAAAACTCTTCGATTGGATCGAGGAGATGAATATCTATCCAGTGAGTTTTTGACATATCTAGGAGAGAATGAGATTCTCTCATAGTGGACTCCTTCAGGAACACCACAGCATAGTGATGTATTGGAAAAAAAAAATCGAACCTTGTTGATATGGTTCGATCCATGATGGGGTTTGCTAGTCTACCTATTTTATTTTGGGGTTATGCTTTTGAGACTGCATGATATATATTGAACAATGTACCAAGTAAAACTATCACAAAGACTCCATATGAGATATAGATTGGATACAAGCCTACACTCTCTCACCTATGAATTTAGGATTGTCTGACCTATGTCAAATATTTGCATACAGATAAGCTTGGATCCCGGTCTGACAAGTGCACATTCATAGGATATCCAAAAGAGACCAAAGGATACTTTTTCTATCATGCTGATGAACAAAAGGTATTCGTTAGTCTTAAGGCAATCTTTTTAGAAAAAAAGTATCTTGGTGAAGGAACGGTTGCCTCTAAGGTTGAACTTGATGAAGTTCATTGATAGAAAGATTGACACCTATCATTGAATCTGAGTTGGATTTGATTAGATCAGATCCAAAGTGCAATATACCTGCACTATTAAGATGATCCGATAGAGTACCGCATCAACCGAATAGATACTATGATTTTTTGGTTCAGGATGGTGATCCCATCGAACTCAATGAGAATGATGAGGATCTGATCATCTATATGGATGCAATGCAGAGACCTGATTCTAAGAAATGGCTTGAGGCCATGAAGTTTGAAATGGAGTCCATGAAGGTCAATGATGTGTGGACATTGGTTGATCCATCCGAGGGATTAAATTCATTGGGTTTAAGTGGATCTTCAAAAGAAAAAGGAGCATAGATGAAAAGATGGAGACTTATAAAGTCCATCTAGTTGTCAAGGGGTATCGTCAACATTATGGTATTGACTATGACAAGACATTCTCCTCTATGGCAATGCTCAAATCTATTCGAATAATGCTTGTGATAGCTGCCTATCTAGATTATAAGATTTAGTAGATGGATGTGAAGACAGGTTTCCTAAATCAAGAGCTAATTGAAGAGGTGTATATGATATAACCCGAGGGGTTCACATCCACAGATGAGTCTAAGATGTGCAAGCTTCAGAGATCCATTTATGGATTAAAGCAAGCTTCTCGAACTTGGAACATGCATTTTGATAAGGTGATCAAAATGCATGGCTTCGTTAAGAATGAAGAACAATCTTGCATTTATAAGTGGGCGAATGGTCCAGCAGTGGTATTCCTTATCTTGTATATGGATGATATTCTCTTAATCAAAAATGACGTCCCGCATTATAGGAAATAAAAGTTTGATTGTCATCTCAATTCTCCATAAAGGACTTGGGTGAAGCATCCTACATCTTAGGGATGAAGATCTATAGGGATAGATCTAAGAGGATACTTGGATTATCCCAGTTCACGTACATAGATACTATGCTAAAGAGGTTCAGCATGGAGAATTCCAAAAAAGGCTATTTTTTGATAGGCCATGAAATTTTTCTCTTTAAGAAGGATTGTCCGACAACTCCTGAAGAAAAAGAGCGAATGAGTAGAGTCCCATATGCTTCGATAGTAAAATCTATCATGTATGCCATGACATGTATGAGATCAGATGTAGCATACTCACTAGGAGTAGTGAGTAGATATCAATCTGATTTGAAGAAAATCATTGAAAAGTGGTTAAAGCCATCCTTAAGTATTTGAGAAATACTAAGGACCAATGGTTAGTTTATGGTGAGTCAGATCTAAAACTTATGGGATTTACAGACTCCAACTTTCAATCTGACCATGATGACAGTAGAAGTGTATTGGGTTACATCTTTACTCTAAATGGTGGAGCCATCTGCTGAAAGAGTTACAAGCAATATACTATGGCAGACTCTGTTTGTGAGATGGAGTACGTTGTAGCATCAGATGCCATGAAGGAAGCTATGTGGCTAAGAAAGTTCATCGTCTAGCTCGGAGTAGCATCCTCCTTTGATGGTCCAGTCTAGCTCTACTGCAACAGCACTGGTGCCATAGCTCAAGCGAAGGAATTGAAGGCACACCAACGGATGAAGCATATTCTGCACCACTTCTATCTGGTTCGAGAGATCGTGGATCGAGGTGATGTCGATCTTCAAAAGATTGATGGAAAGAAGAACCTGACCGGCCCCTTCACTAAAGCCGTAGTGATAAAGAAGTTTGACAACCATAAGTCAAAGATGGATATTGTATACTATGCCTAGTGGCTTTAGAACAAGTGAAAGTTGTTGGAAAACATATTTCAAAGTCAATCCTCAGCCTATTGACGATTGAACTATATTATAATTATAATTAATTTATTAATTAATAAAATATATTTTTAATATTTTTCATTATAAAGTTTTCATCTTCTAATGAACTCCATTATTGTGATCAAGTCCTTAGGACTATTTAGATTCGATAAAGAGAGGATTTATCGATTAGTTCTTAAAATTGTTCACGACCAAATGATAGATTGTTAATAAGGATGATAGTGTCTATCGAGCATAGATCGCTGTATGTCATATAGGTTGGTTGTCCTCTTAACCAAGAAGTGTTAAGATACTGATATGGCATATAAGTAAGATATAAAGGTACATCATCATTGAACGTGACCAACTTTAGAGCATTTTACTATCGAGAATGTCTCTGATGGGATATAGATATAAGTATCTCTTAGATCTGAGATCACCTTAGTGACTTGAAAGCAACTCACTGTGCTTTAGTATCGGACTAACTAAATTTTTAATTCAGTAATGAAAGGTTATTGGGCATAATTAAGTACTTGCGAAGTTGGTGTGTGATCAAGATTGGATTGACCACTCCAAGAGTTGGAGAAGAATGTATCACTATATTTCAATATAGCAAAAACTTGGCCAAGATAATTCATAAGATGGATTTAATATTTTGAAATACAATGTGGATAGCCTGATCAGAGTTAATAGTTGAACTTTGAGGTATCCTATGAGCATTTTGGTCAAAGGGATGAATTATATGGAAACTATATCTACATGGGTTCTAAGGATGTTGCTCTACACATTCGACTTATCTGACCGTCGGATATTATTACTAGATGGTCACTTCATTTAGTACAAATATTTATTTCTACATTATTGACTTAGGTTCGAATCTATAGGATCATATAAATAAGAGTTTATGATCTGATCGGATGGTTGATCAATGATTAAGAATCATTCTAGTGTTAAATGATCAATACGATTGATGTTTAACCTAGTGCAAGTGTTGTAGAAAGATCAATTAGCAATTGAATTGCTAATTGACTTAATTTGATTAAGCCAGAGGACTGAGATTAAGTCTAATTAAATATAATTTAATTAGATTTAGTCTGAGCTTGATTGGGTCAAATCTAATTAGTTTATTGGATAAGCCAATTGCAAGAAAGAACAAGTCCTAGTTCAATTAGGACTTGGATCAACCCAATTTCTAATTTGATTAGAAAATTAATTTAGATTTAAATCTAATTTAATCTAATTTAATTAGGTTAAGAGAAATTTTAATTGGATTGATTTATTTTTGGTTTAATTTTGGTTTGAGAAATCATATTTGACCAAGTCAAATATGGAATCTTAGTAAGACTAGGATTCCCTCCTTGAGCCACCTTAGCCCCAACGCTCCCATGCCCTCTACTCCTTAATTTTTGGAATGGAATCCCCCTCTCCTTGATGTTCTCGCATGCCCTCTCTCCCTCTCTCTTTCTTATTTAGAATTAAGTTGTGGACCATGCTCATAAATGGCAAGTTGTTGTGGTGTTGGACTCTATATGATAGAATCCCAACAAACCAAAACAACTTCCCATGTGTGCCGACCCCCACCCCGAATCCTCTCTGGTTTCCATGGTGAAAAGAGGCCCTTTTGTGTGCACAAATCTGATGGTCCATGGCAAGGAATAAGGAGGGGGCGCCCAAGTGTTGGGCTTCCCAATTAGTTACCTAAATTGGTCCTACCTTGTCTAGGTATTTGACCTAGACAAGGATTCCTCCATATCTCTATATAAGAAGGTCTTTTTGGGCTGATTTTCTGATATATTCCAGGCATTAGAGAGGGCTTTTAGGCATGTGAAAACCAGGGTGAGAGACCTCTTGGGCATGGAGATTTCATAGATATCAATCTAGGTATCTAGGTGAGAGAACAGAGAAGAAGAAGAGGGTCTTCTTCTAGGGTTCTTTTGATCTTTCCTTTTTTCCTCCAACTTTGAGATTTGTTTTGAAAGTTGTCTCAGATTTAGAATCTCTCTCATTTCTTCTAATATTTTGAAGTATCCAAATCCTGAGAAGGAAGCACCGAATCGACCGTCGAAGAAGGATCAGCATAGTACTAGCATACTATGCTGATTTTCGAGAAGCGAACTTCTAATCAAGATTCATGGGCTCGTGTGGACATCTCTTAGAGGTCAGATGCTTGTGTGGCTTGGAGCTTCATTCTCAAGTTCGGATCAACAAGTTAGAATATCTAACTTGCATAGGTAAAATGGATCTGATATGTTATTACATACCTGCATTAAATGTAGTGTAGATACATATTGATATGATCAATATATTTTTCTTATATTTTTAATTTTTGATTTAATCTCATACCATAATTACGTAATAGGATCTTAGATCTAGGGTCTTCTCTGATTTTATGAATAAATTTTGATTTATTCCAATCTTTTGCTGCATGATCTTGAAAAGTTTCAAGATCTAGCCCTGAAATTCTAGATCTAGTTCCTTCATATTTAATCAAATTTGATTGAATTGGATTCAATTGGATTTGACTCGATTAGGTTATGAGATAACCTAATCACTATGAAAGATTCAACCCTGATTTGATGAGGACCTAGACTCAATTAATTTCTAATTTGATTAAAATTTTATTGAGTTGGATTAATTCTAATTTGGTTGGATTTATCCTAGCTTAATTGGATCTAGGCAAATAGATTTGGATAAGACCTAATTGGAAAGTTCAAATTATTTTGAATTTGAATCTCTCTGTGCCTTGACTTTGTCCATGCTCTCTCCACGCTGATCAAGGGATCTGCCTTATCCATTTCCCATGGCCTTACTTGTTTTGTCATGCTTTTTTGAAAAGTTTTTTAAGTGGGCATGCAGAAGGAGAGTCCTTCTGCTCGTCGTCCACTTAGATGAGGCATTGGAAGTGGATAAGATGCCACCTAAATTTAAATTCAAGTGGGAGGTTGAACTTGTTTCAACCTCATCCTAACTCATGCGCAATTCTCTTCGAAATGTTGCCAATAAAATGGGACTTTTCTGGGGCGTGCGTGAGAGTGCTAGAGAGGGCTATGAGAGGATTTCTGGAGAGAGAAACTAGATAGGGGCATAGGTCTTGGGCAAGAAAAAATTCAAAAAAGGGGAGTCCCTGCGCCACTTCCCTTTTGTCTTATTAACTCATGCACATTTTAAAAGAAGTTTTAAAATATGTGTGTGACCTCTATCTGAGAAAGAGTTTCTAAAAAACTAGAGAGTGTGGCATGAGCTTCTATTGGGCGTGAGGTCATTTGTTGATCACAAAATCCTATGAGTGGGGACTTTAGGATTTTTGGATGCTTTAGGATTTGGACCCAGGGTTCAAGTGGAGAGATTGAGTGCTGTGAGTACCCGATCACCATGAAATTTTTAGCACCACCCTCCTAGAGTATCCAAGAGATCGGGAGAAGGTCATCGATTGTGATCGATGAAGATCGACCATGGAAGGCTCCGACGAGTAGCTAGCATTTCGGTGGAGCTGGTCGGGGCCGGGAGCTCCGTGTGGACTGTTCGTAGAGGCTAGACAATTGTGAGGCTGCATCATAGTGTGAGGAGGTTGTTTTCAACATTTTTAGATTATGGAGATCATCTATCCGTGCTTAGGTATCATGTTTCGAACATGAGTCAGTCAGCAAATATGTTTTGCTGATCGAGTGCATTTATTTTTCTATATATATATGACATGTTTAAATCCTAGTGTAGGGTTTTATGATCTGATCATAGCATGCATGAATTAATATTAGATTAATTTTAGCCTTCCACTGCTCATTAATTAGAAAAAATTTTGAAAAGCATGCCTAAAACTTTGCACCATTTCCTTCATACATGGTCAATTTTAATGTACCATTCTAGAAGTAAAAGACTTTAATGAGTCTGTCGCCATGCCATCCTTGAAGCAGCGACTTAGGAAATACTGTCTAATTTTCTTTCTTAACTCGATTCAGGAAGTATGCCCATGCAGAAGAAGAAGAAAAGCTAAACAAAAAGGAGAACAAAAATAAAGAAAAAAAAGAAGCGGCCCTATGAGGAAGCACACGGGAACCAGGGGGCACAAGTGAACCATCTCAAAAAAGTCTGAGGTCCCGAAGCTCACCTCAAAAATTTGATAGCTATGCTTCTCTATCCGCCCCTTGATCATAGATCTTAATGGAGATTAAGAATCAAGGATATCTCCATCGCCCCAATCCCATGAAGGCCCCACCTACTAAGAGAGACAAAAGCAAATTTTGCCATTTCCATCGGGACCATGAGCATGATACTGAAGAATGCTGCCAACTCAAGGATGAGATTGAAGCTTTGATTTGCCAAGGCTATCCCGACAAGTATGTCAAAGATCATGCAAATCAAGCCTTGGAGCCACACAAGAAGCCCGGCAATGCTGTTGAGCATAATCGACCGACTGCTGGAGTCATTAATATAATCTCAAAAGGTAGTGATCTTTGGAGGGCATCTAGGAGTCCTCCTAAGAAACAGTACTTTGAAAATATTGTATGCTTTTCTGATGATGATGCTCAGGGGATTCAAACATCCCATAATGATGCTGTTATCATTTTCATGATGATAGCAAATTATGATATAAGAAGAATTCTAGTAGACAATAGAAGCTCAACAGACGTGTTATTCTATGATGCTCTCTTAAAAATAAATGCTCTGAATAAATTAAGATAGGTTGGCAGCCCACTGATTAGGTTCTTAGGTGACTCGATAGCAGTTAAAAGAGAAATCACACTACCAGTCATTGCTAGTCAACCATGCAACTTACATTTTTGGTCATCAAGAAATCATATGCATGTAATGCCTTCTTTGGCTAACTTGGGCTCAACACTCTTAAAGCAATTATTTCAACTTACCACCTACTAGTTTGATTTTCGACCAAATTTGGCACTAAAAAAATGCGCAGAGATCAAATGATGGCCAGACAATATTTTCTGATAGCTTCAAAAATAAAGAAGCCCTTCGAAAATTCACTAATCAAAATTTTTGATCAGGATACTACTATAAAAAGGGACAACAGCAGCGTTTCACAACCGCTGCCATAGCCTATGATAGTAGTTCGATAACCATTGCCACCGTGGCCATCGACGTAGGTCTATGGTAGTAGTTTTTGCAGCGGTTATGGTAATCACTGCCATAGGTAGCCTATGAAAGTGGTTTAATAAATCACTGTCATAAAAACCGATGGCATAGGCTCTATGACAGCAGCTTCATAACCGCTACCATAGATCTAATGCAATGGTTGTCACATGATCTATGATAGCGATTGGCATGCCTACAGTAGCGATTTTACAATCACTATCGTAGATTTTAAATAATAAAAAATATAATTTTTTTAATTTTTAATTTTTAATTTGATAAATATAGTTGAATATATAACATAAAAAATATTATAAATATAATAATATTTTTGAAATACTCAAATTTTATTTTTGAATAAAATTAATTATAATATTTTTTAAAAAAATATATCAAAAATCTCCTAAATCTATATCTAAGTCATTATCACCAAAAGAAGATGGAGCACGAGCTGGAGGAGTTGGAGCTAGAGCTGGAGAACCTGGAGTTGGAATGCCAGCCAACATGTCCTCAAGGTACGTGAAGTCAGCTCCAAAATGCATGCTGAGTCTTGTCACCATAGCGGTCATGAGGCCCCTTAGCCTGAGCAGTCTGCTCCCTAGCCTGAGCAGCTTGCTCTCTAGCTTGATCTGCCTGCATCCTAGTCTGAGCTGCTTATACCAACGCCTCCTCAAGCTACTCTCAACTGACGATACTGAAAGTATGTGAAGAGATGCTGACCTCAGACTAGTAGTTCATCGCCATATGTTTGGACCTGCATCGGATCCTCTCAGAGTGCTCAACCCCAAGACCTAAGACAAATGGTCATAGGGGCCAGAGGTGTTTGGGCCCTCGCAAGTGAGCACATCTAATTATTTCTATAATTTTAAATTTAAATAAAATATCATAAAAAATGCTATAATCTTAATCATACTAATATATTTATTACTTACAAAAATCTTTCCGATCGTGGCATTCATCGGCCCGCCCTTCTTGTCCATACGATTGGATCGAAAGATCTCGCTACAGCTGGACATCATCCCATCTCTCATCAACTATAATAATGGATCAATTTATTAAAAATATATAAAAAATATTAATTTAATTTATCTAGTAAGATTCAAAATTTATTACCTCTCTATGCACACGACTGGCCATAGACTCATGGCCAAAAGTATGCATGTACTCTTGAGCTACCTAATTCTCCCGATGATGGAAGGTAGCCTAAAAAGTATTTAAATAAATAATAAATATTTAAATATTTAAATATAAATTTAAGTATATTAAAAAATTTAAAAGTTAAAAATTAAATCTCGAACTTTTGGCTCCTCCAATGCCTAACCATCCCCTCCTATTGACTTAGGGGACAATCCTGTATCCAAGAAATAAGCTCCTCCAGAGTGTTTTGTTGATGCTCGAGTCATCCTTTATGGAGCTTGACCTTATAGCCCCAGTACAACTCTCCAATCTTTTTCAGTCGGGCATCTCGAGCCCTATTGTGATTTGAAAAATTGTACCTCCTCTGTATAAAGTTATCAAAAATTAGTTATGAAATTATTCTAATCAAACATAATGTAAACATATCAAATGCATAAATATAATTAAAATATACTTACCTATATCTCCTTCCACACTCGATCCTTGACACCAGTGTCCATCAATCGCCAGTCTACAAGTAGTACTAGAATGATGTCGGACTGCCTCATAAGTATTCTGAAAAGGAAATGTATCTCCCATGTGGTCTCTCCTACTGTCCTCCCCTCCATGTCGTATTGCACCATCACTTGATGCTGGCGGTTCTACACATATGGCATATATGTGGGACTGTGAAATGTCCTATTGGATGATGCACCTACAATGAAAATAGATTATGCAAATATATAAGAGTGTACAATAAGTATACAAATAAATAAATAAATGATACAATAAAAACATCCACTTACTGGCCATGGGATTGTGCAACGTGGATGCCAATGGAGACTCATCAATGGGTGGAGCATGTGTTAGAGATGTGGCTGATGCTGGAAGCTCAGATGCTGATGAAGGAGTAGATGCCAGTAGAGGAGTAGATGCCAGTGATCCCTGGGTAGTCGATGTGGAGTGGATGGAGTATGCTCTGCCTGCAACTCAGATGCAGAGCTCCGTGTAGCCTGTCGAGGGGCGAGGCTGAAAGCTAAATGGTGTTTCGGTGCCATTATGACTTGCAATATTAATAAACATTAATTAATATAACATGTTGAATAATAATATTAATAGAGCATTAATAAATAGAATTTAACTAACTAGAGTCTATTTAAATCTTACCACACTCTTACATCATACTCTGTTGATAGGAAAGGTCAAGCGGGTATGCGATATCAAGCTTCGCATTATATAGCAATGCTGCTTACCAAAGCACGTATCTAGAATTATTTATAATTTTTAAATTATTTAAATTGGATAATCAATTGATCATTATACGTAATTCTTTCATCCGTACAAAATAAATATAAATGTATGAATGCCGAAGATTATTTGCACTAATCAATTAATGGGTCTATCATTATGCAATGCAATAAACAAAAGCAACAAGATATAAATAGTAATCTAAAAAATGTTGTGCAATAAATTCTATAATATAAATTATATTAATAAATAATTAAGAAGGAGCAATAAATAATTTTATTTTCTATTAGCATCGAAGATTCTCTTAGCAATCGAGATGGCCCACGACCATGGGCACAGCCTAGAACCCGCTGGCAGGGGCGAGGGTTCTCTTAGCGGCTGGCACAGCTCATGGCTATTGGCACGGTCCAGAATCCACTGATGGGGCCTTTTTTATTGATCGTCATGATCCAGGACTGTCCACAACCATCGATACGACATGGCCTAGGGCCATCCACGGTCGCTAACACAGTACGATCCAACCCAAAACCCACTAGGACGGTCTAGAATCAACCGACAGAAATTCTCTTACTGCCGACATGACCCATGTCCGATAGATAATTATAATATTTATAATAAATACTTATAATATTTATTATAAATATTTTAAATAATTAACAAATATTACTATAAAATTTTAAAAAATAATCATCCCTATGGCTATGGAGATGGGGTTGCATAGAGCTCTGAGGGTCACCAACGACGGCGCTAGAGAAAGACGATGGTGCTAGAGATAGTCTGTGAGAGAGATATATGATATTGAGATACAGAGAGAGAAGAGAGAGAAAAAAAAGAGAGAGAGAAAGAGAGAAGAGAGAGAAAGATCTAGAGAGAGAAAGAGATAGAGAAAGAGAAGAGAGAAAAAGAGAAAGAGGGAAGAGAGAAAGAGAGGGAAGAGAGAAAGAGGGAAGAGAGAGGGAGAGAAAGAGCTAGAGAGTAGAGAGTGGGTGGGTCGAGCTAAGGGAAGAGAAGAGAGAGAGATGGAGGGGGTGGGTCCGGTTAGGGAAGAAGGGTCATGTGGGGGAGGTGGTGGAGCCGGTGGACGAGCTAATCGAGAAGAAGGAGGACGAGGGGGAGATGGTGGGGCCGATGGTCGGGAAAGAAGGAGAACGTGGGGGAGGTGGCGGAGCCAGCGGCCTGGCCGATCAAGGAAGAAGGGGCAGGCAGGGGAGGTGGTGGAGCCGGTGGCCAGGCCCGCTAGGAAAAAAGATGGAGAGGGGAGGGGCCTCATCGGTGGCGGAGAGGAGGGAGAGAGAGAGCTCGGAGAAAATAAATTTAGGGATAAGATTTGAAAAAAAAATAACCTAACTTATGGTAGCGATTTTTGAACCATTGCTATAGATCTACGACAGTGATTTTTAGTAACCGCTGCCATAGGTCTATGGCAGTGGTTTAAAATAACCGCTACCATAGGTTGGTAATCAATTTTTTTATATTTTTTTAAATATTATATAATTCTAAAATTTTTTATCCATCTTCGTCATTCATTATCTAAATAATTATCATTAGAATGTTGTCAAAAAAAATCATCTCAATTCGATAGTCCTAGCTTCATTAATCAGTAAAATTTAATTTCGACAACCACGAATGATGGCATGATGATCTGACAGATGGAGACCACCGATGGATCCAAAAACTTGCAATGATGATTTCAGTGCCGTTTGTATCACACTATCAAAGTTTTACTTTAATTAGATATCGTTATCATGGTCAATTTAGTACTAAATGATTTTGACCGTTAAATAAGAAATAAATGATCAAAGAATCAGACGTCGTTCAATTATGAAATAATTTTTTAGATAAATATTTTTGACTATTATTTTAATCATTTTTATGGTGGTGATCGTAAAATTTAAATCGTGGATCTAAGAACGATCCAAAACTATACGTCGCTTGATACTCATTCTTAAACTTTTTTGGTAATTATGCTTGTGCTTTTGCAAGATCTGCTTAATATAAATAGTTCATACAGAAATGATTTGGATTTTATGATCATCATCATATAAAATGATTAAAATTATAGCTAAAATTATTTAACTAAAAAATTATCTCATAATTGGACACCATTTAGTCTTTCGATCACTTATTTCTCATTTAACGACTGAAATCATTCTATACTTAATTGACCATAATAGAAATATCTGATTAAAGTGAAATTTGATAGTATGCTACAAATATCACCGAGACATCATTGTAGATTTTCAGATCTATCGGTGGTCTCCATCTATCAGATCATCATGCTGTCATTCGTGATCATCGAAATCAAATTTTACTGATCGATAAAGCTGGGGGTATCAAATCGAGGCAATCTTTTGTGATAATACTTTAATGATAATTATTAAGATAATGAATGGTGAAGATGGTCATTAAATTTTAAAATTATATAATATTTAGAAAAAAAATATTAAAGTAGTATATAGCAGAGGTTATGCTAAACCGCTATAATAAGTCGGACCAATGATAGCGGTTCTATGTAACCACTGCCATAGGAGATCTATTGTAGTGGTTATGTTTAAATGCTGCCATAGGTCCAATCTATAGCAGTGGTTTATAATAACCGCTGCCATAGGTCCAGTCTACTATAGGGGTTATGTTTAACCGCCACCATAGATTCGAGATCTATGGCAGCGGTTGATTAATCGATGCCATAATTATAAACCACTACTATAGACTAGACTTATGGTGACAATTAAACATAACCAGAGCAATAGACCAACCTATGGTAGCGATTATACAGAACCACTGCTATAGGTTCGATCTATTACAACAGTTTAGCATAACCACTGCCATAGGTCCAGTCTATAGTAGCGGTTTATAATAACCACTGTCGTAGACTTTATGGTAGTGATTTTCGATTGGAAATCACTGCCGTAGACTCTATGGCAGTGGTTTTCAAAATCACTATAATAGTATGCACTGCCATAGTCCTTTTCTGTAGTAGTGGGAGCTTGAAAATAATAATGAAAAAGGCCGAGGTGAATTAGCTAAACCACTTATCACCATTCTACTGGACGAAGATCCAGAGAAAATCATTCAGATAGGAGCTCGATTAAGTATCGACCTCAAGAAAAAAATTAATATCCTTTCTTCGGCAAAATGCTGATGTGTTCGCATGATCAGCTTCAGATATGTCTGAAATTTCTGTCGATGTCATCATGCATAAGTTGAATATTGACCCCAAGCACCAACTGGTGAAATAGAAGAAAAAAAGCTTTGCTCCGAAAAGACAAAAGGCAATAGGTGAGGAAGTTGATAAGCTTTCGAAGGCAAAATTCATCAGAAAAGCACAATACCCAAACTGGATAGCTAATGTCGTGATGGTCAAAAAGGCAAGCAGTAAATGGAGGATCTACATCGATTTTATCAATCTCAATAAAGCTTACCCTAAGGATAGCTTTTCTCTATCAAAAATTGATCAATTGGTTGATGCAACCTCCATGCATAAATTATTAAGCTTCATGGATGCCTTCTCTGGCTACAATAAAATCAGAATGGTTCTTGAAGATAAAGAAAATATAATTTTCATCATTGATAAAGATTTATACTATTATAAAATGATACCTTTTGGTTTAAAAAATGTAGGTACCACTTACCAATGTCTGATCAACAAAGTCTTCAAATACTAAATCGGTCGCAATATGCACTACAAAAAAGCCCATCTTTTATGATAGACTTATTTGCAATGAAAAAACTTTTGTTGCAAATATAGGTATTAGTGATGGAAAATTTTTTTTATTGCTAATAATATTTATTTATGATGAATTTTTTTTTAATATAAATAATCAATTATTTATAATGAAAATAAATTTTACATCATAAATAATAATTATTTATGATGAAAATATTTCATCATAAATAATCAACCATAAATAACTCATTTAAAAAATTAAAAAAGATTGATTATTTATGATGAAAAATTTTCATCATAAATAATCGATTATTTATAATGAAAATAAGTTTTGCATCATAAATAATATATTATTTATAATAAAAATATTCCATCATTAATAATCAGCCATAAATAACTCATTTAAAAAATTAAAAAAGATTGATTATTCATGATGAAAATATTCCATCATCAATAATCAATCATAAATAACTCATTTAAAAAATTAAAAAAGATCAATTATTTACGATGGAAAGTTTGCATCATAAATAATTTGTTATTTACGATGGAAATATGATTTGCATTATAAATAATGGATTATTTACGATGAAAATTTTTTATTGCTAATAATCTACCATGAATAAATTATTTTAAAAAAATAAAAAGATGGATTATTTATGATGAAAAGTTTTTATCATAAATAATCAGTTATTTGCAATAAAAATCTTATTTTCATCATAAATAATAGATTATTTATGATAAAAAATTTTCATCACTAATAATCTATCATGAATAAATTATTTAAAAAAAAATTAAAAATTTAGATTATTTATGATGGAAAGTTTTCATCATAAATAATTAATTATTTATGATGAAAATATGATTTTTTATTATAAATAATAGATTATTTGCAATAAAAAATTACCATCATAAATAGTTTGATCAAAATTTTAATTTAAAAAAAGAAAATATGGACTATATTAAAAATAAAAAAAGAGCAAAAATACATCATGCATGGTTGATGCAATGTGGTTGAGAGGTGCGAGCACATCCACTGTTAGCTAGCACACAAGCAAATTAATAATTTTTTTAATTTTTAAAAATTAGTATTTTTTAAAAAAATATATTTTTTTGAATATTATATAATTTAAAATTTAAAGTCCATCTTTATTGTTCATTATTTAAGTAATTATGATGTAAGCATCATCAAAAAATATCATCTCGATCTGGTAGCTCTAGCTCTACATATCGATAAAATTTGATTTTGACGGTCATGAATGACTGCATGATGATTTGATAGATAAAAACTATCGATGGATCTAAAAACTTGCAACAAAGATCTCTATGATATTTATAGTATACTATCAAAATTTTACTTCAATCGGATATTGTTGGATATAAACTCCGCTCCTGCCGAAGTCTTGTTCGATGCTCAGCCTAATGCAACTAGTAGCTGCAGAAGAGCTTTAGCAGTTGGACTTCAGTCGAACCTCCAGCGACCGAGCTTCTATGGAAGTCGGACTCCCTACGGACTCCTCCAGCGGTCAAGCTTCTATGAAAGCCGGACTCCCTGTGGACTCCTCCAGCGGCCGAGCTTCTATGGAAGCTGGACTCCCTACGGACTCCTCCAGCAGCCAAGCTTCTACGAAAGTCGGACTCCCTGCGGACTCCTCCAGCGGTCGAGCTTCTACGTAAGTCGGACTTCCTTCGAACTTCTTCAGCGGACGGGCTTCTCAGTGGCCGAACTTTCATGAAAGTCGAACTTCTTATGACGGATTCCTGCAGGCGATCCCACTACTAAACGGTTACACGATAATAACAATCGACATTTATCAAGTCAATAACGATCGGGATTGATCAGGACAGTTACGACAGTCATTAATCAAGGCAGTTACAACAAGCTTCCTCTATAAAAAGGATCCTTCAGATACGTTTATGCCAGGTTCTGAAAACGCTTCTCTTCTCCTCAAAACTCTATTGAACTCCATACTGAGCACTCCATTTCTGTTGGTGCTGACTTGATCGTCGGAGGGTCCTACCGGAGCCACCCCCCACCGGCTCCGAACGGGACTTTATTTTACAGGTCCTCGATGGCGACCTCATCGACCTCCACTCCAGCGGACTCCAGTGACGGTCAGATTCTACGTCAATAGATTGGTGCTAGTAGAAGGGCAGGCGACGATTTCTCTCTTAAAGGAAGCCGAGGTTCCCTTGTTCTTAAAGGAGTGCTCGATGATGATTTCTCTCTCCCCACTCTAGAGATCTCTCTTCTTTCTCTTTTGAATTTTTTTCCAAAAAAAAAATGCCCCGCAGGAGAGCCTTGACCCGACGATCGAAGGCCTCCGTGGCCCGCTCTTGCTCGGATCCGTCCGCTCTCGCTCCAGCCCCGACGACCCAGGTTCACTCTGTAGCCGTGGTGGATGCAGAGCAGTTCAACCTGCTCGCCCAATAGGTTCATGGTCTCACGAAGGTAGTGCAGGCGGTGCAGGCCATGCACCACCAGGCCCCAGTACCAGCTCAACTGGTGCCGAATTCTCCAAAGCCGTGTGGCCCAGTCCAGGGACAACCGACATGGGCTACCCGACCTCCAATCCTCGGAAGAGGAAGGCAATGGAGGGAGAGCCCCTGCTCGGACCGTGGCTTGACCCAGGGTGAAGCTTTGCACCCGTTCGGCAAGAAGACCTTGGAGATCAGAGATCATGAAGACCTTCTGGATCAAAGGCTCTTAGAAATAAGCTGATGAATTGAAGAACTCCGTCACACTCCCTCCTCATGCGGTAATGACATCTGCACTAACCCTCCTTTTTTGCAGAAAATCATGCAGGAACCGATCCCACCGAACTCCAAGCTCCCATAGTTCGAGAGCTATGATGGGACCACCGATCCGGTCAACCACCTAGAAGCCTTCCAGACAATGATGCTGCTCCATGGTGCATCGGACGCTATCCTATGCCGAGCTTTCCCCTCTACCCTTAAAGGGGCCGTCAGGAACTGGTACTCAGCGCTCAAGTCGAATACCATCTTATCATTTGACCAGATGAGTCAATAGTTTGTGGCCCACTTTGTCAGTAGTCAGCGTCCGTGCCGAGGTTCAGATTCCTTAATGGCCATCAAGCAGAAGGAGGGAGAGCCCATCCGAGCTTACATCATCCGATTTAATACTGCTGCACTAGAGGTTCGGGACTTGGACCAGTCAGTCGCCATGGCCACTCTCAAGGGCGGCCTTCAGAAGAATGACTTACTGTTCTCCCTGAAAAAGAAGTATCCCAGGAATTTTGCTGACATGCTGGCTCGGGCCGAAAGTTATGGCCGAGTAGAGGAGGCCATCGAGGCTAAGGACGACGGAGCCGATGGTAAGCGGCGAATCAGCGGGCCAGGCAGGCCCATCGAAGAAAGGAAGAGGACTGAAGCTCGACCGCATTCCCAGACCCCCCCTAGTCGCAGGCGAGCCCAGACTCCCCCTCAAGCTCGGAGGCGGGGAAGTCCTGATGGAAGGGCACGCCGAGGTTTCCCCCAGCGCCGAAGTTCTCTCCGACGATGATGATTTCATAATTACGCCCCCCTTAACACCCTGAAGACTCAAGTACTGATGGAGATCCGGGAGCAACTTCTAAGATCGGAGAGAATGCATTCCCATCCTAGCAAGTGCAATCCCAATAAGTTCTGCCTTTACCATCACGACCACGATCATGACACTGAGGAGTGCATCCAACTTCAGGACAAGATCGAAGAGCTCGTCAAGCGAGGTAGACTTAGCCAATTTCTGCGAAGATGGTCTGAGGAGAAAGAAGATCAGCCAAGAGCATTACCGCTAAGTGGGGAAAACTAGCAAGAAGATCGATTGCCCCTTGGCATCATCAATACTATCTTAGGGGGACCTCAGCAAGGGGAGACCAGCGGATCTGGAGGATCGATGAAGAGGCAGAGGATTGTGGAGCCCATGGCCTTCACCGAGGAGGACGATCAGAGAATCCAATTTTTGCACAATGACGTGGTTGTAATTTTTTTGAATATTGCTGACTACGATGTACGCCGCATTCTGGTAGATAATGGAAGCTCAACCGATGTATTATTTTACGATGCCTTCTCAAAAATGTTCCTGCCCGACGACCAGTTGGGGCTGATGAATTTTTCGTTGGTAGGATTTGCTGGCAACGTCGTACCAGTCGAAGGCATAATAACATTGACCGTGGCGGTAGGGCAGCGTCCGAAGCTGGCCAAAGCCCGGGTCAACTTCTTAGTCATAAGGACCCCGTCCGCCTATAATGCAATCCTTGGCCGACCTGGTCTAAATGCACTCCGGACGGTAGTATCAACCTATTATTTGAAGATGAAGTTTCCAACGAGTCACGGGGTTGGAGAAGTCAGAGGAGACCAGGCTCTGGTGAGGTATTGCTACTCGATTGCCCTGCATAAGGGAGATTGGCCCAACCCTTATCTTGTTGACAGACTGGACATTCGTGATGACCTCACTGAGGAGCGAGGCGAGCCTGCAGAGGACCTCATCTCTGTGCCCTTGAATGATGAAAACTCGGAGCACGTGGTGCAGATCGGCTCCAACTTGGCGGCCGAGGTTTGGGAGCAGCTCGTCGTTTTTCTCAGAAGAAATGCGGACGTCTTCGCCTGGACCCCAGCGGATATGCCGGGTATCAATGTCGAGGTCATGGAACATCGGCTGGCCATCGATTCGAGGCACTGGCCGATAAGAGAAAAGCTGTGCCACCACGTCCCAGAGAGGCAGAAAGCGATCGTCGAAGAAGTAGACAAGCTCCTCAAAGCCGAACTCATCAGGGAGGTTAATTATCCGACCAGGGTTTCGAACGTGGTTCTTATCAAGAAGGCGAATAATAAATAGAGGATGTGCGTCGACTTCAAGAAGCTGAACAAAGCTTGTCCGAAGGACAGCTACCCCCTACCTAGGATCGACCAGCTAATGGATGCAACCTCGGGCCATGAGCTCCTCACCTTCATGGATGCCTTTTCTAGTTACAACCAGATACACATGGCGCTCGAGGATGAAGAGAAGACCGCCTTCATTACTGACTGAGGTCTTTATTGCTATAGGGTCATGCCTTTTGGACTCAAGAACGCAGGGGCAACATACCAGCATTTGGTTAATAAGGTCTTCAAGGAGCAGATCGGCCGTAATATGGAGGTATACGTAGATGATATGCTCGTCAAAAGCCGAGCTTTAATAGAACACCTGGCCAATCTTGAAGAGACCTTCGGTGCACTCAGGAAGCATAAGATGAAGCTGAACCCAACCAAATGTGCCTTTGGTGTAACCTTCAGAAAATTTCTCGAGTTCATGGTGTCGAGATGCGGAATTGAGGCAAACCCCCAAAAAGTCCGAGCCATTCGAGAAATGACCATTCCAAAGACGATCAAGGAAGTTCAGCACCTGGCCGGGAAGGTGGCATCCCTAAATCGCTTCATCTTAAGGTCGACCGAACGATGCATGCCTTTCTTCGAGGTTCTCAGACAATCGAAGGACTTCTGCTGGATGGCTGAGTGCCAACAGGCATTCGAAGAGCTCAAAAACTACCTCGACATGCCCCTACTGCTGGCAAAGCACGAACCCAGGGAAGAATTATTTCTGTATCTAGCTGTCTCCTCGGTGGCCCTGGCGGCAGTCCTGATTAGGGAAGAAGCAAAGACGCAGCGATCGATCTACTACGTGAGCCGAGTTCTGAGGGATGCGGAGATCAGGTACTCTAGGTTAGAAAAACTGACTTACTGTCTCCTAATTGCTGCCAGGAGGCTCCGACCTTACTTTCAAGAGCACACCATAACGGTCCTCACGGACCAACCAATAAAAGCAGTTCTCCACCGAACAGATGCCTCTAGAAGAATCGCAAAATGGGCAATCGAGCTCACAGAGTTCGACATCAACTACCAACCCAGGCCGTCGATCAAAACCCAGATACTGATAGATTTTGTGCTAGAATGCACCATTCCAATTGAAGTCGAGCTTGAGTCGAGCGGAACCGACACCAAAGCAAGGCCGAACTTCGAGAAGTTGAACTATCACGATCGATCCTCTCCAAAGAGAGCGTCGACCTTCCTGAAGGTTCCTGGGCTCTGCACGTGGATGGTTCGTCCAACTCCACTGGAGCTGGTGCGGGGCTGGTCTTGGTCGGCCCAGAAGGAGTCATCGTCGAGTATGCACTGCGTCTCGAGTTTTCTGCGACCAACAATGAGGCTGAGTATGAAGCACTGATCGTCGGATTAAAGATAGCAAGGAAATTAAAAATAGATCGACTTCAAGTCTACAACGATTCCCAGCTGGTGGTTGGTCAAGTTAGCGGCAGCTACGAGGCACGGAAGGAAAGCATGGTGAGATACCTCGAAAAAGTGAAGAATTTGATCCCAACCTTCGATAGTTTCGGCATTCAACACATCCCAAGGATGGAAAATGCAAGAGCTGATCTTCTCTCCAAGTTGGCTGCTTCAACGCCGGCCGAACTGCCCAAAAAAGTATTTTTGGAAACTTTGAAGTGCTCGACCACAGAGGAATCTCAGACCATCCTGCAGATAAAATTTGAGTCCAGTTGGATCGACCCATTGATCGCCTACCTTCAAGAGGGAGTCCTTCCCCGCGATCGAAAGAAAGCTCAGAAGCTTAGGAATCAGGCTTCTCACTACGCCTTATACGAAGGCAGGTTGTATAAGAGGTCGTACTCCCTTCCGTTGCTGAGATGTCTCTGACCTTCAGAGGCCGACCTCACGCTATGGGATGTGCACGAAGAACTCTGCGGAAGTCACGTAGGAGCCAGGTCCCTATCGCAAAAACTACTCCGATAGGAGTACTACTGGCCGACTTTATTTTGCAATTCCATGGAATATGTAAAGAGGTGCGACCGCTGTCAGAAGAACGCCAGCGTGTAGAGGCAGTCGACATCTGAACTCACTCTGCTCAGCTCACCCTGGCTGTTTGTGCAGTGGAGAATGGATATACTTGGCTCCTTCCCAATGGCGTTTGGACAGCGGAAGTTTCTCCTAGTCGCAATCGACTACTTCACCAAGTGGGTCGAAGCCAAACCACTCATGAAGATTACCGAGGCAAAGGTGCAAGACTTCATTTGAAAGTCATTAGTCTATCGGTTCGGCCTGTCCCGAACCCTCATAACCGACAATCGATGATAGTTCGCCAGGGCGAGGTTCGTCGAGTTCTGCGAAGGGACTCACCCGCAGGCCAATGGGGAAGCTGAGATAACCAACCGGATCCTGCTGCAAGAAATCAAAGCGAGACTCGATCGGGCAAAAGGGGCCTGGGTGGACGAACTCTACCATGTCCTCTGGGCATACCGAACTACTCAGAGGGTATCGACTGGAGAGACATCCTTCACCTTGGCCTTCGGTACCAAGGCAGTTATCCCGATCGAGCTTAAGCTTCCGTCTGCACGAGTCATGGGCTTCAACGAGCGGCACAACCCCCAGGACCTTAGAGTCAACCTTAATCTTTTGGAAGAAAAGAGGGAGGAAGCCTGCATCTGGATGGAAGCCTACAAACAGAAGGTGGCTCGGTACTACAACTCCAGGGTTAAAAACAAGACGTTCAGAGTGGGGGACTTAGTGCTCCGACGAGCCGCTGTCGCTCAGCCTCAGAATCAAGAGAAGCTTGCTCCAAATTGGGAAGGTTTGTATGAGGTGACGGAGGTCATCCAACCCAAAACTTATCACCTGAAGGAACTTGGAGGGGTAGTGCTTCTCCGACCATGGAACTCAGAAAATCTGAGGATGTATTATCAGTAGACGTCCTTTAAAAACTTCTTTGCACTGCATTATTGATTTCTGGCACGAGGATTACGTGATGGCAGAAAAGAAATGAGCAAAAGTAGCCCGTTAGGAACAGGAGGAGAACCTCGTCCTAACGTGAGTAGGTCAAAGATCTCTAAAACTCGACTGCAGGAGATAAGATCTCCCCCAGATTAACATCGGCTGCGGAAAATAAGACCTTCCCAAAATTGAAGGTCTCGTTCATCTTAGATGAGATGGAGGGAGATGGACGACGATCCAAATGTGCCCCCACAGTCCGTTAGAAATAGGAGGACCTTGTCCTAACGCAAGCAAAATCGAAGGCCTTATTCACAAAGGACAAGACGGGGGGAGAGGCACGGACGATGGTCCGCATGTGCCCCCACAGCCCGTTAGAAATAGGAGGAGAACCTTATCCTAATGCGAGCAAAGTCGAAGACCTCATTTACAAAGGATGAGATGGGGGGAGAGGCGCGGACGATGGTCCGCATGTGCCCCCACAGCCCGTTAGGAACAGGAGGAGGACCTCATTCTAATGCGAGCAAAATCGAAGGCCTCGTTCACAAAGGACAAGATGGGGGGAGAGGTATGGACGACGGTCCGCATGTGCCCCCATAGCCCATTAGAAATAAAAGGAGAACCTCATCCTAACATGAGCAAAATCGAAGGCCTCGTTCACAAAGGACAAGACGGAGGGAGAGGTGCGAACGACGGTCTGCATGTGCCCCCACAGCCCGTTAGAAATAGGAGGAGAATCTCGTCCTAATGCGCGCAAAGTCGAAGGCCTCATTCACAAAGGACAAGATGGGGGAGACGGACGATGGTCTGAATGTGCCCCCATAGCTCGTTAGGAACAGGAGGAGAATCTCGTCCTCACACGAGCAAAGTCGAAGTTAGGAACAGGAGGAGAACCTCATCCTAATGCGAGCGCCCGCATCAACCTCGGCCAAAGGAGATAAGATCTCTTCCAAGCGACCGGCCAACCTTAGTTGGAGAGCTTCAACTTCTACTTTGGCCAGAGATAAGATCAGAGATAACCTCATCCTGAGATGAGATCTCTCCCGAGCTTCAACCTGGACCAGCATGGGGCTCAGAGGAAGACTTCGGCAGTCGCCTTTCCTGTACTCCCTTCTTTCGATTTTCGAACTCGGGAGTGGGGGGGCTAGTGTTGGGGATAAACCCCGCTCCCATCGAAGTCTAGTTCGATGCTCAGCCTAATGCAACTAATAGCTGTAGAAGAGCTTTAGCAGATGGGCTTCAGCCGAACCTCCCGTGGCCGAGCTTCTATGGAAGTTGGACTCCCTGTGGACTCCTCCAGCAGTCGAGCTTCTATGGAAGCCGAGCTCCCTGTGGACTCCTCCAGCGACCGAGCTTCTATGGAAGTTGGACTCCCTGCGGACTCCTCCAGCGGTCGAGCTTCTATGAAAGTCAGACTCCCTGTGGACTCCTCCAGCGGCCGAGCTTCTACGTAAGCCGAACTTCCTGCGAACTCCTTCAGCAGCCAAGCTTCTACGGAAGCCGGACTCCCTTCGAACTTCTTCAGCGGACGGGCTTCTCAATGGCCGAACTTCCATGAAAGCCAAACTTCTTATGATGGATTTCTATAGGCGATTCCACTACTAAATGGTTACACGATAATAACGATCGGCATTTATCAAGTCAATAATGATCGATATTTATCAAGTCAATAACGATGGGCATTGATCAGGATAGTTACGACAGTCATTAATCAAGGCAGTTACAACAAGCTCCCTCTATAAAAATGACCCTCCAGATATATTTACGTCAGGTTTTGAAAACCCTTCTCTTTTCCTCAAAATTCTATTGAACTCCACACTGAGCACTCCATTTCTGTTGGCGCTTACTTGATCATCGGAGGGTCCTATCGGAGCCACCCCCCACCAGCTCTGGATGGGACTTCATTTTGCAGGTCTCCGATGGTGACCTCATCGGCCTCCACTCTAGCGGACTCTAGCGATGGCCAGATTCTGCGTCAATAGATATAATTATCATAGTCAATTTAGCACGAGATGATTTGGATCATTAAATAAATAAAAATGAGTGATCAAAAGGCCAAATGACATCCAATTATAAGATATTTTTTTTAAAAAATGATCTTTACTACTATTTTAATCATCTGTACGATGGTGATTGTAAAATCTAAACTCCGCATATATGAATCATCCATGTTAAGTATATTTTATAAAAGCGTAAGTATAATTGCTTAAGGACTTTAAGAATGTGTATCAAGAGACATATAACTTTAGATGGTTTATATACATATAGATTGCATTTTATGATCATCATTATAGAAATCATCAAACTATTAGCAAAGATTATTTATTTAAAAAAATCATCTTATAATCACACGCCAATTGGTATATTAATCACTCATTTTTCATTTAACAGTCCAAATCATCCCATGCTAAATTGATTATGATAATTATATCTGACTGAAGTAAAATTTTGATAATATACTATAAATATCACAGAGATCATCATTATAAATTTTTGAATCTATCGATGATTTCTATCTATCAGATCATCATGCGGTCGTTCATGATCGTCAAAATCAAATTTTATCGATTTGCATAGCTAGAGCTACCAGATCGAGATAATATTTTATGACGATGCTTGTATAATAATTACTTAAATAATAAATGATGAAGATGAACTTTAAATTTTAAAATTATATAATATTCAAAAAAATAATTTTTTTAAAAAAATACTAATTCTTAAAAAAATAGAAAAAGAATATTAATTTGCTTGTGGGCTATCTAACAGTGGACGTGCTCGCACTCCTAAACCCTATTACATCGACCATGCACGGTGCATTTTTTCCCTTTTTTAGTTTTAAAATAGTTCATATTTTTTATTTTTTTAATTTAAAATTTTGGTTGAAGTATTTACGAAGGATTATTAGCGATGAAAAATTTTTGTCATAAATGATCGATTATTTATGATAAAAAAATTATATCATAAATAATTAATTATTTATGATGAAAAGATTTCATCATAAATAATCCAGCTTTTTAATTTTAAAAAAATATTTTTAACCAATTATTTATGATAAAAAATTTATTTTCATCGTAAATAAGTTTATCGAATATTTTAATATTTTTGGAGATGAAATTTTTTTTAAAAAATAATTAGCAAAAATTGTTAACGATGAAAATAATTTTTTCATTGCTAATAATCATTTTAGCGATGATAATTACGTCGCTAAAAGTCCATCGCTAAAATCCTTTAAATATCCCCCCACTCCTACAATATCCACTCTCTTGCGGCCCGATCGAAACCCTATCCTCTCCTCTCTCTCCCCCTCATCCTCTCTCTCCCCCTCCTTCTGGGCTTTCACCTGTCGATGATCGCATCTCCCACTGCCACCATCGCTGCCGACACCATTGTCGTTGCCCCTGTGCTCGAACCGAAGGTAACTTCTCAGCCAGCTAGTTAGATTTTTTTTTAAATTTATTCCTTCGATCGTTTGGGGGGCCACGTGTGTTTTCGTGCGATGGCCGATGGTGGGCAGTGGGGTGTGGAGGGTGGGTGGCAACTATAGGCCATGCATGGCGATTGATGGGCCTGGTGGAGTCTGTCGGTGGTGGGAGGCGGAGGGCCGACACCACCGACGGAGGGCCGACACCGTAGGGGGTGGGGGGCCATGGGGGGTGGGGTGTCGAGGGGCGGTGGTGATAGGACGGATGGTGTGAGGTGGAGAGGCGCCGCATGCAGTGTTGAAAATGTGTCCCAAAGCCAATCATCAGTCGGTTGACGGTTGGGATATACATTTATAATTGTATATGAGTTATAAATTAATAAAAAATATTTTAATATTTTTCATCATAAATTCTGTTATCTTCTAATGAACTTTTGTATTGTGATGAAGTCTTTAGGACTATCTAAATTCAAAAAAAGAGGATTTATCATTTACTTCTTAAATAATTTATGACCAAATGATACGTTGTTACTCAAGACGACAACATTTATTGAGCATAGATCGTTGTGTGCCATATAAGTTGGTTGTCCTCATAACCAAGGAGTGTTGAGACACTGGTATGACATGCAAGTGAGATGTATGGATACATCTGCACTGAACGTGACCAACTCTGAAGCTTTTCTTCTATCAAGATTAGCTCCGATGGAATATGGGTATGAGTGTCCCTCCGATCTGAGATCACCATGCTGACTTTCAAGCAACTCACTATACTTTGGTGCTGGACTATTTGAATTTCTAATTCGGTAATGAAAGATTTTTAGGCATAGTTAAGTACTTGAGGAGTCAGTGCGTGTATCAAGATGGGATTGATCAATCCTGATTTCAGGAGCTGTGTTTAATTATATTTTAATTTAGCAAAATATTAATTAGGGTATTCTTAGTGAGGAGTCACAGAACTAATTGCTTTGAGACATGACATAGATGTATTTTTCAGGGTTGACAGTCTAACCCTGAATCATCTATTACATAGAGATTATAGGGATGAATTATATGGTAACCATATTTGCGTAGATTTTGATTATTACGATTACGACTATTCGACCTATTTGGATGTCAGGTACCATTTCTAGATTATCATTTTGATTAGTATTGGAATTGATTTCTGTGCTATCGGCTTAGGTTCGGACCTGAGGAGTCACAAATACTAGAGATTCCTACCTAATCTGATGGCTGGTGAAGAGTCTCACTTAACTGAGACACTATGGTCAAGAGTCCCACTAGACTGGGACTCTTCGACTGGGAGTCCTACTAGGTTGGGACACTGAGTCTCAATGTCTGGCAGTCTATGATCAAGAGTTCCATTGGACTAGATCTCTTCAACCAAGAGTCCCACAACTCTGAGACTCCGTGATTGAGAGTTGGGACTCTACAATCATTAGTTCCACTTGTTTCGGACATCGAGATCAAGAGACCCACTGGTTTGGGACTCTTTGATCAAGAATTTTATTTTGATGGGACTCTGTTGTCCGAACATCCACCAGATTTGGACTCTAGATTTATGAAAGATTTTATTAGTAATTTGATCATTAATTAACTCAATTTGATTGAATAATTATTTTTGGATCAAGTTTAATTGAATTGGATTCAGTTGGGTTTGACCCGATTAGGTCATGAGTTGACCTAATCGCCGAGGAGGTTCGAACCCTAGTTTGATTAGAGATTGAACTTGATCAATTTCTAATTTTATTAAAATTTAATTAATCTTAATTAAACCTAATTATGTTGGATTTAATTTGATCTAATTGGGCCTAACCAATTTTGATTGGATTGGTTCAATTGGTTGAAGTTTAAATTCAAAGACTAGTTTGACTAGTATTCTCTTCCAATGCACGACCTCATCTCTCCTGCGCTCATTTAAAATTCACAAGAAAGGTTCTCATAAGTTTTCTCCCACACACAAAGGGATCTCACGCCCACTTTCTCAATGCCTAATATGGATAAGGATTAGTGGTTAATGTTTAAGTTTGAATGAGATTCAAATTTGAATTAAGAAACCAACCTATTCTTTTCCATGCGCTACCTCTCCTTTGTGCGCCCTCTTATCTACACGAGAAAAGGTTTCTCATGATTTTTTTTCATGCAAAGAGAGGGCGTGCGCCTGATTTTCTCACGTCCCATGGGATAAGGATCCAGTTGTTACAATTCAAAGAGAGTTTGAATGAATAACAACCTAATCCTCCTACGCATAGAAGACTTGGTTTGGCGCAAATAAAAGTAAGATTTTCTTTGGGATGTGCAACACCTCTAGAATGAGAAATCCATATGTGTGATACCTCCCCTTCTACGTCAGTTTGAATTAAAAAATTCCTAGGAGAAGAGAAAAACCAAGTGTTGGGTGCAAGGTTTTCTGAGTGCTGCCCTAGGTTTTTGACCTTGGTTTTGGGAAGAGAGTTGGTGAGCTACGAGTATTGTGAGCCCACCAAAATTTTAGGAGAACCTTCTCTGCCTCTCTACTATATCTACCAGTAATTTAGAGGGTCCATGAAGCCCATAGATGAAGATCGAAGTCGTTCGATCAAAATAGCCTCTGAAAGACTCCGATGTCGAGCTAGCACTCGTAGGGAGCCGATCAGGATCAGAAGCCTCGTGTGGACGATCCATGGAGGCCAGACATCTGTGTGGCTATATTGTGACCAGCGAACCTCCTTAATGATGATCAAATCATGATGATCGACTACCCACACAAGGTATAGTATTCAAAATACTTAGATATAGTAAATAGTTTACTGCACTATTTTAATTTTTCAGATCTGATATATATGCATTTATGTCATGTTTAGATCCTTATGTAGGGTTTAATTTTTTATATGATCAATAATTAATTAATTTAATTAATTAATTTTTCACTATATTTTAGCTATTTTTGAAAATATTTTTGAAAGTAGCACTGTTAACCCTGCACTGGTTCCTTCAATTGGTATTAGAGCCAGGTTCGCTAAACATAATATGCTTGCATGTTTAAATTGATAATTTACATTTGATTTAAATATTAATCTAATAATTTAATTAATTAAATATAAAAATTAAAATTAAGATCGTACGGACTGAAGGTTGTTCTATTGTAGGGTTTATCTCCTACGGTGAAAAGATTGTCCTGATAAGTTATAGATCTAAATAGTTAATTAAAGAATCTTAGATCTGACCTAATATTTTTATGATTTGATTAAATTAGGCTTTAATCTAATTTTTTATCATGAATGTATGTTTAGATAGGATCTAAAGTTTGATTCATGATGTAGTGTACATAGTTTCAGATTAAACCCTACAACTAGTGTTATTTATGAATTAAACTGATTCAATTTTAAAGTTATTTCACTCAATTGGTGAATAATACTAAGTTATAAAGAATCTTTCAAAATTTAAAAATATTTTCAAATGCCAAACCCTACCCTCAGCTCAAAAACTTAATTGAGAATTAAGTAAAATGAATTAGGATCTAGAATTATGAATTAAAGATCCTAAGTCATTAATCATAAAACATGGGTTATTGGGTTAGTTGAATTAGATTCATTAATTGGGTTGGACCTAAGATTAGTTAAAGAATGAACTAAATTAGAATAATTAATCAAATTTTGTTAAATATTAATTTAGATTAGGTCAAGGACTCTATAGACTCAATTACAATAGTTGTAGTTGGTCAAGTCCATGCCTTTAATGAGCATCAAATGGATTTGATTCATAGCTACACAGTCGAATCCATAATTACTAGATTAGTCGAATTAAAACTAATAAATCGGATGGTGTCTAACGTAAGTCTAGAAGATTGACCAGTGATTTTTAATTAGGAGCTACTCGCACTAATTCAGTCTTTAACGAGTTAATGACATATCCCTTCCACTGATCTCACTTACCTGACTATCCTGGTGAGTTAGATTTTGATTAGATCACTTGATGATTCGGGTTCACCCATATCAATTAGGTAAATCAGTCTGACTGATTTAGATGCTCCTAATGCCAGCTTAGTTTAGATCCTTTTTTTCTGACTTGGTGAAGTCAGTAGGAGGATCGAAATCAGCTCGCTTTTTTTTTAAGTTAACTAAATCTTCTAAAATTATTAGATTCTTAAAAATAAAATAGTTATATAGATAACTAAATCATAGCCTCTCATTAAGTTGAGTAATAATGGGTTCATTAATTTAATAATCACTGAAGGCCTAAAGGCCTGGTACTTATTGATTAATGAAATTATTATTCATAAAATGATGATTTGGTTGTCTTTGTGAAGCTGGTTAGGTTGGCCGACCAAAGTCAGGCCTGATCATTTATTGGTTAGATAAGACCAAATATAGTCATATTAATGGTTGGACCTAACTGAACTTTTTCAGTGGAGGCCAAAGCCTACTGATTAGTCTCTGAGGCAAAATTGATATTACTAAAAATTATTTAGAGAAATAATTGATTTTGAACCAATCTATAGGTACACATGGATTGACCAACCAAAGTTAGGCTCATACGTAGTCTGTATGGATTCTAGTACCCACTAAGAAATTAAAGTAATTTCTCAAATTGAAGGTAGAGGCTATCAATTTGAATAAAATAGTGAAAAAATCTTTAGACTAAAGTTCAAGTCTTTAGGATAATTTATTCATATACTAATTAGGTTTGATTTTTTTTTTATACAGAAATAGCCACTAACCTGTCGCTCAGGTCATTGTTTGACAATGATAAATTAATGGGACCCAACTTCAATAGCTGGTATCGTAAGTTAAAAATCATCCTAAAGCATGAGCAGATCCTTTATATCATAATAGATCCAGCATCTGAGGAGCCAGCTTCAGATGCTAGAAGAGAGGTCTGAGATACTTATCAAAAGTGGCTCAATGACCGCACCACCATTCAGTGTATAATGCTGGCGGTAATGAACGATGAGTTCAACCGTAGGTTCAAAAACGTCCAGCCACAGGAGATGCTTCAAATATTGAATGATTCTTTTGGCATGCCTGACGATGTTGAAAGGCATAAAATAAGTTATGCCATTTTCAATGCTAGGATGAGGAATGGAGCCTTAGTCACCGATCATGTATTGTACATGATCAAGATGATTGAGCGCCTTAGCAAGCTAGGCTTTTCCTTGCACGAGCAACTCGGTAAGAATGCGATCCTTAATTCCTTGCCCAAGTCCTTCCTTCTTTTTCTGACTCATTTCAGAATGACAAAGCCTACAATCAACTACCATGGCTTGTTGGGGTTACCGCAAAACTTTGAAAAGAATCACCAACTCCATAAGGAGATGGTAAATATAGTGGGAGGGTCCTCTTCTGGTCATTGATCCTTTAAGAAAGAAAAGAAGAATAAGAAGAAGAAGAACAAGAAGGTGCAGCCAAATGCTGAAATAACTGCATAGGGTTGGACTAAGAAGCGCAAGCCCGACCAAAATCAGGTGGAGTGCTTCTTCTGCTAGAAGCAGGAACACTAGAAAAGAAACTTTCCTCTGTACATTGCCTTCCTAGATCCGAATAGGTCGAGGAAGAAGCAAGTGATTGCTGGATAAGGTAATTATATGATAACATCTTATAATTTTTTCTTATTTGATTCTACTACATGGGTATTAGATACTGGAAGTCTTTATCATATTTATAATTCTATGCAGGGCTTGTAGGTTAGTAGGAGATTTGAACAAGGTGAGAGGTTCCTGAATGTTGGAGATGGAAGATAAGTTTCAATTCTAGCTTTAAAAATCATGAATCTTGTAATCAATTCAAATAAAGTTATTCTTAATGAATGTTATTACTGTCCAACCTTCTTATTGAATGTCATTTCTGTAGGCCTTTTGACCATGAATGATTTTGAAATATTAATAAAAAAAAAATTTTATAATATCATTTTGAATGGTGTTACAATTTTTATTGGACAATTGAATAACGAAATTTATTTATTATCTATGCTTGTTAACTTGGTTCAATCCTTTGGTAAATTTTTTAGAATTAGTGATGTGTCTGATGTCTACCTTTGGTACTGTAGACTATGTCATATTAATAAGAATAGAATTAACATGTTAGCTCAAGAAGAAATTCTTGAGGTTAGTGATTGTGAATCACTTGCGACCTATGAGTCCTGTCTTCTTGGTAAGATGATCAAGTCACCTTTTACTGAAAAAGATGAATGAGCTACTGAACTCCTGAGTCTAGTACATTCAAATGTATGTGGACCCATGAGCTCAAGTATCGGAGGTGGATACTTCTACTTCATAATCTTTACAGACAACCTATCTATGTATGAGTATGTCTATTTAATGAAGCATAAGTCAGAGTCATTTGAAATATTCAAACTATTTCAAAATAAGGTAGAGAAGCAAATTGGTAAGAGTATCAAAATTCTTCGATCTGATCAAGGGGATGAGTATATTTTCAATGAGTTTTTGACATATCTAGGAGAGAATGAGATTCTCTTTCAATGGACTCCTTCTGGAATACCACAATATAATGATGTGTCTGAAAGGAGGAATCGGATCCTATTGGATATAGTTCGATCCATGATGAGGTTTGTTGGTTTGCCGATCTTCCTATGAAGATATGCACTTGAGTCAGTTTGTTACATTCTAAATAGCATTCTGAGTAAATCTATTAATAAAACACCATATGAGATATGGACAGGATGTAAGTCAGTACTCTCACACCTTAGGATTTGGGGGTGTCCAACTTATGTCAAATGTTTAATAATAGACAAGCGTGGACCTAGGTCTGATAAGTATAGTTTTGTAGGTTATCCAAAAAAAATCAAAAGGTATTACTTCTACCTTGCTAATGAGTAAAAAGTATTTGTCAGGCTTAAGGTAGTCCTTTTAGAAAAGGAGTTCCTTGGTGAAGAAACTAATATCTCTAAGGTCAAACTTGATGAAGTACGGTAGATGGAAGAACAGACACAAGTTGTTGAACCTGAGCTGGATCTGATTAGATCAGACCCAGAACCCAATATAGATACACCCTTAAGGTAATCTGGTAGAATATCACGTCAATCGAATAGATACTATAATTTCTTGGTCTGAGATGGAGATCCTAGTGAACTCAATGAGAATAATCAGAATTCGATCACCTATATGGATGTAATGCAGAGATCCGACTCTAAGAAATATCTTGAGGCCTTGAAATTCGAAATAAAATCCATGAAGATCAATGATATATGGATATTGGTTGATCCATCCAAAGGGGTAAAACCCATAGGATGTAAATGAATCTTCAAAAGAAAAAAGGGCACAGATGAAAAGGTGGAGATCTATAAAGCCCATCTAATTACCAAGAGGTATCGTCAACATTATGGTATTGACTATGATGAGACATTCTTTTCTATGGCAATGCTTAAATCTATTCAGATTATGCTTACCATTGCTGCCTATCTGGACTATGAAATCTAGCAGATGGATGTGAAAATGACTTTTCTAAATGGAGAGCAGGATGAAGAGGTGTATATGATACAGCCTGAAGGATTCACATCCATAGATGAGTCTAAGGTGTGTAGGCTTCAAAGGTCCATTTATGAACTGAAGCAGGCATCTCGGAGTTAGAACATATGATTTGATAGAATAATCAAAACATATGACTTCGTTAAAAATGAAGAGAAGTCCTGCATATACAAGTGGGCTAATGGTTTAGCAATAGTATTTCTACTATTGTATGTTGATGATATTCTTTTAATCGAGAATGATGTTTCTACATTACAAGAAATAAAGATCTGGCTGTCATCACAGTTCTCCATGAAAGATCTAGAAGAAGCTTCCTACATCCTAAGGATGAAGATCTATAGAGATAGATCAAAAGGTTGTTTGGATTGTCCCAGTCTACGTACATTGACACTATGCTGAAATGGTTCAGCATGAAGAATTTTAAGAAAAGCTATCTACCGATAGACCATGAAATTTTTTTTTCAAAGAGAGCTTGTCCAACAATACATCTAGAAAGAGAGCGTATGAGTAGAATATCATATGCTTCAGTAGTAAATTCTATAATGTACGCCATGATATGTACACGAATAGATGTGGCATACTCACTAAGGATAGTAAGTAGATACCAATCGGATCCAGAGGAGAATCACTGAAAGGTTGTTAAAACTATTCTAAAGTATTTGAGAAATACAAAGGACCAGTGGCTTATATATGGTGAATCAGACTTAAAATTTGTAGGGTTCACAGACTTCAATTTTCAGTTTGATCATGATGATAGTCAGAGTGTGTCGGAATATATATTCATTTTTAATGGTGGGGCCATCTGCTGGAAGAGTTTTAAGCAACATACTGTAGCCGATTCAGTTTGTGAGATGGAGTATGTCGCTGCATCAGATGCTGCCAAAAAAGCAGTATGACTGAGAAAATTCATCACCGAGCTTGGAGTAGCATCCTCTCTTGATGGTCCAGTTTTGCTCTATTGTGACAGCTCTAGAGCCATTGCTCAGGTGAAGAAATCGAAGGCACACCAGCAGACGAAGCATATTCTATGTTGCTACCACCTTATCTGAGAGATTATGGATCGAGGTGACGTCGACCTTCAAAAGATCGACGAAAAGAAAATATGACCAATGCATTCATTAAAGCTATTGCGGTGAAGGAGTTCAACGACTTCAAGTCAAAGATAGGTATTAGATATTGCATCGATTGGCTTTAGTCCAAGTGGGAGATTGTTAAAAATATGTTTCAAAGTCAATCATCAGTCTGTTGATGGTTGGGGTATACATTTATAATTGTATATGAGTTATAAATTAATAAAAATTATTTTTATATTTTTCATCATAAATTCTATTATCTTCTAATGAACTTCTGTGTTATGATGAAGTCCTTAGGACTATCTAGATTCGACAAAGGAGGATTTATCATTTAGTCCTTAAATAGTTCATGATCAAATGATACATTATTACTTAGGAAGATAATGTTTATCGAGTATAGATTGTTGTGTGCCATATAGATTGGTTGTCCTTATAACCAAGGAGTGTTGAGATATTGGTATGGCATGCAAGTGAGATGTATCAGTACATCTGTACTGAACATGACCAACTTCAAAGCTTTTCTTCTATCAAGATTAGCTTCGATGGAATATGAGTATAAGTGTCCCTCCGATCTGAGATCATAATGGTGACTTTCAAGCAACTCACTATGTTTTGGTGCTAGACTATCTGAATTTCTAATTTAGTGATAGAAAATTTTTAGGTACAGTCAAGTACTTAAGGAGTCAGTATGTGTATCAAGATGGGATTGACCACTCTTGGTTTCAGGAGCTGTGTTCAATTATGTTTCAATTTAGCAAAACCTTGGCTAGGGTAGTCTTAGTGAGGAGTCATGGGACTAATTGCTTTGAGATACGACATGGATGTATTTTCTAGGATTGACAATCTAACCTTGAATCATCTATTACACAAAAGTCATAGAGATAAATTATACGATAACCATATTCGTGTAGGTTCTGATTATTACAATTGTAACTATTTGACCTATCAGGACGTTAGGTACCATTACTAGATGGTCATTTTGATTAGTATAGAAATTGATTTCTATGCTACCGGCTTAGGTTCGGACCTATAGAGTTACACACACTAGAGGTTCCTACCTGATCTAATGGCTGGTGAAGAGTTCTACTTGATTGAAACTCTATGGTCAAGAGTTCCATTGGACTGGGACTCTTCGATCGAGAGTCCTACTGGGTTGGGACACTAAGTCTCAATGTCTGAAAGTTTGTGATCAAGAGTCTCACTGGACTAGGACTCTTTGATCAAGAATTTTACAGCTCTGAAACTTTGAGTTCTACATATCTGAAACTCTGTGATTTAGAGTTGGGACTCTACAATCATTAGTTCCACTTATTTCAGACACCGGGATCAAGAGTCCCATTGGTTTGGGACTCTTCGATCAAGACTATCATTTTGATGAAACTCTGTTATCCGGACGCCCATCAGATTTGGACTCTGAATTTATGAGAGATTTTATTAGTTATTTGATTGCTAATTAACTCAATTTGATCGAGTAATTATTTTTGGATCAAGTCCAATTGAATTGGGTTCAGTTGGGTTTGACCTGATTAGGTCACGAGTTGACCTAATCATCGAGGAGGTTCGAACCCTAATTTGATCAGAGGTTGGGCTTGATCAATTTTTGATTTTATTAAAAGTTATTAAGTCTAATTATGTTGAATTTAATTTGATCTAATTGGGTCTAATCAATTTTGATTGGGTTGGTTCAATTGGTTGAAGTTTAAATTCAAAGACTAGTTTGACTAGTCTTCTCTTCCCATGCACCACCTCATCTCTCCTGGGCTCATTTAAAATTCATGAGAAAGGTTCTCGTAAGTTTTGTCCCATGGAAAAAGGGATCTCACGCCCACTTTCTCAATGCCTAATATGGATAAGGATTAGTGGTTAATGTTTAAGTTTGAATGAGATTCAAATTTGAATTAAGAAACCAACCTATTCTTATCCATGCGCCACCTCTCCTTTGTGCGCCCTCTTATCTACATGAGAAAAGGTTTCTCATGATTTTTTTTCACACAAAGAGAGGGTGTGCGCCTGATCTTCTCATGCCCCAGGGGATAAGGATCAAGTTGTTACAATTTAAAGAGAGTTTGAATGAATAACAACCTAATCCTCCTATGCATAGAAGACTTGGTTTGGTGCAAATAAAGGAGGATTTTCTTTGGGATGTGTGACACCTTTAGAATGAGAATCCATCTGTGTCATACCTCCCCTTCTACATGAGTTTGAATTAAAAAATTCTTGAGAGGAGAAAAACCAAGTGTTGGGTGCAAGGTTTTCTGAGTGCTGCCCTAGGTTTTTGACCTAGGTTTTGGGAAGAGAGTTGGTGAGCTACGAGTGTTGTGAGCCCACCAAAATTTTAAGAGAACCTCCTCTACCTCTCTACTACATCTACCAGCAATTCGAAGGATCTGTGAAGCCTGTAGATGAAGATCGAAGTCGTTTGATCGAGACAGTCCTTGAAAGACTTTGGTATCGAGCTAGCACTCGCAGGAAACCGATCAGGATTAGGTGCCTCGTGTGGACAATCCATGGAGGTCAAACATTTGTGTGGCTGCATCATGACCAGTGGACCTCCTCGATGATGATCATATCACGACGATCGACTACCCACGCAAGGTATAGTGTTTAGAATATTTAGATGTAGTAAATAGTTTACTATACTATTTTAAAATATATATGCATTTATGTCATGTTTAGATCCTTAGTATGGGATTTAATTTTTAATATAATTAATAATTAATTAATTAGATTAATTAATTTTTTACTATATTTTAGTTATTTTTGAAAAAAATTTTGATAGTAGCACTATTAATCCTGCACTGGTTCCTTCATGCAGGGGGTGGGAGGTCGCGAGGGGTAGGGAGCGGAGAGGCTCCATAAGGGATGGAGGGCTGCAGGGGGTGGGGCATGGAGGGGTGGCTGTGATGGGTCGGGTGGGGGCCGTGGGTGGTGGGCGGTAGAGGGGCACTGCAGGGGTGGGGGGCCGCGATGGGTGGGCGGTGGAGGGGCGCAGTAGAGGGTGGAAGGCCATGATGGGTAGGGGATGGAGGGGGTGGGGCATGGAGGGGGTGACGGTGATAGCTCGAGTGGGGGGCCACATGTGGTAGGTGATGGAGGGGCACCCCAGGAGGTGGAGGGCCTCAATGGATGGGGGGCGGAGGACCCGTAGGGGGTTGGATTAGTCCTTAGTCATTTTTTAAATTTTAATAAATAATAAAAATATAATAATAATAATAATTTAATTAATAAATAATTTAATAAAAATATAATAATATTAATAATAATAAAAGTAGTAATAATAATAGTAAAAATAGTAGTAATAATAATAATAGTAAAAGTAGTAATAATAATAATAATATTAATAATAGTAATAGTAATAATAACAATAACAATAATAATAATAGTAATAGTAATATTAATTATAGTAAAAGTAGTAGTAATAATAATAATAATAATAATAATAGTAATAGCAATAATAATAGTAAAAGTTATAATAATAATAATATTAATAATAGTAATAATAATAATAATGATAATAATAATAATAATTTAATTGATAAATAAATTTTAAGATAAATTGATAAAATATTTAAAAATAAGATATTTTTTATAATTAAAATAGTTAAATTTTTAATTATATTTTTATGATTTTACTTGTTATAGTTTAATCTTTTTATTTGTTTAGTCCCTATATTTCATTATGATTATGATTTAATATTTTAATTTACATTAACCAAAGGTTTTAATTTTTAATACATATGAACTATCCGGTCTGGGATCCAGATCGAGTTTTGATCAGAGATATGAGTTAGGATCCTGTCTGAAATTTGGATCATGCTTCGGATCAGGTCTCAGTCTACGATCTTGTCCAGGATCTAGTCTGGAATCATGTTCGGGATCCGATTTGAAATTCAGATAATGATCTAGATTGGATCTCGGTTAAAATCCAAATCATGATTTAGATTGAATCTCGATCTGGGATCCATCCAGGATTCAGTCTGGGATCATGTTCGAGATCTAGTTTGAAATTTGGATTATGATCCGGATCGAATCTCGATCAGGATTCGGGTCATGATCCGGATCGAATCTCGATCGGGATCCAGTTTGAGATCCGATCTGGGATCCTATCCAAAATCCGATTCGGGATCTGATTCGGGATCCGATTTGAAATCCTATCTGGGATCCAATTCAAGATTTGGTCCAGGATCCAGTTTGGGATTCTGTTTGGTAATGATTTAATGCATGCATTGATGTAACCTTAGACTTTTATTCAAGAGTCAGTCCTAGGGTCCCCAAAATAGACTCTGTGAATGACTCTTGGATGTCTCGATTTGGGCAGCTGAAAAATGCATCAACATTTTATTGTTGTCATGGTATTCTATGCTCTATTATAGAAAATTCTATCATAGTTATCTCATTTATTCTCTGGGTATATATTAGATGTGATTAAAATATGATCCATCTATATCGTGTACTTGAAGAACTGTAGGAAGATACTGCCAAATTTTTTTCGAATATGGAACAAAGAACAAAGCTGTGGTAACAATAAAAATGATGCATTTTTTAAAGGGATAGGACTACACCTATTAGGAAGGAGTTGGTGGAGTTAGGCTTCATGAATGCATTATTCTTTGTTGTCAGATGCATATTGATAAAAGTTGGATGAACGTCAGGGGTATTTTCTTTCTTGAATATCAAAAGAGTGTTTGAGATTTTATTGAATTTGCACGGTATAAGGATGATAGTGCCAGTCGAATAAAGTGTTCATACAAAAGATGTCAATATGATATATCATCACATATCACTTGTTGAAGAGAATCTACTACGTTTTGGTATGGATAAGAAGTATACTCACTAAATATGGCATGAGGAGGATGAGCCGAATGAAGTTGTGTACAATGATGACGATATTGAAGATGATATTGATGCTGCTGAATTTGTCGAGCATGGTGGTATGGGTTCACTATTGGATGATTTACATCAAAGTGTTAGCTCAAATGTACCAATGAGTGCTAGTGCATCTTAAGGTAGTTTTGATCATGAATACAATATTAATGAGGTAGAAGAGACTTCTAAATAGTTTGCAAAACTTGTTTGGGATGCACGAGAGCCACTCTACCTAAATTGTGTGAAGTTCTCTAAGTTAGAGTTTTTTATCAAATTGCTTCATATTAAAACTGTGAATCGATGGAGTTAGAAGTCTTTTGATCAAAATTTAGCATTGATTAAAGTAGCTCTTTTCGATGAATCGATAATTCCAAAATCATATACTGAAGCAAAAACGTATATGCAGGAATTTAGACTTGGCTATATTCCTATACATGCCTACAAAAATGATTGTATATTATTTTATAAGGAGAATGAACAAGCAAGTGAATGTCTGTAATGTGATGAGCCTAGGTACAAAATCGATAATAGGAAAAGAAAGAAGATACCTCATAAGATTTTAAGATATTTTTCATTGATTCCAAGACATCAAAGGTTGTATATATCCACAAAGACAACTAAAGAAATGAGATGGCATCATGAACAGCGGGTTTCGGAGGAGAACATACTTAGCCATCCAGCTAACTCTATAGTATGGAAAGACTTTGATGCAAAGTATCTGCTATTTGCAAGTGACCCATGTAATATCCAGCTTGGTCTAGCGATAGATAGATTTAATTCTTTTGGTAATTTGAGTACTTCCTATAGCATATGGCCTATGATGCTAGTTGTATATAATGCATTACCTTGAAAATGCATAAAAGAGTCATTTATGTTTATGTCACTATTGATTCTAGATTTGAAAGCACCATGAAATTGATGTATATCTACAACCCTTAATCAATGATCGGAAGGAGTTATGAAAAAATAGAGTACAGACATACGATTCTATCAGTTGAAGAAATTTTAAGTTGCATGCATCGATTTTATGAACCATAAATGAATTTTTTGCATATGAAAACTTATCTGGGTGGAGTTCTAAGGGATATCTGGCATGTCCAATACGCAACAAGGATACATCCTCCTTACATTTAAAGCATGGAAGGAAAATCTACTTCATGGGTCATCGGCGGTTTCTATCTGCTAATTACACTTGGAGGACTCATTATAACCAATATTTTGATGGTAAGTTTGATCGACGTCCGCCACCTAAGGAGTTAAATGGAGTGAAAGTTTTAGAACAACTTGAAGCCATTGGAAATATGAAATTTGAAAAAACATTGGGTACTCGCAAGCGGAAGTGTACTGAAGTTGAGCTGAATTGGACGAAGCGAAGCCTATTTTTTGAACTACCATACTGGAAGCAGCTACTACTTCATCATAACCTGGATGTGATGCACATTGAGAAGAATATTTGTGATAATGTCATCGGTACAGTGTTGAATATCATAGGAAAAATAAAAGATAATTCAAAAGCTCATCTCAATTTGCAAGAAATGAAAATTCGGCTGGAGCTACATTTAGTTCATCGAGGTGATAAATTTTTTATGCCACCTGCATGTTTTTCACTTTTTAGCGAGGAGAAGAAGAGTTTCTGTGGATGATTCAAAATTGTAAAGTTTTCTAATGCTTATGCTTCAAATGTATCATGATGTGTTGGCAACAATGACGGTAATATCTCTGGCATGAAAAGTCATGACTCCCATGTGATGATAAGTGCTTGCTTCCTATGATGATGCATGGCTATCTAAGTGGTGATGTTCAAACTACATTGATTGAGTTGGGAGTATTTTTTTGAGAACTGTATTGTCGAAAGTTGAAGATTAACTTAATCAAGAAGTTTGAGAAGGATATTATGTTTATTCTTTATAAGTTAGAAAAAACTTTTTTACCATCATTTTTTGATGTTATGGTATACCTGACTATTCATCTTCTAAAGAAAGCTCTTCTAGCCGGTCCGGTACATTATTGGTGGATGTATCCTATTGAAAGATAAAGTAAATCATAATCACTTTGACATATCAGTTGTAAGATACAAATATATTAGAATTTTTTTAATTATTTTATATTTATAGATTCTTATGTATCCTAAAAAAGTATGTCTGCAATAAGGCACGATCTGAAAGGTTCATAATAGAAGCATACATAGCTACAGAGTGTCTCATATTCTGCTCGATGTATCTTGATGATATTGAAATAAGATTCAATCATGCAGATTATAACACTGATCGTGAATGGGATGACGATGAATCGATACTATCCATATTTAAACAAACGGTTTGACCTATGGGTGGAAGAAGATATGAGTTTATGAACATGAATGAGCTATCCAAAACACACTTCTATATTCTAAATAATTATAAAAAAATTGAAGATTTAATTGAGTAAGTATTATCTTAGCGTAATTCTAGTATTTTAACTAATTTTTTTTCATATCGATATAAAATTAAAAATGATGACTTATTGTAATGAGCACAAGAATATACTATCTAGGAAGAATAATACAAATATTGATGATCAACATAGGATGAAATTTACAAAATGATTTGGAAACCATGTAAGTTTCAGTAGTATTATATTATATTTTTATAATTACTCAATTAATTACTTGTAACAACATAATTTTTTTTGCTATATTGTAGATGAAATCTAAGTATTTCAATAAAGAAGAGGGTGTGATCGATGAGTTATATAATTTAGCATGTGGTCCGGATTAAAGAATTAACTACTACACATCCTATATTGTTAGAGGAATGAGATTCATACAAGAGAGCTTGAGATGCAAAGACGAACCTAGAATAGTGTGATTGTTACGATAGAATATGAAGGAGAAGAGGAGATTGAATATCTTGGTGTATTGATAGATATCATAGAATTGAAGTATAGGTCCAAAAATTCGATATTCTTGTTTCAGTATGAATGATGGGATATTAGCAATAAGAAGATCAGTATTAATATCGATCCATAATTTATCAGTATAAATTTTACATGAACATAGTACTAGAATGAGCCGTATATATTAATAACTCAAGCAAAATAAGTAATGTATTTAAAAGATCTAAAATATTTAGGTAATTGGCATGTCGTACAAAGAATAATACCTAGAGGTGTATATGACATACCAACCTAACTAGAGATGGACAATAATTTAGATCTACATGAAGAGAAAGCTTTTCAAGAAGAAGAGCAAACATTGACCGAGCACCTTATTGATGAAGAACTTATGACAGCTTCTTTGAATAGGGCTTATCTACCGTTCAATGAATTTGAAACTAATTTTATATTTAATCTTAATGATTTAGAGGACGACGATTGGTTCATAAATGATGATGAGATAGAAGATGATACATTAATCGATTATTATGACTCGGAGGAGGATCTACAAATTGAAGAGAATACGGATATTGATAAGTAGATCTATATTCTTTGTTGAATCTTTTCTTGCAATAATAGTATGCAATACAAATCTATTCATTAACATTTTTGCATTTTTCATTATTATTGTTCATTATTATATTCATTTATATGTCAAGTTAATTATATGCATAGTTTAAGCATTGTAGGTATGGCACCAGGAGGGATACGACGATGTTCGACTTCCCCGCCTATCCCTGAGCCTTCCCTCATTTTTACTGCTGCACCATCGGAGTTGCTGGAGGGCCCTGTAGAGGCGAGTTTGAGTGAGGCAAGCCCGAGTGATATTTTAATATTTTTTAATAATAAAATTTAATCTTAATTTATCTATTACGTTTATAGATGGCTATTATACTAATAATTTATTCATTATGTTTTCAAGCCATTCTCTTTCGATGGTGAGGTGAGGGAGAGGTCCGTTGAAAAATCTTGCCCTTGAGCATTGGAGACGCAAGCACAAGGGACAACATCTCTGCATCAAGATTCTACCAGACTATACCAGACCTATTAGGGGATGGTACGAGCCATGGCAAACTGAGCTAGGCATCATTTATCATAGGCATGCCCTGATGATGCTCTTCGATTTGCATTAGGTTACATGGCCTCAGAGGAAAGTCTTCTATAGCCACTTACAGGTATAATAATATTTATTTAAATATTCAATTAGCACTATATTCTTATAATATTTGTTATTCGTAAGCTATTTTTGACATTATTGATTTTGAGCACGATCGTGTGTGGCAAGCTGTAGATGATTATTTATGCTCGTATTTCAAGAAGTACCGGCATCGCATTCATCGCTACTGGTATGCTGTAGTGCATGACCAGGGGGTGGAGGCAGTGTAACAGCAGCCATATGATAGCATCACTATGGAGCACTGGGCTATCATATGCAGCATGTATGAGGATCCGACATATCAGGTAACCTTTTTATTTAAAATTTAATAATTAAATATCATTTATTTTTAAATTTACTTACTAACTAATTTGAATGTTAACTATGTAGGATCGATGTGCCAAAAATGTCATGAATTGGGCGAGACAAACAGTCTTGCATTATGGGGGTTCGAGGTCATTCATTTGCCATATGGAGCAGATGGTAAGTAATTTCTATTTATCATATTTTAACTTTTTAATCATTTAAAAATTTTTTTATTAATATTCTTAAATTATAAAGAGATGTAGAGAGTGACGAGCTTCCTGGTAGGATTGTGATCTACCAGCGGACCCATCAGCGATGGTTAGGGAGCTGGACGATCGGGAGCCAGGAGCTTTATAAATATTTTTTCAACTATTTTTTTATTAGTATTTTGATTTTCAGTATAAACTTAGAATAGCTATAAATTTAATTTTTAGGATCGTATGATAGACATTAGATTCTAGCCTACCCCAAAGGTCTCGACCACATCCATAGATGATGAGATCTATGATTGGATGCTTGGTACGAGATTCTGTTATGTTAAAAGGATAAAGCATGGGATTAGAGCTCCTACATCTTCACGTCCATCCAGGGCTGACATTCATGTTGCCTGTGATATCCGGCTGGCAGAGATACAAAGATAGGCTACTGAGGATTGGTAATGGACTATTGAGTTGACTACACACGTCGACGAGTACTAGCTGTTCCAAATGCAGATGATGGAGCGGATAGCATATATGGAGTAGATGATGTAGATGATGAGATAGCAGCAGACCAGTCCGAGCTTCTTTGAGCACTCTCTTCCTTCGACCCATTCTTCTTCTCCAGATACTGTCGATGCTTGAGGGCCAGCAGCCTATTTCTGAATATTTTATTTTTATTTTAAATATTTTTTAATTATAAAAAAATACTTTTTATAATTATATTTTTATATAATAAAATGATAAAATTTATTTATGAATGAAATAATAAAATTTATTTATAAATTTTTTATTTTAATTTTTATAAATTATAAAAATTAATATTAAAAATATAAAATATATTTTTTATAATTTTTTAAAAAATTAATTTATATTGAAATTATTTATGATGGATATTTTTTTAATGTAAATAATTTATTATTTATGATAAAAATAATCTATTATAATTATTTATGATGAAAATAATCCATCATAAATTAATAATAGATTATTTATGATGAAAATAATCCATCATAAATAATAGATTATTTGTGATAAAAATAATTCATCATAAATAATAGATTATTTATGATGAAAATAATCCATCATAAATAAGTTATTATTGTGATGAAAATATTTTTCCATCTTAGATAATTTTTTATTTATGATGAAATTTTTTATCAAAAAAAATTATTTATGATGTAAATTTTTTTCATCATAAATAATTTCAACATAGATAATTTAATGAATAAAAAAAATTTTATCGATAAAAATTTTTGTCATAAAAAAGTTATTAGCGATGAAAATAATTTTTTCATCACTAATTATTATCTGCGACCCCATTTTTTGTGATGATGAATTAACAATGGAATTTTCATCGCTAATAATTATTAATGATAAAAATTAATTATTTATGATGAAATATTTTCATCATAAAAAATAGATTTTGTTATAGTGATGGAGGTATATGTTGACGACATGCTGGAAAAGAGCATGGAAGAAGATCGGCATATTACCGACCTGGAAGAAGCATTTAGAAAAGTCTGCAAGTATCAGATGAAGCTTAACCCCAATAATTGCATTTTCAGAGTAACAGCTGAAAAATTCTTCAATTTTCTTGTAACCCAGAGAGGGATAGAGGCCAAGCCCAAAAAAATTCAAGCACTACTTGAAATGAAGCCCCCAAGCACTTTGAAAGAAGTACAATAGCTTATCGGATGAGTGGCATCACTCAGCAAGTTCATATCCAGGTTAGCTGAAAAGTGCCTTTCATTTTTTTAAATATTGAAGCAAATCAAAGACTTCAAGTGGTCAGAGGAATGTCAATCTATCTTTGATAAACTCAAGACATACCTTGGCTCAATCCCGTTATTGTCAAAATCAGTTGAAGATGATGATTTATTTATATATTTATCCATTTTATCTAATGCTGTCAACTCGATTTTAGTTCGAGATGATGCAGGAACACAGACCTATCTACTACACCAACAAACTATTGCGGGATGCAGAAACTTGATATTCTAAGATCGAAAAAATGATATATTCGCTGATCATAATGGCCAAATAGCTCCGACTGTATTTTTAAGCTCATTCTATTACTATCTTGATAGATCAATCATTGAGATTGGTCCTTCAATGACCTGACATGTCTAACCAATTGGCCAAATGGGCTATCGAACTCAGTAAATTAGATATTTGTTATTGGCCAAGATCTTTCATGAAAGCTTAAATATTGGCCAACATTATGTTAGAGTGTTCTATACCTGAAGAAGAACCGGCCTCGAAAATCTTCGGAGAAATTATTGAAAAATCTTATTGGCTTTTGCATGTGGATGGAGTCTTTAATGCTCAAGGCAGCAAAGTCGGCTAGCCTCGAAGGAGAAGTAACTGATTACACTTTGAGATTCAGTTTTAAGGCCTCTAATAATGGTGCCGAATATGAAGCCCTCATCGTAGGACTCAGAATGGCTAAAGAGCTCAATATCAAGTAGCTAAAAATTTTTACAGACTCCCAACTTGTTGTCGGATAGGTACGAGGTCAATGCAAAGCTAAAAATTTTGTTATGTCTCAATATCTACATAACGTAAAAGAATTATCAAAAAACTTTGATGATCTCAAGATCCCTCAAATATCGAGATCAGAAAATGCCCAAGTTGATGTGCTATCATACTTGGCCACATCGGGGTTTTCTGATCTCAACTAGAAAGTATTCATCGAAGTCCTTGAAAGGCCCAGCATAAAAATTTTAATAATTGCTCAAGTCAATCATGAACTAAGTTGGATAGATCTTTTGATGAACTACTTAGATAAGGGAATGTTGCCCAATGATCCCGTTGAAGCAAGAAAAATCAAGAGGCAAACCCTATGGTACATCATCCTAGACGGAAGACTATACAAAAGATCATTTTCTTTCCTATTACTCCAATGTCTAAGATTCTCAGAGGTTGATTATGCTCTTTGAGAGGTTTATCAAGAAATCTACAGCAACCACATGGGGGCCATGTCTCTGGCATATAAGATAATCTGACAGGATTATTATTGGCCAATCATTCAGAAGGATGCTGTTGACCTCGTCAATAAGTACGATCAATATGCCCAAGGTATGCAAATATTAAACACCAACCAGCTATCGAACTCATATCGATTATGGCTCCTTGGCCTTTTGCCATCTGGGGGATAGATATTCTTGGACCGTTCTCCATAGCAATATGACAAAGAAAATTTTTGGTAGTGGCAATTGATTATTTCATCAAATAGGTGGAGGGTGAACTGCTGGCACAAATCATTGAGAAAAAGATGTGAGACTTCATCTAGAAGTCAATCATCTACTATTTCGATCTCTCTCGGATGATTATTACCAATAACGAAAAGTAATTTGATAATATAAAATTTAAAAAAATTTGTTCTGAGCTGCACACCAACTATAGGTTAACCTCAGTAGATTATCCATAATCAAATGGAGAAGCTGAAGTCATAAATCAGATGATTCTCTGAGAATTGAAAGCCAGGCTTACTGAAGCCAGAGGTCTTTGGGTAGATGAACTAAATAATATCCTCTGGGCATACAAAACCACTCCTAGATGATCAATTAGAGAAATGCCTTTTAAACCCATATTTAGAGCAGAGGCAGTAATACTTATGGAAATTGGCCTTTCAACATCAAAAGTGAAAAATTTTCATGAGAAAAGCAACTTAGATCGGTTGAGAACCGATCTTGACCTACTAGAAGAAACCAGGGAAAGGGTTCAAATTTGCATGGTAACCTACAAGTAAAAGGTGGCCATATACTATAATACTCGGGTAAAGTCGAAATCTTTCATAAAGGCAATTTGGTCCTTCACCGAGCTGAAGTTTCAAAACTCCTAGAATAAAAAAAACTCATCCCAAATTGGGAAGGGCCATATCGAATCACTGAAGTGATACATCTGGGGGCATGCAGGATCGAGAACTTAGATGGCTCGAATATTCCAAGAACATAAAATGCTGAGAATCTCAGAATGTATCATCAATAAATTTTGAATAAAGGCTTCGAAAATTTTGTCTCATTGAAGATGTTTTTTCAAAATATTGAATCATCTTTTGGCCACTTCAGTAAAGAACCAAAACAAATCCAAAGAAGGCTGTACTCTAGCCAAAGGAGAACAAACTACATCACAAGAAAACTGATCTCTGAATCGGTAGAGCTTCGAAGAAAATAAAAGAAGATAAGATCTTCTTATTATTAAAAATCGATCCTCGAATTGGTAGAGCCCCGAAGGGCATAAAAGAAGATAAAATCTTTCTATCATTAAAAATCGATCCCCGGATCGGTAGAGTCCTGAAGGGCACAAAAGAAGATAAAATCTTTCTATCATTAAAAATCGATCTTTAGATCGGTAGAGCCCCAAAGAGCACAAACGGAGATAAGATCTTCCTATCAATGAAAAATATTGATCTACAGATCGAGGTTATCTTGAATTTCTATTAAATACCAATCTATGGATCGAGGTTATCTTGGATCTCTACCTAATACCAATCCATGGATTGAGGTTATCTCGAAACTCTATAAAATGTTGATCTACAGATCATATTATCTTGCAACTCTAGGAAATACCAATCTTCAAATTAAGCTCCATAAAGTGATGATCTTTGGATTAACATTCTGTAAGACATCCGATCTCTATATTGGACCTCATAAATCAGAATCCTGGAATACTTGATCTATAGAAACACTCCTTGAAACCTTTTGAAAAAAAGGGAAAAACTAGGAAGCAGTCAGTTGGGATCCTATGAGGTGAAAGAAAAAACTAACCTACCAATCCCGGATTCAAGCAGAGGTACACCTAAACTTCTGTCCAGTCTTAATTAAAGTTTAATTCCTAGTTGAAGAATATGATTTCATGCATACATTTGCTAAGGCAACCCACATCGTGACCCAACTGAGGCCAATTGATTTGAACCTGATTAAAGGATAATTGCTACCTCTTATGCATGACTTAGAAAAATTTTTGAATAAAAATCAATTTCACTCACATTGGCCCATACCAGATCGGAAATATTCGACATCGCAAACAAATGCAAAAGCAGTCAAATTAGAAAGAAGTTTTTCATTACTTGACAAAATTCTTACAAAAAGCTTGAGCTGGGCTAATACAAAAGATAGTAAACAAAAATGAAAGAAAAGAAAAGGCAACGAAAACCAAGCATCTACCTGAGGAGCTTGTGTAGGAACAGCCGCTTGGTCATCTTCTATTAGTATGATCTCAATGGCTGGGGTCTCGGTAGGAGCTGGGGTCTCCATAGGAGGGAGCTGCTCAAGAACCACCTAGGGAGTAAGCTAAGGTACATCTGTAAGAGGAGCCACATTCGGTGCTAGCTGGGCGACTGCCTTTGATGTCAATAAGAGACCGGCATCCTGGGTAACACCACTTAAGTTTAAGTCAGAAAAAAGCTTTCCAACTAGACTCTTGCAGCTACTGAGCCCATAGTTAAAGGCCTCCCCCAAAGCCTCCATGACTTCCTCCTGAAAAGCTTCAGAGGATTTGTAATCCTCCACAGCTCTATTAGCAGCGGCCTTCAATCGCTCCACATCTCTCTAGTACATCAGGAGGGCCTTGTCTTGAGTGGCCATCGTATTGTCTCGGAAAGACACAATCTCCTCCAACTTCTTCACCTTGGTCTTCAGCTCAGGAATCTTGGAGACGTCCTGTTGCAGCTCAAGGAGCCTTTTCTCTCCTTCGTTGACCTTTCTTTGATGGTCCATCAAGGCCTTATGCTTCTCCTTTATTATTGCCAATTTTTCCTGGAGCTGCTTCTTTAGCTCCTTGGTGACCTTGGTCTCTCTTGCAACTTTTCCTCCACCACCTTCTGATAGCCCTTGGCTGATTGCAGCACCTCCTCCATGACCTTTTTATTCTAAAAAAGTCATGCCATGTGCTCAGTGAATAATCTAAAGTACACGACGGACTGATAAGATAAAAAAAAATAATGTTAGGTCGATAAACAATTGACGTCAGAAAAAAAGGAAGAGAGAAAATTTTACATCCAAAATATTGCTGAAGCCATATTGACCAGTTGCTCTGGCCCAAGGTCCCTTCTACAGGAGTTCAAGTCCCGCTGCAACATTATGGCAAATAGCAAGTCCCTGCTGAGCGTCAACATGTCCTACAAGAAAGCTTGGGCAAGCTCAACTTTGCTGGTGGAGGTCGACGATGGGTCAACCTCAAGAACTTTTGACCCTCCAAAGGGTCGAGATTGACGAGCAAGTGCCGAGATCAGTGCAGTTGATGGAGTAGACCTCAGCAGTGTAGTAGTTGAGCCTGACCTCGGATGGGTCACTGGCTCTTTGGAAGGTAGGTGAACCACCTCGGTAGATTGCTGATATCTCCGAGATATCGGAGAAGATGCAGGAGAAGGGAGAGTACTGACGGGAGCTGCATTAATAACTAGCATCTCCGAAGCAGAAGCTGGGGCAGATTGGGGGGATGCTGAAGTAGAGGCGGCAGCATCTTTCTCCTTTCTCCTCTTTGCAGAAGAAAGGCTGGAGGAATCTTGCTTCTTCTTCCTCTGCTTTGCCAACCTCTTTGGATCGAACCTCATGAGTGCTACCACAAATAAAAGGAGATATGGTGATCAGAAAAACATGTATAAAAATTTGAAAGAAACCTAACGATAGACTCACCTAGGGAGAGATTTGGCTGATGCTAGAGTCGAACAATGATTGATCCATCACCAGCTGGCTTAGCTTGGGCACTTTCATATCCAGCAGCTCTTCAAAGGCCTCTTTATCCTTAGGTAGAACTTACTTATGGGAGTTCCAGTTAAGTCGAGGTTTACCCCAACTGAGACTAAAACACCAAGAGATATCGGAAGAAATAAAAAAGAAATGACTCTTCTAGTCATGGATAAAAGAAGAAAAGGACCAAACTTACAGTGAAGTCAGGATGAGAAATACCACCAATCTTTCTCTATTAGATGTTTCTTCAAGATGAATAGTACCCTGAAGAGAGAAACCCTAAGCCCTATGGCAGCAAAGCTACAATAGATGATGAAAACTAAGATGATCCTAATAGCATTGGGAGTAATTTGGGTCGAATGCAGCCTATAGAAGTCTAAAACATTGCAAATAAAAGGATGTAGGAGAAAAAGCAATCTAGATCGGAGTGCTTCATCATAGAATGCTACACAACCTTCAAGAAGATGTGTGATATGGTCACTTAGACTAGGGGCTATAAATTGAAAGTTCTCAAGGATAAGATACTTCTCCCTGAGCTTCTCCAAATCGACATCATCAGGATGAAGGGCTCAGTACATGGGCCAAAATAGTCCAAAAATCTCCTCATCGAAAACTCTAAATCATCATTGCCAGAAGTACTAGCCTCAGCGGTCGTCTGAGATGGATCACCCGCCTTAAGTGCAAGTAGGGGCAGGGTTGACCAAATTTTTGATCACCCGAGATTGTCTCCCCTCTCCTACCACCACCAAGAGAAGTACTCTCTTGGGAAGACATGGCTGAGAGAAAAAAAAAAGAAAGAATAAGGAAGACGAAGGAAGACTAAAGGAGGAAAATAGTAAAGGGGAGAGAGAAATCCTAAGTGGGAGATACTCTAAACCTGAAATCATGGGGGAGAAATCTACCTAGGAAAAAAGAAAAGCTTCTCTTTTGGATCTGATGGCTCTCCTTAGCTTTGGTGATCACCGGATTGGTCTTCTTCTCCAATTTCCTAGATGCAAAGAAGCTTCTAGAATCTCAGTTGTAGAGTCTTCTCACTAAAAAGAAGCAATAGGATGATAGTGGAATGGACACCACCCTATATATGGGAGGAAGCAACGGCCCAAATCAATCCACCCACCATGGGATTGAATCCACTTGTTGACAATCTAGAGAGGCTATAGAAAAATTAGTTCAGCATATCCTGTTCTGATCAAGTCATGTAGGTGCAATCCACATAGTGGTTTAGTTAGCTAATAAAAAAATGACACATGCCCCACATCGTTTGGGATATAGCAGGATAGCCAATGATAATTTCACGCTCTTCCATACTTTCTTAAATGCCAAGCACGATGAACACGATGGAATTCTTTCAAATGAGATAGCGTGTCACTTCAAATCATTAAAAAATTAAATCTGGCGGTCGCATGGTGCAGTTCTCGATGGAAAAAATTAATAGATGTCTTTTGAAAATGACTTTCTACACTCATTGCAGAAAGTTCCACTCCAAGTTTGGAAAGTACGGGGCAAGTGTTGGTATGGACAATCATTGCTAGTCACGTGGCATCATCAGAGAAGATATCGATCTAGATAGCTGCTAAATACATGATGACAAACATCAGCTGTAGGTCAACAAAATATCCATTGGAAACTCAAATTAATCCATACCATGGCCAAGTATGGTGCATTACTCTAACAGTAGGTCCAGATCAATAATATACCGACCATACCAGCCAGACCAAAAAGTCACCATCCTAAATAATATCTAGAGTGAATCATTATAAGTCGAGATCGATCTTCAACCGATCTCAGATGGACCATATAGGATGAGATCAGCAATTGATCGTTCTGAAAACCAGTGGCTCGCCTCCCTATCCACAGTCTTTTCATCAAAGATCAAATTTATACCGACCTTAACAGTGAGTAATTTTCTCAACAGTTGAGAATGAGATCGGGTTTACCTCATTCTTGCTACTAACTCTATCATCTCAAGATCAGCAAAAAACCAACATCATTAATACAGTAAGAAAAAATATCGTCCAGCTTTACCATGTCGAGATCGATAAAATACCGATCTACCATACTAATAAAATTGGTAAAACACCGACCTCGACTTGATTTAAGACTGATTGAGCACCAACTACTCTCCAATCAAGTCACGACTGTCTTCCAGCTGTATCACAGCTACTTACCACCTGGGCAAATAATTCACAGCTACTATCCAGCTAGTTATTCTATTAAAATAAACTAACGGTCTAACAAACTTTTCTTAAGATCTAAGCAAATTTTTCTATAAATAGAGAGGCAGGATACCCTTCTGAAGGTAAGCACAAGATTTGCTGATAAGAGCATGATGTTGTCGTTAAGACATCATATTTATCAGTTTAATTCTAATTTTTTAAATTAATTAAAATTATGTAGAAAGCAATGAGTCGGATTGAATCCATAGAGAAGGCAGTATTTTAGTTTTAAAATCTTTGATTTTATAGAAACAAAAAAAAAGTTTTGAAAAAAAAATTGAAGTCAAAAAATAAAATTATAAATAAAAAGTAAAAATTAAATGGTGTAGAAATTTAAACTTGGTACTAAGATCTACTTACAATAAAATAAAGAGTAATTAAAATAAATTTTGTAATAAAAATAAAGAGTATGAAATTTAAAGAGTAGAAAAGTATATTTTTGTATTAATTAAAATTAAAATTAAAATTTAAACACATGAAATTTAAAAAGAATAGAAAAAAAATAAAAATTAAAAATAAGCTAATCTTGATCTTGGATCGACGTTGGCGTTGAGATGGTGTAGAAGTCTAACTCTTTGTCTCGGTACCGTCTGCCTCAAAGCAACCTTGAACCCGAAGCATGGCTCTAACATGTACCATCATCCTTCCTAAGATCAAAGATGACTTGATTTGATGGCCTGGGTGTCCTTAAATAGGTGTTGAAGGGCTGAATCCTTTGTTGCTAGGCAATGTGGAACTAAAGAGTAGTTTTGATCATCAAATATGGAGAAATCTTAATGAAAATTGGATTAAAAGAGTTTCTGGATCAAGTTATGCGCAGTTCCATGAGTTTTGGCTGTCAGATCTTGATCAAATGATCCAAAAAATATCAAAAATTTATGTTTAAAAACTAAAATCTAGTCGGAATCAACGTAAGCCATCCGATCGTGCATGATGGATGATTTTCGACCATCAGATCTTGTTCTAAGTGCTTGATAGCCATCGGGAGCTTTTTCGATCATCCGATCAACATCTGGAGCATGCACGGCCATCGGATGGCATGCTAAAGAGAGTTGAGAAATTGATTCAAAGAAAGAAATATCCCCTACCGTCTGATCTTGATTTGGGCATGACCATCGGATCGAGCTCTGAAGTGTTTGCAACCATCCGATGGCGCGTAGGGAGCTGAGGGAATTAGAATCAAATGAAAAAACACAGCAACCATTGGATCTTCATCGATAGCGACCACAGCCATCCGATCGAACCTTACTGTGCATATGAACCATGGTGGACCAGACATTTTGCAGACCTGAGCCAATCAGTGCACGGCATGGGTGTGAAATGACCAAAATACCCTCCCTTAGATGTCTATCGTGAGCTGCGACATTTTTGACGTGAGCTTGATGTCAGCGACTCCAAATCAGCTTCGAACGCACGGGCTGGCTTGCGGCACATCGACTTAGATGGTGGGTTGGCTTGGCTGAATGCGTTTGGATGCGTCGGCTGAAAAATGCACACCGGCTGAGCTGTAGAGCTGGCTGAGCCATTTCTATTTTTTTTTTTGAAAATTCATATTGGATCTGTTTCAACTCTCATTTGCTCCAAATTTATTTTATTGTGATAAAAAAAATAAGCTCTTTCATTGATAAATATATTTTTTAAAATAATAAATAAAAATATTTAATTTTTAAAAATAAAAATAAATAAATTAATAAATTATTATTTTTATTGATGTTTTTATGATACTTATCATACCCCCCAACTTAAGCTTTGCTCATCCTTGAGTAAAGAAAGAATTTAGTTTTAGATACCTTTTAACTTTAGAATTTTGAATTTTACCAAAGCCATTTTCAAAATAGCCATTGATATTTAGTTGAGATTAAATGGGGTATGTCATTAGAATATTAATATTTACCAATATAAAAGTTAAGTGAAGAATATTCAATTTTTCTAATTTTTTTCTAAATTGATCTATCTTTATCTCTGAATTATCTAAACTTTCATATGGGCAAGTGTATTGTTACTTCCATCCTTCATTTATTGAACTTTTTTTAATCATATTGTCTACTTTTTGATGTGAATATCATTGCTTACTTAGGTAACGGGACCTGATTACACGGTGGAAAACCATTTTTTTTATATTATACCATTATTAAGTATCTTAATCCCTTAAGCTTTCTATTTGATCTATGTAGCGAGTCTTGGACCAATAACTTCTAAATCAGCTGGCTTTAGGACACTAGATATAAAATATTCCTCGGGCTTACTAGTTCGAATCAAACAGGCTATGAGTTAAGACTAGCTTTACAATGAGCTTCCTTATCCTTCCCACTTTTCGATGCAAAACTCAATGCTTGCTTAGGCAAAGAGGTCCGATCACTCCATGAGAAGTACTTGAAAACTATTTTATTTTATAATTAATTTTTTTATATATATGAAGAAACATATTGTTATCCTACATAAGCCTATAAAAAGCAGACTCTTCTTTGATGCCAGTAGAAAAAATTAGAAGTGCTCAAAGAAAAATTATTTATATTCTAGACTTAACTCTTTATTGAATTTTTTTTAATACTTTATCCCTCAATATCTCACAAATTCTCTGATCTGTACATCAATTTTTTAAAAAAAATGCTTAATTCAACTCGATTCTTAAGCATAATCGAATATCTAAATACTAAATACTAACTTCTTTGAGGACTTTAAGAAATTTTAAAATTTTATTATTCTCCCCTCCAACTTAATTGACATTATCCTCAATAGAGAAGAAAAAATAAAGGATATCACTACTACAGAAAAGAGCTACGGCAGCAGTTCGTAATCGCTGCCGTAGCCTAAAAAATCACTACCATAAGCTATGGCAACGGTTCTCTAACCACTGCTATTGCAGCCATCACCGTAGCTCTATAAAAATAGTTATTGCAGTGGTTACGTAACCACTACTATAGGTCGATCTATTATAGTGATTTATAGATAGCAGCGATTACATAACCACTATCATAGAAATCTATAGTAGTAATTTTTTAACCGCTGTCATAGGTCTAATGTAGCGGTTGGCACCGTTTGCATCAAGAACCTATGGCAGTGATTGGCAGTGATTTTATGATAGCGGTTATATAACCACTATTATTGACATGGATATGGCAATGATTTTATGGCAGCGATTATAAAACTACTATCGTAGATCTAGAATAATTAAAAAAATTAAAATTTTTATTTTTTTATATATTTTATCTGATAAATATAGATATATAATATAAAAAAATATAATAAAATTAAAAATTATTCTAAAATACTAAAATTATATTATCGAATAAAATTTATTATAATATTTTTTTAAAAAATAAAATACATCAAAAGTCTCCTAATTCTACATCATTATCATTATCGTCGGAAGTCAGTGTTGGAGCCGCAGCTGGAGCTAAAGCCAGAGTCGGAGCTAGAGGTGGAGCTGAAATATGGGCCAACATATCTTCGAAGCCCATGATTTTAAAACATGTGCTGAGCGTCGACATCATATCTCTCACGATATCTTTCAGATGAGATGCGCACTCCTCAGCTCGATCTATCTGCATCGCAGCATGATCTGCCCATGCCAATGCCTCCTCAATCTCCTCTCGATTGATAATATCGAAAGTCTGTGAGAAATGCTCGCCTCGAATCAGTAGCTCGTCGGCGTGTGTCTGGACCTGCATCAGATCCTCCTAGAGTGCTCAGGGCCCAAGACCTGAGACAGATGATCATGGGAACTAAAGGTATTCGAGCCCTCACTCGTGAGCGCATCTAACTAATTCTATAATTATAAATTAAAATAAAATTTTGTAAAAAATATTATAATACTAATTATATATACTAATATATTTAATACTTACAAAAATATGCTTGATCGCGGCATTCATTGGTCTACCTATCTTATCCGTGCTGCTAGATCGAAAGATCTCGCTACGGTTGGGCATCACTCCATCTCTCATCAGCTATAACAAAGAATAAATTTATCAAAAAGATGATAAAAAATATGAATTTAATTTATCTAATAAAATTTAGAATTAATTATCTCTCTATGCACACGACTGACCATAGACTCGCGACCTAGAGTGTGCGTGTACTCCTGGACTGTACGATTCTTCCGATTCTGATGGAAGATAGCCTAACAAATATTTAAATAAATAATAAATATTTAAATAAAATTTTAAGCATATTAAAAAATTTAAAAGTTAAGAATTTTACCTCGAACTCCTGGCTCCTCCAGTGTCTAACCATCCTCTCCCACTGATTTGGAGGACAGTCTTGTATCCAGCGAATAAGCTCCTCTAGAGTGTCTCATCGATGCTCGAGCCATCCTCTATGGAGTTTAACCTTATAATCCTGGTACAACTCTTCGATCTTTCTTAGTTGGGCATCTCGAGCCCTCTCGTGATCGAAAAAATCGTACCTCCTCTGCACAAAGTTATCAAAATTATTCTAATTAAACATATATAGTGTAAACATATGAAATGCATAAATATAACTTAGATGCACGTACTTACCCATATCTCCTCTTATTCTCGATCTCTGATGGCAGCATCCATCAAATGCCAGTCTCTGGGCTCTACGGGAATGATGTCCGACTGCCTCATAAGCACTCCAAAAAAGGAATGCATCTCCCATGCGATCTCCCCTACCGACCTCCCCTCTGCATCGTAATAGACCATCACTTGATGCTGGCAGTTCCACACGTGTGCCATATGTGTGGGACCATAAAATATCCGACTGGATGATGCACCTACAATGCAAATACGTTATGCAAATATATAAGCGTATAAATACTATATAAAAAATAAAGTTGTGCTAATATAATAAAAACGTACACTCAAATACCTGCGTAGTAGCATGTGTCTCATATATGGACGATGGTTGAGGCTCAACTACTGGTGGAGTAGATACCGCTGGTGGAGTAGATGCCATCGGTGAAGCAAATGCTGGCGGTGAAGGTTTCTGAGCAGTCGATGCCAAGGTGGACGGAGTATGCTCTAATTGCTCCTCGAATGCTGAACTACGTGTAACCCACCGAGGGGCAGAGGTCAAAGCTAGACGGCATTTTGGTGTCATCGTGACCTACAACATTAATGAACATTGATCAATATAACATGTTGAATAATAATATTAGTATAGCATCAATAAATAGTTTCTAATATTTATATCAGATGGGGATTCTCTTAGTGGTCGGCATAGTATGGCACGACACGGCCTACCAACATGGCACAGTATAGCATTAATTTTATAGGTTCATTACAGTAATCAAATGATATGCAATAAGAATCAAATAAAATTTTGGTAGTATTTTTCGTTAGTTCTCTCATGTAGAAAGAACGAAAGAAAAATATTATCCAAAATTTCATTCGAAATTCTTAGCATACCGTTTGATTACTATAATTATCTATCTGTAATTTCTAAACTATCTATATTGGACAATCAATTGATCATTGTACATAATTCTCTAATCCATATAATTATATATAATTGTATGAATGCCGAAGATTTTGTACACTAATCAATTGATGGATCTATCATTATGCAATGTAATAAACAAAAGCAATAAGATATAAGCATCCAAAAAATGTTATGCAATAAATTCTACAACATGACTTACATTCATAAATAATTAAGGATGAGCAACAGTCGTAGATCCGATCTCTTGCACGAACCTTGGTGTTAATCCAGAAACCTAAAAGAAGAACAAAGTAGATGATGGTGGCACCTTAGGGCTTAAAATTAGAACCTTAGAGAGATATATCAAATTCTATTCACTCAAAAGCCGAGCCGACTCCATGTTTGAGATAGTCGGCTTTGTGCCTGAGACATCTAACTTGGATCCTTCTCCAGTCGGCTCGATCACGGCCCAAGCTGGCTCGGCTATGTATTCGAGCCAGCTCTGCTGTGTGCCATCCCCTTGATCACTCCCTCTCTTCCTCTCTCGATCTCTCTCACCGACGATGGCGGCAAGGCTGAACCCCTCCCTCTCAGCTTTTTCATCTCTCGATCTTTCTCTCTCCCTCTCTCGATCTCCCTCGTCGGTGAGGTCAGACCCCATCTCTCCCTCTCTCACTCTCTCGATCTCCCTCATCGACAAGGCCGGACCCCATCCCTCCCAGTGATGCCGATGAGGTCGGACCCCCTCCCTCCCTCTCTCACTCTCTCAATCTCCCTCGCTGGCGAGGCCGAACCCCCTCCCTCCCAATGATGGCGGCGAGGTCGGATCCCTCCCTTCCTCTCTTCCTCTCTCTATCTCCCTCATCGGTGACGACGGTGAGACGGGGACCCCCTCCCTCCCTCCCACTCTCGATCTCCCTTGTCGACGATCGACGAGCGACCGGCCCTTCCTTTCTCAATCTGTCGGTCTCCCTCTCATTCTCTCTGTTTCTTAGTTTCGAATTCCAAAATTAGGTTTGGCCTTTTGAGATCCATTAGGATCCAGGTCTGATACTTTAAGTATAGATCCGTCGGGTATTTGAGTTTGAATCTAGTATTAATAATTAAAATTAGATTCGAATCTGAATATCTAGGTTTCAATCCGAACCTAATTCATTGATAGATCTAGTCCACAGCTACCGACATGGCACAGTCCAAGGCTGCCACCACGGCACAGTCCAAAAACTATGGCATACAGATAATTATAATATTTATAATAAATATTTATAATATTTATTATAAATATTTTATAAATTATTATAAATATATATGATTAATAAATAATATTATAAAATTAAAAATATATATATACCTATGGCTATAGAGAGCGGGTCGCACTAAAAGCTCTAAGGATCGCCGACGATGATGCTAGAGGAGGATGATGGCACTAAAGATAACCTACGAAATAAAAGCAAGATAGTGAGATAGAGAAGAGAGAGAAAGAGAAAAGAAAGAGAGAGCAGGAGTGGTTGGGATAGGGGCCAGGGGCACAGTGATGAGGAGGCCCGGGAGGCATAGTGACAGGAGGGTCGATGATCGAGACGGGAAGTGTAGGGAGTGGGGGAGATGGGTGGAGGGTGGCAGAAAGGAGCGGTCAGGGATGGGGGGGCTAGGGGGGTGGGGGTGGTAGGGTGGTGGGGAGGGGCCGGCCGGGATGGGGGGAAGGAGGGGCGGTCGGGGGGAGGGTGGGGAGTGGAGGAGCCGGGTGGGGGGTGGCGGGGAGGGGTGGCCAGAGATAGGGGGCTGGGGGTGGCAGGGTGGCGAGAGAGGGGCGGCCGAGGGAGGGTGCGGGGTGGGGGTGCCGGGTGGGGGGTAGCGGGTGATGGGGAGGAGCGGTCGGGGATGGGGGAAAGGAGGGGCAGTCGTGGGGAGGGTGGGGGGTGGGGGGGCCAGGTGGGTGGTGGCAGGTGGTGGGGAGGGGCAGTCAGAGATGGAGGGCCAGAGGGGGAGGGGGAAGGAGGGGTGGTGCCGGTCGAGGGGGAAGGAGTCTCACCGACAATGGAGAGGAGGGGGAGAGATAGAGAGAGAGAGATCGAGCGCGAATAGGAGGAAAGCAAAAAAAATTTAGAAATTTTTAATCTAACCTATGGCAGCGGTTATCGAACCGCTATCATAGATCCAAAATCGCTGCCATAGATCTATGGTAGTGGTTCTATAATCGCTGCTCTATGACAGTTTTTATCCAAAACCGCTGTCATAGATTTATGGTAGCAGTTCTATAACCGCTGCTATAGATCTATAGCAATGATTTTTTTGATAATCGCTGTCGTAGGTTGAAAATATTTTTTTTTATTTTTTTTAATACTATATAATTTTAAAATTTAATATCTATCTTCATCATTCATTATCTAAATAATTATCATTAGAGTGTCATCGCAAAAGGTCGCCTTGATCCGATGGCCCTAGTTTTATCGATTAAAAAAATTTGATTTCGATGATCACGAATGATAATATGATGATCTAATAGATAAAAAACTTCAATGGATTCGAAAACCTACAACGATGATTTCGATGATGTTTGTAGCATACTATCAAAGTTTCATTTCAATCGAATATCGTTATCATAGTCAATTTAGTATGGAATGATTTCGATCGTTAAATTAGAAATAAGTGATCAAAGGATTAAATGGCATTCGATTATGAGATAATATTTTAGTTAAATAATCTTTATTATAATTTTAAATATTTTATATAATGATGATAGTAAAATTTAAATTATTTTTATATAAATTATTCATGTTATGCTGATATTACAAAAGTACGAGTATAACAACCAGTAAAGTTTCAAAATGGTTATCAGAAAATGTATAGTTTTAGATCGTTCTTCTTCTCACGAGTTGAATTTTATAATCACCACTATAAAAAAATGATTAAAATAGTAATCAAGATCATTTATAAATAAAATTATCTCATAATCAGACACTATTTGGTCCTTTGATCACTCATTTATCATTTAACAATCGAAACTAACCTATACTAAATTGACCAAGATAACGATATCCGATTGAAGTAAAACTTTGATAGTACGCTACAAATATCATTGAGATCATCGTTGTAGGTTTTTGAATCCATCAGAGATCTTCATCTATCAAATCATCGCATCATAGTTCATGATTGTCAAAATCAATTTTTTTTTATCGATGAAGCTAGAGCCATCGGATCGAGGCGACCTTTTGCAACGACACTCTAATGATAATTATTTAGATAATGAATAGTGAAGATGGATATTAAATTTTAAAATTATATAATATTTAAAAAATATATATATGACAGCTATTATAATTAATTGCTGCCATAAATAAGCTTATAGCTGCGGTTCCTACTAACCGCTGCTATAGATCCGATCTATGATAGCGGTTTCACTAACCGCTGCCATAGGTCCGATCTATAATGGTGATTAACTAAAACCACTACTGTAGGATCAATGACAGTAATTTTGAAAAGCACTGCCATAGTATGCGCTGCCATAGAACCTTTTTGTAGTAATGTATAATAAAGAATAGAAAAGAATACACCTGATTTAATGTGTTCTTCATCCAGCATAGGTCTTGAAAATTTTGCTCTTCCTCTAACTTATTCAACATGTTCTAAAAAGAAAATAAACTAAAAAGATAAATTAGATAAAAAAAACTAAATATTGGGTTGTCTTCTAACAATTGCTAAGTTTACCATCTTCAGCCAGACACAAGACAGCTTATTTATCCTATATCAAATACTGGATTGACAAATTCCAATAATTTTGGATTGCTAATCTCTAGAAGATAGTTTCTTATCCCTTTATTGATGTATTCGTTACTAATTATGGGAAGATAGGATGCAACTCCATTCTCAGACCCTTATTTTACAAGAATGTCTCCTATTTATTCTTCTAAAATGCTCATATATTGAGTTTATAGGTTAGGAGATAAGTTTGATGCAATGGGTACTATAAGTTTATAGGTTAGGAGATAAATTAATATGATCTTGCTTAAACAACTCTGTTGACACTTTATTATATGTTTTTTGATTTTTATAAGAAGAATGCTTCTAGGGCTAAAGGAAACAAGATTTTAGGTTTATAGATCTCGGTTAAATCATCTGTTCTCTTCTTTTCTATGTCTATCACATTTAATTGGAACCAACATGAGTACTGGTTTTGGGCTCAAATTTTTCTATGTGGTTAGTCACAGTACTAACCTCTTTTTTTATATTCTTATTTTGGCTAGCATCAGTACTAGCCTCTCTTACTTGATCTTGGTATGAGTCCATAAGAATTCTATAACTTTTAAGTTCTTTGGCATTCTGTAATTGGGGATTCTTAGGTGGAACATTAGATTGATAATTTGGTCCAAATGGTTGATAGATATTAGGTGGATTGTTTATAAGAATTGGTTGGCTTGATAGTGGACCTAGTTCTCTCCTCATGTTAGACTTAGCTAATTATCCTATTTGAGCTTCTAGCTTGACGATAGATTATTGTTGAGTCAAAATTGATTGTTGTTGAGTTAGAATTAATTATTGTAAATGATTAAATCTATCATCGATTGGATTGATCTATTGAGGAGGTGGGTATAATGATTGATTATAATACAATTAGCTGGATGGACTGACTAGGCTAACCTCTATAATAGGCATAATTTTGATATTGAGGCCTATTTTGATAATTTTGCAATAATAAAATTTAGATCTAAGCTTGAGCCTGTTGGGATATCCAAGAGAAATTAGAATGGTTCTTCCAATCTAGATTATATAAATTTAAAAATGGATCATTAACGGGCCTGGAGTAGCCTTGTGCACAGCTTGGACTGGTTCTTAGATAAAAGATGAAAACTGTGAAGCCGTGAGACATTCACTAACATGATGGGTTGAGCTAGCATCAATGGAAGAAATCTCCTGATAATTAGAGAAAGATGTGAATTGTATAGGAGATTGTTGACCTAGGGTTAGGAGTTGATCTAGTTTTGAGGCAAGAAGATCGACTTTATTTATTAGATTTAAGTCAGCCTTAGAACTAGATTTTGCATGTTTAAATTCATGGATCCCTACACTTTTGGTAGAAAGATAATAAAGCATTGTTGATTGAGTTTTCACTCAGAATTTCAAATAAAGCATAGGCTTCATCCTCACTCTTGTTTATAAATGCACCTCCACAAGATGCATCTACCATTTGTTTATATCGATCTCCTAAATCCTCATAGAAAACTTGAACAATTTGCCACTTAGACAGACTATGGTGTGGGCATTTTCTAAGAAATTTCTTAAGTCTTTTCCATGACTCGTAAATTTATTCCCCTAAAAGCTGAGCAAATCCAGTGATAGCTTGCCTTATTGGTTGGTCCGACCTATAGGATAAAATTTCTTAAGAAATTTGCTTTGTAATTCAGCCCAAGTTTGGATTAGTCTTCCTATTGTGCAAAGCCAATACATGGCTTTGTCTTTTAAGGATAAAGGGAATAAGATTAGTCTAAAGGCATCATCAGTCAAATTTTGAATTTTTACCATAAAGCAGATCTCTAAAAATTCATCCAGATGCTTGTAAGGATCGTCATCGATGTTTTTATAGAAAGATGGAAGCATCTGGATTGTGATTAGCTTGATCTCATAATGGGTAGCATAGATATCAGATAACTGGATACAAGTTGATGGGTTATATGTAGAAGGAATAAAGTATTTCTTCATTTGCCTAGGTGGTTCTCTAAAATTTTCAGCCATTTGACTATTAGGTTTAATATGGTTCAGCCATTCACTTTTGTGATTGAGTTCAACTAAATCAGAAAAAATAATCTTCTACCGTGCATATATTAGTACAACCCTAACGTATGGTCCATAATTTTTTTAGACTTTTTTAATATTTTTAAAATTTTAATATTTTTTAATATTTTATTTATTTTATTATTATTTTTAATTTAATTTTTTATTTTATTTTATTTTTGGAGGGAAAAAGGAGAAGAAAGAAAGAAGAGGTCTTAAGGAGTTCTAGAGCTAAGAAGAGAGAGAGGAATTAGGATTTAAATAGGTTTGATGTTGGTTAGCAATTAAGTTAGGCAAACAATTCTAACTAATGGTCATCCTAGATCTAGACAGTTCCTAACTGCCAAGGTCACCTTCAATCCCTCCAAGTGTAAAATCAGCCAATCAACTGGCCAGATAAGTGTAAGGTCGGTGGGAGCCCCTTCGTTGCTTGCCTTGGATACCAATTATGTTTAGCCACATAAGCTAACGGAACCAATCATAAACCACCTTCCTTCGGGCCTAGTCGTCCCATAAACCACTTGCCTAGACATCAGTTAAACTGACTAACCCTAATCTGGTCCAACTCTTAGGATTCTTTATCCTAATGAGCTCGGATTCCTAGGACCGATGTCTAATTGATTTTAAAATTAAAGACTTAGATCAATGTAGGATGCTAGTTGATTATTTATGGTCCAAGAAAGGATAATCAAATCTCCATCTTATCTTTATTAATTAGATTTTATCCTTAAATTGATTTAAGATGAGCCTGCACAATCACTTTCAGACGAGGAGTTTTATGCAACTAAATTAGATGCATGAAACTTAATTAAAGTTGAGATGCTCATCTTATCTCCAGCAATCACTAGAAAGAAAAATAAAAATAAAACTAAAATAATGAATGCTCTAAGCAGTTAGGATTTCTAATCTTATCATGAAATTTTTAATTAGATTCAAGTTAATATTTTTAAAATTAATTCAAAAATAAAGTAAATAATAAAAAAAAATCTAGGATTAGGATTGATCTCACCAAACAAAATTGGAAGCTTTCTTTCTTTTTCTTTTTTTTTTGCTTTTTCTCTTCCTTTTTTTATTTTGCAAAAGAAATAAAAAAAAGTTAGTATGCTATGTTTGCAGAAAAATTTAAAAAAATTAAAAATTTATTTATAATTAATTTATAAAAAAATCAAAGAAATCAAAAAAAATTAACGCTCGTGCCTTCTCTGGCAACGATGCTAAAAACTTGGTGTGTTTGCCAGAATTATTAATTTACAAAAAAAATCAAAGAAATCAAAAGAAATTAGCTTCTATACCCTTTCCCAACAATGGCACCAAAAATTTGATAAGAGCATGATGTTGTCGTTAAGACACCTTATCTATCAGTTTAATTCTGACTTCTTAAATCAATTAAAATTATGTAAAAAGCAGTAAGTTGGATCGAATCCATATAGAAGGCAGTATTTTAGTTTTCAAATCTTTAATTTTATAGAAAAAAAAATTTAAAAATAAAGTTGAAGTCAAAAAATAAAATTATAAATAAAAAGAAATTAAAGGATTGGCCTTGATCCGATGCCTCTAGTTTTTATCGATGTAAAAAATTTGATTTCGGGTATGATCGACGAATATAATATGATGATCTATAGAATCAAGAAATAGACTGATCAATTATGTGGGGATGCGAACCGTAGTTGTGTACAACGATTGATTTCGAGTGATGTTTTGTAGCATACTATCAAAAGTGTTTCATTTCAATAATTGCTAATGATCTCGATGTAAGTCAAGAATTTCTGAGATAGGAAGATTTCGGTCAGTTATAGTTAACAATAAGAATTAGTTCAAGAATGGGTATTAGAATGATTGTCATTTTGTCGATTATGAGGATTATATTCTTATTAATATAATCTTCAACTAATATTTCATAAATTATTGATTTTATATAGATGTATGATAGGTTAAAAATTGATAATTCATTTGTTTTAGTTATACGAGATTATTTCATGTGATGGCGTTGATGATTTACAAAAGAATGACGATGAATTTTATAATGATCATAACCAGTTAAAGTTTCAAATGGTTATCAGAAAATTGATAATTTAGATCGTCTTTCTTCTCGGTACTCTGAGAGTTGAATTTTATAATTCACCAACGATAATAAAAATGATTTAATATTAGTAATAAGTATCCATTTATAATATAATAATCTGGTATTCTCGAAATCAGACTACTATCTTGGTCCTTTTATTGTATCCTACTCAGTTTTAATCATCTTTTAACTATATCGAAACTACCTATACTACAAGTTGACCTTTTCTTGATACCTCCTGATATCGGTTTCATAGTTTCCGATATATAGTAGTTAAAATCTTTATTAGTACGTTGGTCTATATCATAATCGAGGGTATTTCATTCGTTTGTAGGTTTGAATTCGCATCAGAGTAGCTTTATCTAGTTTCAATATCTATTCGCATTCTCAGTTAGTCATGATGTCTAGATATCTAACTTTTTCTTTATCGACTGAAGTCGTAGGAGCCATGGGATCAGATGAAGCACCTTTTGTTCTAGACGGAACACTCTATCCCATGATAATTATTTAGATAATGAATAAGTTGAAGATGGGATAGTTTTATAAATTTTAAAATTATATAATATTTTAAAAAAAATATATATTAATGACATGAGCTATATATATAGATTGTGCCATACTATAATAATGCATATTAGTGGCTGCTTGGTCTCCTACTAACCAGTCTGCCTATTGGAGATCCTACTATTGATAGCGGTTCGACATAACCGCTTGCCATAGGTTTCCGGATACTGCATCTTTTATAATTTGGATTTTTATACTATAACCTCACTTACTGTTGTAGTCTATCACCTTCCCTTCATGCATATGATGACTATATATATTTTGAATGGAGCGACTGCCATAGTATGCGCTGCTATCTCTATAACCTTTTGTGGCGAGTAATGTATAATATAGAAGTTAGTGACATATAATTAATACACGCTGATTAAAGATGTTTCTTCTATCCAGCACTAGGTTCTTTGAAAATGTTTGCCTAGGCTGTTGCCTCTTGAGTTATTGCAACGATTGTTGGTTCTAAGGAAAGAAAATTAAACTAAGAAAGATAAACTTAGATTAAAAAAAAGATGTAAAATTGGTTGTTCTGTCCTCTAACATTTCAGTATACCATCTTCAGCCAGACACAAGGACAGCATTGTATTTATTCCTATATCAATACTTTGGATTGCAAAATTCCAATAGAGTTTTGGATTGGCTATATCTCCTAGAAGGATAGTAATTCTTATCCCTCTTTATTGATAGTATTCGTTACTAATTATGTGAGAAGTATAGGAATGCAACATCATTTCTCAGTACCCTTAATTTTACAAAGTAAGATGTCTACCTATTGTATTCTTCTTCAAATGCTCAGTATATTTGAGGTTTATTAGGTAGGAGATAAGTTGAGGCAGTGTTGTATTATGCTATAAGTTTAATAAAGGTTGAGGTAATATGAGTAAATTATATGATCTGCTTAAACAACTCTGATTGACACTTTATATATGTTTGATATTGTATAGAAGATTTTATAGTGTTGCTCAGCTAAAGGGTAATACTCAAGATTTTGTTTATAGATCTCGGTTAACATCATCTGTCTCTCTTCTTTCCTATGTCTATTCAGCATTTATATTGGAACAGAGGAGTACTGGTTTTGGGCTCGAAATCTTTCTAATGTGGTTTCACTCTCTTTTTTTATGATTCTATTTGGCTAGCATCAGTACTAGCCTCTCTTACTTGATCTGTATGAAGTCCATATAAATTCTAAAACTTTTAGTTCATTTGGCATTCTGTAATTGGGGATTCTTATACGGTGGAGTACATTACGATTGATATTTGGCCCAAATGGCTTGAATAATGAGTATAGGTTGATTGTTTATAAGAATTGGGTTGGCTTAGATAGTGGAACCTAGTTCTCTTCCTGTAGACGTTAGCGATATTATCCTATTGACGCCTTCTACCTTGAACGATAGATTATTGTGTGCAGATCAAAATTGATAGTGGTTGTTTGAGTAGAATTAATTATTGTAATGCAAATCTATCATCGATTGTTGATCTATTGAGTGAGGGTGAGTATATGATTGATTAATAATTACATTAGCTGGTGGACTGACTAGGCTAACCTTCTATAATAGGCATAATTTTGATATTGAGGCCTATTTTGATAATTTCTGCAATGCATAAATATTAGATCTACGCAGTTTGAGGCTGTTGGTAAGTCCACAGAGAATTAGAAGATGGATGTCTTCCAATTCGTATGATTATATAAACGTTTTAAAAATGGTATGCGTATCAATTAACGGGCCTGGTAGTAACTGTGACACGTGACTTGGATCGTGTTGGTTTCTTTAATTTATGAAAGTATATCGCTATATCTTTGAGATGAAGCTCATGTAGAAAGAACGAAAGAAAAATATTATCCAAAATTTCATTCGAAATTCTTAGCATACCGTTTGATTACTATAATTATCTATCTGTAATTTCTAAACTATCTATATTGGACAATCAATTGATCATTGTACATAATTCTCTAATCCATATAATTATATATAATTGTATGAATGCCGAAGATTTTGTACACTAATCAATTGATGGATCTATCATTATGCAATGTAATAAACAAAAGCAATAAGATATAAGCATCCAAAAAATGTTATGCAATAAATTCTACAACATGACTTACATTCATAAATAATTAAGGATGAGCAACAGTCGTAGATCCGATCTCTTGCACGAACCTTGGTGTTAATCCAGAAACCTAAAAGAAGAACAAAGTAGATGATGGTGGCACCTTAGGGCTTAAAATTAGAACCTTAGAGAGATATATCAAATTCTATTCACTCAAAAGCCGAGCCGACTCCATGTTTGAGATAGTCGGCTTTGTGACTCCATGCTGAGACATCTAACTTGGATCCTTCTCCAGTCGGCTCGATCACGGCCCAAGCTGGCTCGGCTATGTATTCGAGCCAGCTCTGCTGTGTGCCATCCCCTTGATCACTCCCTCTCTTCCTCTCTCGATCTCTCTCACGGCGACGATGGCGGCAAGGCCTGAACCCCTCCCTCTCAGCTTTTTCATCTCTCGATCTTTCTCTCTCCCTCTCTCGATCTCCCTCGTCGGTGAGGTCAGACCCCATCTCTCCCTCTCTCACTCTCTCGATCTTCCCTCATCGGCAAGGCCAGACCCCATCCCTCCCAGTGATGCTGGATGAGGTCGGACCCCCTCCCTCCCTCTCTCACTCTCTCAATCTCCCTCGCTGGCAATGAGGCCGAACCCCCTCCCTCCCAATGATGGTGGCGAGTCGGATCCCTCCCTTCCTCTCTTCCTCTCTCTATCTCCCTCATCGAATGACGACGGTGAGATTCGGACCCCTCCCTCCCTCCCACTCTCGATCTCCCTTGTCGACTCGACGAGCGACCGGCCCTTCCTTTCTCAATCTGTCGGTCTCCCTCTCATTCTCTCTGTTTCTTAGTTTCGAATTCCAAAATTAGGTTTGGCCTTTTGAGATCCATTAGGATCCAGGTCTGATACTTTAAGTATAGATCCGTCGGGTATTTGAGTTTGAATCTAGTATTAATAATTAAAATTAGATTCGAATCTGAATATCTAGATTTTGATCCGAACCCAATTCATTGATAGATCTAGTCCACAGCTACCGACATGGCACAGCCCAAGGCTACCGCCACGCATATTATCCAAAAACTATGGCATACAGATAATTATAATATTTATAATAAATATTTATAATATTTATTATAAATATTTTATAAATTATTATAAATATACATGATTAATAAATAATATTATAAAATTAAAAAAAATATATACCTATGTGGCTATAGAGAGCGGGTCGCACTAAAAGCTCCAAGGTCGCCTGACGACGATGCTAGAAGGAGGACGATGGCACTAGAGGTAACCTACGAAATAAAAGCAAGATAGTGAGATAGAGAAGAGAGAAAAAGAGAAAAGAAAGAGAGAGCAGGAGTGGTCGGGATAGGGCCAGGGGGCACAGTGATGAGGAGGCCCGGGAGGCATAGTGACAGGAGGTCGATGATCGAGACGGGAAGTGTAGGGAGTGGGGGAGATGGGTGGAGGGTGGCAGAAAGGAGCGGTCAGGGATGGGGGGGCTAGGGGTGGGGGTGGTAGGGTGGTGGGGGGGCGGCCGGGGATGGGGGAAGGAGGGGCGGTCGGGGGGAGGGTGGGGAGTGGAGGAGCCGGGTGGGGGGTGGCGGGGAGGGGTGGCCAGAGATAGGGGGCTGGGGGGTGGCAGGGTGGCGAGGAGGGGCGGCCGAGGGGAGGGTGCGGGGTGGGGGTGCCGGGTGGGGGGTAGCGGGTGATGGGGAGGAGCGGTCGGGGATGGGGGAAAGGAGGGCAGTCGTGGGGAGGGTGGGGGGTGGGGGCCAGGTGGGTGGTGGCAGGTGGTGGGGAGGGGCAGTCAGAGATGGAGGGCCAGAGGGGGAGGGGGAAGGAGGGGTGGTGCCGGTCGAGGGGGAAGGAGTCTCACCGACAATGGAGAGGAGGGGGAGAGATAGAGAGAGAGAGATCGAGCGCGAATAGGAGGAAAGCAAAAAAAATTTAGAAATTTTTAATCTAACCTATGGCAGCGGTTATCGAACCGCTATCATAGATCCAAAATCGCTGCCATAGATCTATGGTAGTGGTTCTATAATCGCTGCTCTATGACAGTTTTTATCCAAAACCGCTGTCATAGATTTATGGTAGCAGTTCTATAACCGCTGCTATAGATCTATAGCAATGATTTTTGATAATCGCTGTCGTAGGTTGAAAATATTTTTTTTTATTTTTTTTAATACTATATAATTTTAAAATTTAATATCTATCTTCATCATTCATTATCTAAATAATTATCATTAGAGTGTCATCGCAAAAGGTCGCCTTGATCCGATGGCCCTAGTTTTATCGATTAAAAAAATTTGATTTCGATGATCACGAATGATAATATGATGATCTAATAGATAAAAAACTTCAATGGATTCGAAAACCTACAACGATGATTTCGATGATGTTTGTAGCATACTATCAAAGTTTCATTTCAATCGAATATCGTTATCATAGTCAATTTAGTATGGAATGATTTCGATCGTTAAATTAGAAATAAGTGATCAAAGGATTAAATGGCATTCGATTATGAGATAATATTTTAGTTAAATAATCTTTATTATAATTTTAAATATTTTATATAATGATGATAGTAAAATTTAAATTATTTTTATATAAATTATTCATGTTATGCTGATATTACAAAAGTACGAGTATAACAACCAGTAAAGTTTCAAAATGGTTATCAGAAAATGTATAGTTTTAGATCGTTCTTCTTCTCACGAGTTGAATTTTATAATCACCACTATAAAAAAATGATTAAAATAGTAATCAAGATCATTTATAAATAAAATTATCTCATAATCAGACACTATTTGGTCCTTTGATCACTCATTTATCATTTAACAATCGAAACTAACCTATACTAAATTGACCAAGATAACGATATCCGATTGAAGTAAAACTTTGATAGTACGCTACAAATATCATTGAGATCATCGTTGTAGGTTTTTGAATCCATCAGAGATCTTCATCTATCAAATCATCGCATCATAGTTCATGATTGTCAAAATCAATTTTTTTTTATCGATGAAGCTAGAGCCATCGGATCGAGGCGACCTTTTGCAACGACACTCTAATGATAATTATTTAGATAATGAATAGTGAAGATGGATATTAAATTTTAAAATTATATAATATTTAAAAAATATATATATGACAGCTATTATAATTAATTGCTGCCATAAATAAGCTTATAGCTGCGGTTCCTACTAACCGCTGCTATAGATCCGATCTATGATAGCGGTTTCACTAACCGCTGCCATAGGTCCGATCTATAATGGTGATTAACTAAAACCACTACTGTAGGATCAATGACAGTAATTTTGAAAAGCACTGCCATAGTATGCGCTGCCATAGAACCTTTTTGTAGTAATGTATAATAAAGAATAGAAAAGAATACACCTGATTTAATGTGTTCTTCATCCAGCATAGGTCTTGAAAATTTTGCTCTTCCTCTAACTTATTCAACATGTTCTAAAAAGAAAATAAACTAAAAAGATAAATTAGATAAAAAAAACTAAATATTGGGTTGTCTTCTAACAATTGCTAAGTTTACCATCTTCAGCCAGACACAAGACAGCTTATTTATCCTATATCAAATACTGGATTGACAAATTCCAATAATTTTGGATTGCTAATCTCTAGAAGATAGTTTCTTATCCCTTTATTGATGTATTCGTTACTAATTATGGGAAGATAGGATGCAACTCCATTCTCAGACCCTTATTTTACAAGAATGTCTCCTATTTATTCTTCTAAAATGCTCATATATTGAGTTTATAGGTTAGGAGATAAGTTTGATGCAATGGGTACTATAAGTTTATAGGTTAGGAGATAAATTAATATGATCTTGCTTAAACAACTCTGTTGACACTTTATTATATGTTTTTTGATTTTTATAAGAAGAATGCTTCTAGGGCTAAAGGAAACAAGATTTTAGGTTTATAGATCTCGGTTAAATCATCTGTTCTCTTCTTTTCTATGTCTATCACATTTAATTGGAACCAACATGAGTACTGGTTTTGGGCTCAAATTTTTCTATGTGGTTAGTCACAGTACTAACCTCTTTTTTTATATTCTTATTTTGGCTAGCATCAGTACTAGCCTCTCTTACTTGATCTTGGTATGAGTCCATAAGAATTCTATAACTTTTAAGTTCTTTGGCATTCTGTAATTGGGGATTCTTAGGTGGAACATTAGATTGATAATTTGGTCCAAATGGTTGATAGATATTAGGTGGATTGTTTATAAGAATTGGTTGGCTTGATAGTGGACCTAGTTCTCTCCTCATGTTAGACTTAGCTAATTATCCTATTTGAGCTTCTAGCTTGACGATAGATTATTGTTGAGTCAAAATTGATTGTTGTTGAGTTAGAATTAATTATTGTAAATGATTAAATCTATCATCGATTGGATTGATCTATTGAGGAGGTGGGTATAATGATTGATTATAATACAATTAGCTGGATGGACTGACTAGGCTAACCTCTATAATAGGCATAATTTTGATATTGAGGCCTATTTTGATAATTTTGCAATAATAAAATTTAGATCTAAGCTTGAGCCTGTTGGGATATCCAAGAGAAATTAGAATGGTTCTTCCAATCTAGATTATATAAATTTAAAAATGGATCATTAACGGGCCTGGAGTAGCCTTGTGCACAGCTTGGACTGGTTCTTAGATAAAAGATGAAAACTGTGAAGCCGTGAGACATTCACTAACATGATGGGTTGAGCTAGCATCAATGGAAGAAATCTCCTGATAATTAGAGAAAGATGTGAATTGTATAGGAGATTGTTGACCTAGGGTTAGGAGTTGATCTAGTTTTGAGGCAAGAAGATCGACTTTATTTATTAGATTTAAGTCAGCCTTAGAACTAGATTTTGCATGTTTAAATTCATGGATCCCTACACTTTTGGTAGAAAGATAATAAAGCATTGTTGATTGAGTTTTCACTCAGAATTTCAAATAAAGCATAGGCTTCATCCTCACTCTTGTTTATAAATGCACCTCCACAAGATGCATCTACCATTTGTTTATATCGATCTCCTAAATCCTCATAGAAAACTTGAACAATTTGCCACTTAGACAGACTATGGTGTGGGCATTTTCTAAGAAATTTCTTAAGTCTTTTCCATGACTCGTAAATTTATTCCCCTAAAAGCTGAGCAAATCCAGTGATAGCTTGCCTTATTGGTTGGTCCGACCTATAGGATAAAATTTCTTAAGAAATTTGCTTTGTAATTCAGCCCAAGTTTGGATTAGTCTTCCTATTGTGCAAAGCCAATACATGGCTTTGTCTTTTAAGGATAAAGGGAATAAGATTAGTCTAAAGGCATCATCAGTCAAATTTTGAATTTTTACCATAAAGCAGATCTCTAAAAATTCATCCAGATGCTTGTAAGGATCGTCATCGATGTTTTTATAGAAAGATGGAAGCATCTGGATTGTGATTAGCTTGATCTCATAATGGGTAGCATAGATATCAGATAACTGGATACAAGTTGATGGGTTATATGTAGAAGGAATAAAGTATTTCTTCATTTGCCTAGGTGGTTCTCTAAAATTTTCAGCCATTTGACTATTAGGTTTAATATGGTTCAGCCATTCACTTTTGTGATTGAGTTCAACTAAATCAGAAAAAATAATCTTCTACCGTGCATATATTAGTACAACCCTAACGTATGGTCCATAATTTTTTTAGACTTTTTTAATATTTTTAAAATTTTAATATTTTTTAATATTTTATTTATTTTATTATTATTTTTAATTTAATTTTTTATTTTATTTTATTTTTGGAGGGAAAAAGGAGAAGAAAGAAAGAAGAGGTCTTAAGGAGTTCTAGAGCTAAGAAGAGAGAGAGGAATTAGGATTTAAATAGGTTTGATGTTGGTTAGCAATTAAGTTAGGCAAACAATTCTAACTAATGGTCATCCTAGATCTAGACAGTTCCTAACTGCCAAGGTCACCTTCAATCCCTCCAAGTGTAAAATCAGCCAATCAACTGGCCAGATAAGTGTAAGGTCGGTGGGAGCCCCTTCGTTGCTTGCCTTGGATACCAATTATGTTTAGCCACATAAGCTAACGGAACCAATCATAAACCACCTTCCTTCGGGCCTAGTCGTCCCATAAACCACTTGCCTAGACATCAGTTAAACTGACTAACCCTAATCTGGTCCAACTCTTAGGATTCTTTATCCTAATGAGCTCGGATTCCTAGGACCGATGTCTAATTGATTTTAAAATTAAAGACTTAGATCAATGTAGGATGCTAGTTGATTATTTATGGTCCAAGAAAGGATAATCAAATCTCCATCTTATCTTTATTAATTAGATTTTATCCTTAAATTGATTTAAGATGAGCCTGCACAATCACTTTCAGACGAGGAGTTTTATGCAACTAAATTAGATGCATGAAACTTAATTAAAGTTGAGATGCTCATCTTATCTCCAGCAATCACTAGAAAGAAAAATAAAAATAAAACTAAAATAATGAATGCTCTAAGCAGTTAGGATTTCTAATCTTATCATGAAATTTTTAATTAGATTCAAGTTAATATTTTTAAAATTAATTCAAAAATAAAGTAAATAATAAAAAAAAATCTAGGATTAGGATTGATCTCACCAAACAAAATTGGAAGCTTTCTTTCTTTTTCTTTTTTTTTTGCTTTTTCTCTTCCTTTTTTTATTTTGCAAAAGAAATAAAAAAAAGTTAGTATGCTATGTTTGCAGAAAAATTTAAAAAAATTAAAAATTTATTTATAATTAATTTATAAAAAAATCAAAGAAATCAAAAAAAATTAACGCTCGTGCCTTCTCTGGCAACGATGCTAAAAACTTGGTGTGTTTGCCAGAATTATTAATTTACAAAAAAAATCAAAGAAATCAAAAGAAATTAGCTTCTATACCCTTTCCCAACAATGGCACCAAAAATTTGATAAGAGCATGATGTTGTCGTTAAGACACCTTATCTATCAGTTTAATTCTGACTTCTTAAATCAATTAAAATTATGTAAAAAGCAGTAAGTTGGATCGAATCCATATAGAAGGCAGTATTTTAGTTTTCAAATCTTTAATTTTATAGAAAAAAAAATTTAAAAATAAAGTTGAAGTCAAAAAATAAAATTATAAATAAAAAGAAATTAAATGGTGTAAAAATTTAAACTTGGTACTAAGATTTACTAGTTAGATCTTAGCATCTACTTGCAATAAAATAAAGAGCAATTAAAATAAATTTTACAATAAAAATAAAAAGCATGAAATTTAAAGAGCAGAAAAGTAAATTTTTGCATTAACTAAAATTTATTCAAAATTTAAATATATAAAATTTAAAAAAAGATAAAAAAAATTAAAAATTAAAAATAGGCTGATCTTGATCTTGGATCGACGTTGGCATTGAGATGGTGTAGAAGTTCAACTCTTCCTCTCGGCACTGTCTGCCTCGAAGCAACTTTGAATCCCAAGCATCGCTCTAACATGTACCATCACATTCCCATGATCGAAGATGACTTGATTTGATGACCTGGGGGTCTTTAAATAGGTGTTGGAGGGCTGGATCCTTTGTTGCTAAGCAATGTGGGGACTAAAGAAGAGTTTTGATCGTCAAATATGGAGAAATTCTATTGAAAATTGGATTAAAGGAGTCCCTGGATCGAATTCTGTGCAGTTCCATGAGTTCTGATCGTCAGATTTTGATCAAATGGCCCAAGAAACATCAAAAATTGATATTTAAAAACCTAAATCCTATCAAAATTAACATAAGCCATCCGATCGCACGTGATGGATGATTTTCGGCCGTAGGACCTTATTTTGAGTGCTTGATTGCCATTGGGAGCTTTTTTGGCCGTCCGATCAACATCTAGAGCGCCCGCAGCTATGGGATGGCATGCTGGAGAGAGCTGAGAAATTGATTCAAAGAAAGAAATATCCCCTGCCGTCCGATCTTGATTTGGACAAAATCTGGCCACCAGATCGAGCTCTAAAGCATTTGCAGTCGTCCGATGGCGCGTAGGGAGCTGAAGGAATTAGAATCAAAATGGGAAAACACAGCAACCATTGGATCTTCACCAGCAGTGACCACAACCGTCGGATCATGCCTTACTATGCATATGGACTATGGTGGACCGGGCATTTCATAGACCTGAGCCAATCAGCACGTGGCATGGGCATGAAATGACCAAAATACCCTCCCTTAGTGGTCTACCGTGATCCGCAACGTTTTTGACGTGAGCTTGATGTCAGCGACTCCGGATCGGCTTCGGACGCACAGGCTGGCTTGCGGTGCACCGGCTTGGATTGCTGGGTCAGCTTGGTTGAGAGCGTTTGAACGCATCGGCTGAGCCATTTTTATTTTATTTTTTTTAAAAAATTCATATCGAATCCATTTTAGCTTCGATTTGCTCCAAACTTATTTCGTTGTGACAAAAAAAATGAGCATTTTTCATTGATAAATATATTTTCTAAAAATAATAAATAAAAATATTTAATTTTTAAAAATAAAAATTAATTAATCAATAAATTATTATTTTTATTGGTGTTTTTATGATACTTATCATTCATAGAGTCAACACTCTGCTAGAATCTGCTCTTGCCTTTCCAACTGAGAGAAGATCGAACCCCTCCTCTCTACTCAAATCTTTTTTTACTGTCTTTCTGCCTTCCATTTTAACTATCTGTTCACAAGGCCTTAGCTGACTTAAGTATCGGAGGATCCTAAATCGAAGGATATACCATTAGTTTTTGAAACTTTCTTACATGTTAGTTTGTGATCCACGTCGACTAAATCCAATTCGGCTCTCCAGCATAAGTTATTTTCAACGATCTAAAGCCTTGCTGCAACAATCAGTAAGTTAAATTATCAGCTATAGAAATTCTTTGATAGCACAGATCCATTGACTTCAATGATTTGTTAAATATCTACTTTTGTCAAAGAAGTTAGAGTACCTCAAAGGAGTTGGCCAACTTTGGGATTAAATTTGCCTAGCTATAGCTTATCCTGGTCCAACCAAAAAATCCAGACTCAATCTAGGTTTGGCCTAAAGTTAAACCCACAGGCGAAATCGAGCATGACACTGACTTAGCCGATCAATATCACTAGGTATAAGTTAAGGATGGGAATGGGTCATGTTTGGCTTTGCTAGAGGTGACTCTTGAACTTATCCCGAACACAACATGGGCTTCTTGTAGGCTCTTACAAAATTATATAAAAGAATGTTGGCCATCAGATTTCCTTAAGTGGAGGAAATTGATATATAATAGGCTGGCTTAGGCTCAACCATGCTGTCTTATACAAATGATGTGATCATCTATCATAATCCAAGTGTCTAGGATTCCATGGCCCAATGGATAATTATTGGTCTAGGAACAAGAATTCAGGGGAACCTAGTGGAGTCGTATGTATTGGAAGGTTAGATGCTGCGATTCATGGACCAACCATTTGATTTTGCTTGGCTATCTCATTATTTTTGTATTTTTATCGTTAAAATTAAAAATTCCTCTTTCTTTTAATTCGGCAACACGCACATATAGCCGGCAAGACATCCGTTTCGGATTATGGGGGATAGGACTTACTAATTTCAAATAGTCTTAAATAATGGCAGTACTTGTAATTTTTTGAAAAAGGGTATTCTTTCATAAATTTTGTGACTCGTAATATCACCTTGTGGTGTTTGACACGCAAGTCCCTTATTATTTGGGTATGCAAAGTCTTCCTTGCCTTTATTGTTATTATATTCTTTTATGGTCTAATGACAAGGAAGTTACTAACTTCTCCAAACCTTATTGGTGAAACATGGCCATTCTGAGATCAATCTTGAAGCAGTTGAAGAAAAATGATGCGCAGGTGGTTTTGCTTCGATGAATGACCGACCGAAGCTAATAAAATGGAGCAAATTTTGGTGCAACAGGTTGAAGATGATTCTAGCATGAGACAGATGGCGAGAAATATAACGAAGGAAACCATGAAAGAAACCACTCTTGATGGTAGCTTTCACGGTCTATGCCATAGTTTCCTTCATTCTATCTCACCATATGTTTATTACTCGACAAAACACAGTAAGGTTGCTCCAGTGGTGAATCTTGGTGCAATGGTAAGCCTATTCTATTGTGATTTGGGTGTTACAAATTCAAAATAAGAAATGTATATTTGAAATTAATAATCATCATTCAAGTCTTTTTGCATCAAAAATATGTCTGCGAAAAAATGTCCCTCAATATAGAGGAAAATTATAGCTCCACATCAAATTCAATTTTCTCCATCAGCAAGAATCTGCATAAGTAACCCATATAACAATTTGAAAGATCACACAAATAGCCATCGAGCTTTTTTCACAATGATTCTAAGGTGCCAACTCTTGATTGAAATTTAATATGTACTAAACAACATGATTACTGGCCTCTAATGATAAAAAAATCATGACGTGTACCATAAATCATCAAAACAAAAAAAGCATAAAAATCCCATGAAGAAAAATATGATTAATCAGCTTACTTGTATAATTTATCCGAAATTCTTCACATGCTGAAGGCAAGTAGGTTTGAGTAGGGCTCTGTTACAAGCCACCCAACCCAGATCGATCCATACAAATAGAAATTAATGAAAAACAAAAGATAAATTAAAATAATATATAGATTAGTTACCTAATCATCACATGATTTAGCATAAAAAAGAATAAGAACAGATGAATCGCCTTCAACACCACATAATGATGATTAAGCTAACTATGCAATTTGTAAGAAAGAAAAATTATGGTCTTTTTTTTTTTTTTTTCTATAGAATAAAGGCAATAAATTATCTTGGAAAATATATTGTTTGTCTAAACAAGTAGTAACTTTCAAATAACGAGAACACTAATTGTACCAAAAAGAAAAAGGTAAAAAGAACAATAAGATCTAGATCTCAACTAATACCAGCCATATATTTGATGTGATTCAAGAAGAAGAATCAAATACACAAATGTAGAAGAAGGTGTGTATACGTATACTGAATAAGAACTCGGAGTAATCACATGTAAGTAACAGATGGTTCAAATCTGAAGTAGGGGAGGAGCACGGTGAACAGGAGCTTGGGCCTTCTGAGGATTGTTTGCTGCGAGAACCTTGTTATTGTAAACTAACAAATTGAAGATTTTAACCTTTTGTGGAATGGGAAGTCTCCATATAACGGTGTTGAACTGAGAAGTAATCCGCATGCAATAGAAAAGGATGGCATCGCTTTGCCTAGAAATTGTGATCCACCGTCTCCGATCATTTCGGGTCGACATGTGAGTGTTATCAACATGATACCTTGGCTGATGTGGTTCCCTATTGGCAGCTCGATTCAACGGTCGTCTGAACTTCAGGAACCAGGTGTTCACCGATTTAAATTCTGCTAGAGTTTCAGTTTAATTTGTTCTTCACAGAAGAAGAAGAAGAAGAGGTTGGAGAATTTAGCAGCAGAGGACTGATCCTCCATCAAATGATCATACCCGAAGAGGGTTGTCTGTCGACCATCTCTGACTGGAGAGTTGTGGAAATAGGTTGTATGGTTTGCTTAAGTTCCTCAAGAACGGTGAGATGCTTACGGTTGATTGAGAGATAAATGATTCCCTTTGAGATCTTCTGGAGAGATGCAAAATGCACCACGGTCTTCCGTGATTCGAGTAGAATTTGAACCAGCCACCATTTTAGTTGAATGGTGTGATATTTATGCCAATTCCACCAGACTATTTTTAGGCCGACAAATTCGACTCCAGCTGGCTCTTGATATCCCTATAAGAAGGCTCGACCCAACCTGTCGATCTTTTGGATGGTATTTGATGGGATTCGCAGCACCGACATCCAGTAGATGGAGAGGGCCCCGAGTATTGGGCGACCACCACATTCATTTTCCATCCAGAGAGCTTCTTCTCGACCTTGTCTACCGAGAAGTTCCAATTTGTTTGAATTGAGCGAAGCATGATGCAACGGTATGCCCAGATACTTGGTGGGTAAGTCAGCAGTTTGGCATCCAAGAAGTGAAGCATAGTCTTCTAATTCCATCTTGGCCAAATCGATTCAAACACCTGTTTTGTTAAAATTGATTTTTAGCCCGATCAGTAAATAGAATAGAGGATAAACTTCCACATCTGTATATGATCCTTGGAATGACTGCCAAAAAATTCAGGGTGTCATCACCAAATTGAAGGCACCTGACCGGTTATCTCTGCTGGCCCAATTCCTACGAAGAGTCCGTTCATTGCAGCAAAGCGTAGCAGGGCTTATTTTTCTCTCTTTTGTTTCTTCCTTTCTGTCTTTTGTTTCTTCTGGACAAAGGCGTGGTACACTAGTACCAAATATGCTCTAATTTTCTCACCAAACTCTGCTATGGATATAAATAATAATTTTGATACAAGCTGTAGTTGATGTATATAAATAATAATTTAAATAGAAGTAATAGCAATCATCAAATCATTAAGGGATCTCAAAATAAGTATCTACTATAAATTAAATATTTTAATAACAAATGTCCATAACTTTTATATGCTTTTTGAAAATTTTGGATACTAAATCTTTCATCAAAGGATCAGCAATCATACAAGCAGTATCAATAGAATCAATAGATACTTGATGACTATTAATTCTTTCATTTACAGCAAGATACTTAATATCAATATATTTATTTGCATGGGTCATCTTGCTATTGTTAGAGAAAGAAACTATAGCAGAATTATCACCATAAATTCTCGGTAGCTTGAAATAAAATCTATAACTTCGAGTCCTAAGATAAATTTTCTCAACCATAGAGCATGTTAGAAAACCTCATAGTAGCTTATATATTCAGCTTCTATAATAGAGCAAGCAATATACATTATTTTGCGCTCCTCCATGAGATTGCTCCACCAGCTAACAGGAAGATATAACCTGATGTGGATTTTCTACTATCGAGGCAACCAGTATAATCTACATCTAAATAACCAATCATCTCCAACTGATCAGTCATCTCATAAGTAAGCATGTAGTCTTTAGTTTTCTAAAAATATCATATCACTTTCTTGGCAGCTTTCTAATGGTCCATACCTGAATCACTTTGATATCTATCAAGTATTTTCAAAACAAAACTAATATCAAGATAATTATAAATACTTAAGCATACATCAGACTATCCACTGCGAATGCATAAGGTATATCATTTATTTGATTTCTCTTAATTTTATTCCTGGAATACTGAAATTTATTGAATTTATTATCCTTAATGATTGATACTTCACTTGATGAGCAGCTTGACATTTCAAACCTTTCAAGGATCCTAGTAATATAATTTTTTTGAGATAAATCAAGTAATATCTTATTCTTATCATGATGGATTTCTATACCAAGAACATAAGAAGCATCTTTCATATCTTTCATGTCAAAAAATTTGAATAAAAAAATTTAGTTTCATGCAAGAGACCCAAATTATTGCTGGCTAGTAAGATATCATCCACATATAGTATCAAAAATATAAACTTACTTCCATTCACCTTCGGATATATACATTGATCAATAATATTTTTTTTTAAATCTAAAAGAAGCAATGATATGATTAAATTTTAAGTACCATTGTCTGAAAGCTTGTTTAAAATCATATATAGATTTTTTTTAATTTACAAACCAATCTTTTATTTTCTTGTACTAAACATTCTTCAGACTATTCCATATATATCTCTTTCTTTAAATTTTCATTCAAGAATGCAGTCTTGATATCCATTTAATGTAGCTCTAAATCAAAATAAGCTACTAATGCCATAATGATTCTGAATGAATCTTTTTTAGAAATAGAAAAAATATTTAATTATAATCAATGCTTTTCTTTTGAGTGAATTTCTTTGCTATAAGTCTATCTTTATATCTTTCGATATTATCTTTAGAATCCTGTTTGATCTTAAAAATTTATTTACAACCTATAGGCTTAAATCTTTTAGGAAATTTGATAAATTTTCAAACTTGATTTTTATTCATGAATTCCATCTCATCTTTCATGACATCTAACCAAAGTTCAGAATCATCATTTTGATGATATTCTTAAATAAAACTAGATCATTCTTCATTCTAATATCATAATCATATTTTTATAAATAAATAATATAATCATCTGAAATAGCCAATCTTCTAATTTTAATAGATCTCTATAATATTTTAGATTCTATATCATTATTGTAATTATTTTCAATTGAGTCAGTTTTATTGATAATCTATTCGGGATGTAGTGTATCAATCACCTGTTAATGTTTCATAATTTCAGGTTGAGCAGGCTCAAGTAAAATATCTCTAGGTATTATTATAATAGAAAGAGATTCTCTTATTTTCTATAACACTGCATTACGCAGTGTACGACTCTCATTATTTTCATCATTCTTAATTAATTGAATCAAGTAGTTCTAATTTCAATAATTCTAGTAGTGTGTAATGAACAATAAAATCTAAAATTCTTTAATCTTTCTGGATATTCTATAAAATAATAACTAACAATTCTAAAATTTAAATTCTTTTCTTATGGATTATATAATCGAGCTTTTGTTGGATAACTCTAAATATGTGAATATCCTAAACTTGATTTTCTACCCATCCATAATTCAAAAGAAATTTTAGGAATGGCCTTACTAGGTACCCGATTTAGGATATATATATAGTGATTTTCAAGGCTTCTCCCCATAAATTTAAGGATAATGAGGATTTACTAACCATACTCCTCAACATATCCATCAAGATGCGATTATGCCTTTCAGCCATACCATTTTATTGAAGATTTTTTGGTATAGTGTACTATACTATAATGCCATGCTGTTTAAAGAATTTACCAAAAAATCTAGGATTATTACCAGATTCATTATATCTATCATAGTATTTATCATCTCTATCATATCTCATAATCCTAATTTTTTCATCCAATTGATTTTCTATTTCAGCTTTGTATATATTAAAGATTTTCAAAGCTTCAGACTTTTCATGTAATAGAAAAACATAACCATAACATAAAAAATTATCAATAAAAATAATAAAATACTTTTATCTTCTAAAACAAGATATAAAATAGCCACAAATATCAGTATGTATCAATTATAAGAGTTCTTAACTTGTAGTGGTATGCTTTTTATAATTTTTAATTTATTTTTTTAATACAATTGATGTACATACCAAAATCACTAAAATCTAGATTTGGTAAAACATCTTTCTTAACCAATCTAATCATCTTTTCTTTTGATATGTGACCTAATGGCTTATGCCATAATATTGAAGAATTCTCATCTATAATACTATATTTTATTCTAATATTGATATTTAAAGATTGTTCAAAAGAAAAATTCATATTTAATTTACATAATCCATTGCACAATATTTCAGTACCAATAAAAATAATTTTTTTATTAATTTAAAACTTAAATTTATAAAAGTAAATAAAAAATCTTTTAAATAAAATTTTGATAAAAAATTAAATTTCTAGATATTGAAGGAATATAAAAGATATCATGTAGATCTAATTGGAATCCAGTGTCTATAATAGATTTGTAAGTTCCGACTGTAATGATCTTGGACATCATACAGTTCTCCATAAAAATCCACCACTCTCTATCATTTGATTTTTGGCTTGAAAGAAATCTCTGTATTAAATTAGAACATGAATTATAGCACTCAAATCAATCTACCACGTATTAGAAGAAATATTAATAAAATTGATTTCAAAACAAATAAGTGATAAGGGACTACCCTTCTTTTCAAACCATTTTTTCTTTTCTCACAATCCTTCTGGATGTGTCCCTCATTTTTATAAAAAAAATATTTTAATTTATGAGAAACTTTTATTGATGGATTGCTGGATCCTTTATTTTCTTTCTTTATTTTTTTTTTAAGATGCTCTTGTGAAACTACATGAACAATTGGGGCCTCTTCTTATTTCAATCTCTCTTTCTCTTGTACACATTGGAAGATGAGTTCATTCATTGACCATAATTTCTTATGTGTTATAGTAAATATTAAATTGGATAAACTAGGATGGAAGAGAATTAAAAACAAATCAGACCAAAAAATTTTTAGATACCATCATATCCAAATCATTTAATTTCTCGGCTATATCACGTATTTTTATAATATGCTTTTGCACTCCAAAAAATCCATCATATTTCATAAAGGCAAACTTGTTCATTAGGATACTAGCTAAGGCTTTACTTGATCTGGTAAACTATTATTCTATGGAGGAAAGATACTCAGAGGCTAATTCATTATCAAAAATAGATTCCCTAATGTTGCCTAGGTATGGCTACTGAAGAGTGAGGATGAATTAAGTATTTCAAATTTAAACTTAAGATATGAGTAGATTAAACTAATTAAGTACCAAATAAAATATCCTATGTAATGTGTAGTGAATAAAAGTAATGAAATAAAAGCACACAATCGTTTTATAGTAGTTTGGTGCCAAACTTAGTATCCACATCCACCCCCAAGTATATTCCTTGGAAATTTAACTATAATTTATAAGTAGAATTATAGTCTGATTATTTTTCGAGCTCATAATCAAATTCAGTTGATTTTTTTTGGCTCACCAACTAAAACTGTATAAAATTATTTTCTGAACTCACAATTAACCTAGTTGATTTATTCCAGATCACCAACCAAAATATCATAAGTGATTATTTTTCTTCAGACTAACAATGAATCCCAATTGGTTTTAACTTTGGCTCACTAATCAAACCAATATAATCATCCAATTCAAGGCTTGGACCAACCCAAGTTTCTCATCCTAAGAAACTTAAAATAAAATATAAAAATATAATTAAAATAAACTCTTTTAAAGCACAAGAGAAGAAAATCTAAGTTGCTTTGCTTGTAGGCTTGGTTTCTTCTTCTTGAATGATTGAGAGATTGTAAGGATCCTTAATTCTTTTCACTCTTGATCTCATTTACTTAAGAATGATTTGTAGTAGAAGAACAAAAGATCACTCTAAAAGATAACTCTTTCTCTTCTCTTTTCAGCTCACTCCTTAGCTTTCTCAAAGAATACTCAATATGCTCTTAAAAACATATCCTTAATACTCCAAGGGTTTTCATATATATTTTTGAGGCTATCCATCATTTTTTGATATCTGGAGGATCTTCAAAAAGAGATCTAGCCATTGGAGATGAGAAAATAGCTATTGAAAAGTCTATGGGATGAAAAAGCTGCAGATCTGAAAACTAGCTGTTACAGATACGAGGTCGGCTCAGTTTGTAGTTAGATCGACTCCATCCCCTGGATCTTAAAAATTTTACTTTCTGTACTTTATGTATTTTATTTTCACTAAAACTAGGTCAGCTCAGCTTCAAACTAGATCAGCCCAGTTTGCGTGCCATGCATGCCAAAGATTGTTTGTGATCCTTTCTTCTTTAATTTGATTTGTAGACTAGACTTGTCTTCTTGACTTGATTTTATCCTCATTAATATATCAAAAAGTATTTAAAAAAATTATGAGCACTTGAAATTTTGAAATTGCACATCCTAATAAATATCATTAGACTTTATAACTTATACTCAAAACTCTTTGTCATCATCAAAATCAATTTTTAAGTCAACAATCTTCCTCTTTTTGATGATGACAAAATTTTTGAGTATATACAAAATAATATATAGTAAATTTTTAAATAATTAAATATTTAAAGATATAAAACTACTAAATAATAAGAACATACTTTATTCTAGTTAAGCTCAAACATATACTCAATAATAACTCTCCTTCTTTTCGACAGCATCAAAAAAAGTAACTCTAAATGAAGGTTATCAATAAAATTAGAAAAGTAAAATAATTTAAAAATACTAAGCTCTCCCTTAATATTGAGTTTAACTTTTATTCAAAATTTGCTCTCCCATACTATGTGCCATATTTCTTAATTTTATTTCTTGCTTATTCTTGATTAATTTTATATCTCATAACCAAATTAAAATCATATTATGAAACATATCCTATTATGACAAGATTTTGATGTAATTTGATATGTTAAATTTATTTTTTTATTTATCTTACTGTCATCAATAGTATTTACTATAATTTAAGATATTAATTAAATTTAAAAATATTTTTTCAAAAAATTTAGCTTATCAAATAAATATGTCAATATTTTAAATTATTCTTAAACACTAATCATGAAAGTTCATAAATCAGTTTTATTCAATATATCTTTATCCATAATCAATTATAATAGTCAATCAGAATAACATCATCAAAATTATTGAGGATAAACCCCACTCCTGCCGAAGTCCAGCTCGATGCTCAGTCTAATGCAACCGGTAGCCACGAAAGAGCTTCAACAGATGAGTTTTAGCCAAACTCCTTCAGCCGTCCAAACTTCTTCAGCCTGCCTGGTCCCTGCCGAACTCCTTCAGCTGGCCAAACTCCGTAGAACTCCTTCAATCGGCCTGATCTTTGTCAAACTCCTTCAATCTACCGAGCTCCTCAGCGGTCGAGCTCTAGTCAAACTTTCACGAGAGCTGAACTCCCTCCGTGCCCCTCCAGTTGGATGCCTATGGGAGCCAAACTCCTTTCGAGCTTTTTCTTCGATCGAACTTTTTTTGGATTTTTCTTTCAGTCAAATTCTTCCAGTGGATTACTTCTGAATAATCCCACCAGACGTATCCCCTTTAGGAGTCCGAACTTCTCTAGAATCGATATATGCCGAAGTCCACCAACCAATGCCTGCTTTCTCACAGCTACGACCATTAAATCTCGATGAACGATCGCCATCAGTCCGCTGTAGGTGACAGCAACCCACTACCAGACGGTGATTGTTAGATATATGTGCCCTAGAAGCCAGAATTGGCTGACACTTGTAATACACTTCTAGGGGCAAAATTATAATTTTGACTATTATCAATAAAATGGGTTATTTTCTATCACATATGTGTATTTAGTGTCTGTGATACATCCTTTGAGTTAATGGTAATGATAATTCATATTTTTAAGAGTTGAAAATTTAAGACATGAACAATCATTATTAACTCATAAAATGCTTCCGACCATAGGATCATCATGAGGATGGTGATTGATCCGGAAGGTTGGTGTACAATCGCTTCTCTTTAGTAGATGAGTCTTGAGTCTACGGTGTGGAGACACCGAAGCGAGAGTACAGGTACTCGTTAGAGAACGAGGGCACTGAGCGTGACCACCTCGAGTAGTCATTAGGAAAGTCTACCTTCTCGTCAATGACTGACTCGATGCTGCAGTAGTGTGTCTGGTTCTTTGACCTGAGATGCATCGGACAGTTCACCTTGAGGGTGTTATAGTTTGACTACACCATTACTCGGTCTCCTAGCCATATGGAATCCTGAGGTGTATGTTGGCTATAGCATGTTCATTGTAGGAACTGGATAGCATCAAGATGGAATCTATCTACCTCGGTGGTAGAGGAGCAGCCCTATGATGATCATGAGAATCAAGTCCAGAAGCTCCATGGCCATGGTAGAGTGAAATAATAGAAAGAGTTTCTATTTAGATTTTCACATCGGACTGGAATCGAATGATTACATCATATGACAGAAACTAGGGTTTGACGAGTTTCACCTTAACCCTAATCTGATCGGGGCTCAAGATAGAAGAACTTAATCACATAGGTAGCTGCACCAAGAGGTTCGCATTCAGCTCTGATGGGTTGCCACCATATACTGCTAGGTGTCACTGGTGGATTTTGGGAGCAATTAGAATGATTTAGATGATCGATCATTCTAGCTGTTCGAATCAGAAGAGTTCTGATCCATCGAAAGGAGTTTCGATGATGTCGATGATAGAGATCATGACATATCCCATTACCATACAGAACTGAACCTAACTGGGTCACACAAATAAGGGTTTGAATCTGGTGATCATCAATTGAACTGATCTAGTTCAATTGATCTGAATGAGATTCAATTAGGTTCAAGGAAAATCGTGCTAGCACTCGATTGAACCTAACGTTCTTCTTTTACTATCATAAATAAGTTGTCCTGACTGAGCCAAAGGAGTTTGTGCTCAATCAGAGGCCTTCATATGGTCTGACTGGAGCTTGTCCAAGGTCAGAAAAGGATTGTCTTATTTTATAAGATAATACCTGCCATTTTTGGTCACCTGCCATTTCTCATTCTTTGACTTTGGTCAAAAGTTGACCTTTGACTGATCAAATATTGACCATTGATACTTTGACTTCTGTCCATGTGTCATGCACCTATTGGAGAACTAGTGGGGGCTTGTCCCCCTGCCAGAACCTGGCAAGGAGGAGGGTGCACGCCACCCTTAGCGTGCACCCAAGCTGGAGGCACCCAGGAGTCCCTGTTGGATAGGGACTCCATCTCCTTTTTGGATTCCAAACAGACTCCTCCTAAGAACCAACTTTGACTGGTGTTAGGCACCATATAAGAAGGAATCCAAGGGACTCTATTCCCACCAATCTGATTTAGATCTAATTTCACAAAGAGTTATGATTGGTTGGGAAGAAGAAGAGTTGGATCACAAATAGTCTATAAATAAGACCCTGCGCCCAACTCAGTGAAATTGAAAAATCCCACACCCAAGGCTGCTTCTCCTCTCCTCCTCCATGCCAAAGCATTTTCTCCCTTTCCTCTCCACGTTCCAAAAATAGTTTGGTTCTTGGTTGGTGCAATCCAGACGAGAGAAAGGCAATAGAAAGCTAGAAGGCTGCACTGCTGCGAAGGATAACTGCTGATCTTCGAAAGCTATTTTGAAGATCCTCCAGATCAGATCCAAATCTAATTTTTGGAGATGTGATAAAGAAGAAGAGGATCTCCAGATCCAGTCCAAGTGGATACTGGTAAAGGCCAGGCACTTGCGTGGCTAGATCCAGAACCTTCTGTTGCTTACAGGATCATCAACGGGTAATAAGATTACCTACTTTAAGATAAATTTAATTTAATTTAATTTATCTAAATTTATTTTAATTATTAAAATAATAAAAATTAGATCTGAAATATTCCAGATCTGATTAGGATTAAAGAAAAAAAATTTTAAAATATATCTCTTGATCCGATCAGATCTGAACAAACCTGGTCCAAAAAATCAGGATTTTCCTTCAGTGATGGCTATCACAATCAATCAGTTGCAGGCGATGCTGCAGATGGTGCCTTGACTGACTCTGTTAGACCTCGAGTGGCCCACTATCAGGTAGCTACAGCTGTCACCATCAACCCTCTACAAGCTCCACCTATAAAAAGGACTCTCTAGATATGCTTACTCTAAGCTTTAAGCTCTCCTCTCCTCCTCTAAACTCTGCCAAACTCATTCCAGAGCACTCCATTTTTGTTGGTTAGAAGAGCTGACTTGACCATCGAAGGATCCTGCTGGAGTCACCCCCACCGGCTCTGGATGAAATTTTATTTTGTAGGTCACCGATGGCGATCTCGTCCTCCTCCACTCCATCTCAATCTGGCGTCAACCAGATTCTGCACCAATAGATTTGGCACTAGAAGGAGGGCCGCCTCTATTCTTGAGGTGTTTTTGAGGCCCTCTTATTCTTAAAGGTGTGCTCAGTAATGATCTCTCTCCAAGGATCTCCCTGCTTCCTCTCCAGAGTTCTTTTTCAAGAGAAAATGCCTCCTACGAGAGCTTCGACCTGACGATCGACGGCCTCCACGATCCAATCTCATCCAGATCCATCTGCTCCTACTTCAACCCCAGCAAATCAAGTTCTATCTATACCCGAGGTAGATGCAGAGCAGTTCAACTTGCTCGTCCAGCAAGTCCGTGGCCTCACAGAGGTAATGCAGGCCATGCAGCAGCCTTCGACAGTGACTCCACCAGAAAATCCGCCATCGGAATATCAAAAATTGGCCTCAAGGAGGAGTACCTGGGCTAACGTACCCATCGCTCCTAAGAAGGAGAAATAGAGAGTCGAGGATCCATGTTTGGATCATGGTTCTTCTCTGGAGGAGACATTTTTCATTTGTAACCGGAAGCCCTCCAAGATCTGCAACCAAGATAACGCCCTCAATCATAGACTGCGGAAGATGGACTGACAAATTGAGGAGCTCGACCACGTCGCCCCAGCTCACCATGCCGACGTCCGCACCAATAGTCCTTTCTTCCCTCGAATTATGCAAGAGCCCATCCCGCCGAACTTCGAACTCCCTCTATTCGAAAGCTACGATGGAACTTCTGATCCAGTTGATCATCTAGAGGCCTTCTGGACCATGATGCTACTCCACGGTGCTTCAGATGCCATACTATGTCGAGCCTTCCCATCTACCTTAAAGAGAGCAGCGAGAAACTAGTACTCGATGTTGAAGCTGGGTACGATCTTTTCTTTTGATCAGATGAGCCATCAGTTCGTGGCTCACTTCATCAGCAGCCGACGTCTGCATCGAGGTTTGGATTCCCTGATAAATGTCAAGCAAAAGTAGGAAAAATCCATCCGAACTTATGTCATCCGATTTAACGCCACAGCATTGGAGGTCCGAGACCTAGACCAATCGATCGCCATGGCCGCTCTCAAGGGCGGCCTTCAAAAGAATGACTTGCTGTTCTTCCTGGAGAAGAAGTATCTCAGGGATTTTGCCGATCTACTGGCTCGGATCGAAGGTTATGCCCGGGCTGAAGAGGCCTTCAAGGCCAAGGATGATGAAGGAAAGCTGAGTGAAGCTCGACCGCATTCCTGGACTCCTTCTAAGCATAGGCAAGCCCAAACTCGTCCTCGGGCCCGGGAGCATGGAATCCCCGATGGAATGGTGCGAAGAAGTCCTCCCTCCAGGAGCTAGAACCACCAATGAGGGAGGAATGATAAGAAGATCGGCCGCCTCCCAGCGTCAAAGTCAAGAGAAGCTTTCTCCAAATTGAGAAGGCCAACATGAGATAGAGGACTTACCGCCTAAGAAAACTCGGAGGAACAATGCCCCCATGACCCTGAAGCATAGAAAATCTGAGGACGTGCTGTCGGTAACTTTCCTTCGGTAAAATTCTTTCATTTCAATAATATTATTTCTGGGTGCAAAAACTATGTGATGATAGAGAAGAAGCAGTCAATAGTTGCCGTATTAGAAATAGGAGGAGAACCTCATCCTAACATGAGCCGACTAAAGTCCTTCAACCTGGACCGTAGGAGATAAGATCTCCCCTGAGGGTCCGGGCCAACCTCGGTTGCAGGAGATAAGATCTCCCCCGAGCGTCCACAACAACCTCGGCCGTAGGAGATAAGATCTCCCTTGAGGGTCTGGGCCAACCTCCGCTGTAGGAGATAAGATCTTCTTCGAGCGTCCGCATCAACCTCGGCTGCAGGAGATAAGATCTCTCTCGAGACAACCTCGACCGCAGGAGATAAGATCTCCCTTGAGGTCCAAGCCAACCTTGACTACAGGAGATAAAATCTCTCCGAGCGCCCGTATAAACCTTGGCTGCAGGAGATAAGATCTCTTCTGAGGCAATCTCGATCGTAGGAGATAAGATCTCCCCTCAGGATTCGGGCCAACCTCGACTGCAGGAGATAAGATCTCCCCCGAGCATCTGCATCAATCTCAATTATAGGAGATAAGATCTTCTCCGATGGTCCAGACCGACCTCGACTGCAGAAGATAAGATTTTCTCCGAGCGCCCGCCACAACCTCGGCCGTAGGAGATAAGATCTCCCCTAAGGGTCTGGAACAACCTCTACTGTAGGAGATAAGATCTCTCCCGAGCATCCGCAATAATCTTTTGCAACAGAAGATAAGATCTCTCCCGAGGGTCCAGACCGACCTCGACTGTAGGAGATAAGATCTCCCCGAGCATCCGCAACAACCTCGACTGTAGGAGATAAGATCTCCTCCGAGCGTCTGCATCAACCTCGACTGCAGGAGATAAGATCTCCTCCGAGGCAACCCTCGATCATAGGAGATAAGATCTCCCCTAAGGGTCCGGGCCGACCTTGACTGTAGGAGATAAGATCTCCTCCGAGCATCCGTAATAACCTCGACTGTAGGACATAAGATCTCCTCCGAGGGTCCAGGCCAACCTCGGCTGTAAAAGATAAGATCTCCCCCGAGCGCCCGCATCAACCTCAGTTGCAGGAGATAAGATCTTCCCCGAGGGTTCGGGCCGACCTCGACTATAGGAGATAAGATCTCCTCCGAGCGCCCACAACAACCTCGACTGGAATAAGATCTTCCCCAAGGGTTCGGGCCAACCTCGACTGTAGGAGATAAGATCTCCCCCGAGCGTCCACATCAACCTCGGCTGTAGGAGATAAGATCTCTCCCCCAAGCATCCGCAACAATCTCGACCATAGGAGATAAGATCTCCTCCGAGCACCCATAACAACCTCGACCGTAGGAGATACGATCTCTCCTGAGGGTCTGGGCCAACCTCGACCATAGAAGATAAGATCTCCCTGAGGGTTCCGAGCCAACCTTGACTGCAGGAGATAAGATCTCTCCCAAGCGTCTGCATCAACCTTGGCTGCAGGAGATAAGATCTCCCCCGAGGGTCCGGGCCGACCTCGACTGCAGGAGATAAGATCTCTCTCGAGCGCTCACAACAATCTCAGCCGCAGGAGATAAGATCTCTCCTAACGGTCCGAGCCAACCTCAACTGTAGGAGATAAGATCTCTCCTGAGCGCCTACAATAACCTCGACTATAGGAGATAAGATCTCCCCCGAGGGTCTGGGCCAACCTTGGCTGCAGGAGATAAGATCTCCCCCGAGCACCCGCGTCAACCTCGGCTGCAGGAGATAAGATCTCCCCCGAGGGTCCGGGCCAACCTCGCATGCAGGAGATAAGATCTCCCCCGAGCGTCCGCATCAACCTCGGTTGTAGGAGATAAGATCTCTCTCGAGCACCTGCAATAACCTCGGTCGTAGGAGATAAGATCTCCTCCGAGGGTACAGGCCAATCTCGACTGCAGGAGATAAGATCTCCTCCGAGCGCCTGCATCAACCTCGACCATAGAAGATAAGATCTCCCTCGAGCGCCTCCATCAACCTCGACTGCAGGAGATAAGATCTCCCCCGAGGCAACCTCAGCCGTAGAAGATAAGATTTCCCCTGAGGGTCTGGGCCAATCTCGACTGCAGAAGATAAGATCTCCCCGAGCACCCACAACAACCTCGATCATAGGAGATAAGATCTCTCCCGAGGGTCCGAACCGACCTCGACTGTAGGAGATAAGATCCCCTCCGAGCATCCGCAATAAACTGGACTGTAGGAGATAAGATCCCCCCAAGCGCTTGGGCCAACCTCGACCGTAGGAGATAAGATCTCCTCCGAGGCAACCTCGGTTGCAGGAGATAAGATCTCCCCCGAGCGACCGAGCCAACCTCGATTAGAGATCAGATCTCTTCTGAGCGTCCATATTAACCTCAGCTACAGAAGATAAGATCTCCCCTGAGTCAACCTCAACTGCAGGAGAGGAGATCTCCCCCGAGTCAGCCTCGACTGCTGGAGATAATATCGCCTCCGAGGAGCTCAACCTCCGACCTTAATCGTAGGAGATGAGATCTACTTCAACCTCGACTGGAGATGAGATCTTCCCCAGGCTTCAACTTCAATATCAACTTTGGCTGAAGATGAGATCTCCCCCGAGCTTTAACTCTAATCGGCATAGAGCCTAGAAGAGAACTTCGACAGTCGCCTTTTTTGCACTCCCTTCCTTCGAGTTTCGAACTCGAGAGTGGGGCGGACTATTGTTGGGGATAAATTCGGCTTCTGCCGAAGTCCAGCTTGATACTTAGTCTAATACAATCGATAGCCATGGAAGAGCTTCAGTGGATGAGTTTTAGCCGAACTTCTTCAGCCGGCTGAACTCCTTTAGCCTGCTTGATCCCTACCAAACTCCTTCAACTGACCGAACTCCACAGAACTCCTTCAATTGGCCTGGTCTTTATCGAACTCCTTCAGCCTGCCGAGCTCTTCAGCGGTCGAGCTCCAGTCGAACTCCCATAAGAGTCGAACTTCCTCCGCACCCCTCCAGTCAGATGCCTATGGATGCCAAACTCCTTCCAAGCTTCCTCTTCGATCAAACTCTTTCCAGACTTCTCCCCCAATCGAATTCTTCTAACGGATTGCTCCCGGATAATCCCATTAGATGTATCCCCTTCAGGAGTCTGAACTCCTTTGGAATCGATATATGCCAAAGTCCATCAACCAACTCCTGCTTTCTTACAGCTACGACCATTAAATCTCGATGAACGATCGCCATCAATCTGCTGCAGGCGACAGCAACCCACTATCAGACGGCGATGGCTATCACAATCAATCAGTTGCAGGTGGTGCTATAGACGGTGCCTCGACTGACTCCGCCAAACCTCGAGCGGCCCACTATCAAATAGCTACAGCTGTCACCATCAACCCACTACAAGCTCCGCCTATAAAAAGGACCCTCTAGATATGCTTACTCTAAGCTCTAAGATCTCCTCTCCTCTAAATTCTATCAAACTCATTCCAGAGCACTCCATTTCTATTGGTCAGAAGAGCTGACTTGACCATCGGAGGGTCCTACCAGAGCCACCCCCACCGACTTCGAACGAAACTTTATTTTGTAGGTCACCGACGGTGACCTCGTCCTCCTCCACTCCAACTCAATCCGACGTCAACCAGATTCTGCACCAATAGATTTGGCGCTAGACGGAGGACCGCCTCTATTCTTAAGGTATTCTTGAGGCCTCCTTATTCTTAAAGGAGTGCTCAGCGATAATCTCTCTCTAGGAATCTCCCTCCTTCCTTTTTAGAGTTTTTTTCAAGAGAAAATGCCTCTTAGGAGAGCTTTGACCCGACGATCGACAGCCTCCATGGTCCGATCCCGTCCAGATCCATCTGCTCCTGCTTCAGCCCCGATAAATCGTGTTCCACTTGTACCCATAGTAGATGCGGAGTAGTTCAACCTGCTTGTCCAGCAGGTCCGTCGCCTCATGGAGGTAATGCAGGCTATGCAGTAGCCTCCGACGGTGACTCCACCAAGAAATTAGCCATCGAGATGTCGAAAATCGGCCCCAAGGAGGAGTACCTGGGCTAACATACCCGTCGCCCCAGAGAAGGAGAAACAGAGAGTCAAGGATCCATGTTCGGATCATGGTTCTCCTCTGGAGGAGATCTTTTTCATTTATAGCCAGAAGCCCCCCAAGATCTGCAACCAAGATAACGCCCTCGATCACAGACTGTGGGAGATGGACCGACAGATTGAGGAGCTCGGCCACGTCGCCCCGGCTCACCATGTCGATGTCCGTACCTATCCTTCTTTCTTTCTTCGAATTATATAAGAGCTCATCCTGCCGAACTTTGAGCTCCCTCAAATCGAAAGCTACGATGGAACTTCTGATCCAGTTGATCATCTAAAGACCTTCCAAACCATGATGCTACTCCATGGTGCTTCAGACGCCATACTGTGCCAAGCCTTTCTATCTATCTTAAAGGGAGTAGCAAAAAATTGATACTCAATATTGAAGTCGGGTACAATCTTCTCTTTCGATCAGATAAGCCATTAGTTCGTGGCTTACTTCATCAGTAGTCGATTTTCGTGCCGAGATTCGAATTCTCTGATGAATGTCAAGCAAAAGTAGGGAAAATCCATCCAAACTTATGTCATCCGGTTTAACACCGCAGCATTGAAGATCTGAAATCTGGATCAGTCGGTCGCCATGGCCGCTCTCAAGGGCGGCCTTCAGAAGAATGACTTGCTATTCTCCCTGAAGAAGAAGTATCCCAGGGACTTCGCCAATCTACTAGCTCGGGCCGAAGGTTATGCCCGGACTGAAGAGGCCTTCAGGACCAAGGACGATGAGGAAAGTCGAGTGAAGCTCGACCGCATTTTTGGACTCCTTCTAGGCGTAGGCGAGCTCGAACTCCTCCTCAGGCTCGAGAGCATAGAAGCCCTGATGGAAGGATACGAAGAAGTCCTCCCCCCAGGAGCTAGAACCACCAATGAGGGAGGAACGACAAGAAGATCGACCGCCTTCCAACGTCGAAGCCAAGAGAAGCTTGCTCCAAATTGAGAAGGCCAACATGAGATAGAGGACTTACCGCCCAAGGGAACCCAGAGAAACAATGCCCCCATGACCCTAAAATATAGAAAATCTGGGGATGTGCTGCCAGTAACTTTTCTTCGATAAAATTCTTTCATTTCAATAATATTATTTCTGGGTGCAAAAACTATGTGATGATAGAAAAGAAGCAGTCAATAGTTACCGTGTTAGGAACAGGAGGAGAACCTCATCCTAACATGAGTCTGCCAAAGTCCTTCAATCTTGGCCGTAGGAGATAAGATCTCCCCCAAGGGTCTGGGCGGACCTCGACTGTAGGAGATAAGATTTCCTCCGAGCATCCACAATAACCTCGACCGCAGGAGATAAGATCTCCTCCGAGTGTCCGGGCCAACCTCGGCTGCAGGAGATAAGATCTCCCCCGAGCGCCCATATCAATCTCGACTGCAGGAGATAAGGTCTCTCCCGAGGCAACCTCGACCATAGGAGATAAGATCTCCCCTGAGGATCTAGGCCAACCTCAACGGCAGAAGATAAGATCTTCCTCGAGTGTCTGCATCAATCTCGACTGCAGGAGATAAGATCTCCCCTGAGGCAACCTCGGCCATAGGAGATAAGATCTCTCCTGAGGGTTCAGGCCAACCTCAACCGTAAGAGATAAGATCTCTCCTAAGATTTCAGGCCAACCTTGACTGCAGGAGATAAGATCTCCCCTGAGCGCCCACATCAACCTTGGCTGCAGGAGATAAGATCTCCTCCGAGGGTCTGAACCGACCTCGACTGTAGGAGATAAGATCTCCTCCAAGCATCCACAACAACCTCGGCCATAGGAGATAAGATCTCCTCTGAGGGTCCGGGCCAACTTCGGCTGTAGGAGATAAGATCTCCCCCGAGCGCCTACAAAAATCTCAACCGCATGAGATAAGATCTCTCCCAAGGGTCCAAGCCGACCTTGGCTGTAGGAGATAAGATCTCCCCCGAGCGCCCGCAATAGTCTCAGCTGCAGGAGATAAGATCTCCTCCGAGCGTCCGGACCAACCTCGGCTACAGGAGATAAGATCTCCCTCGAGCGTCCGCATCAATCTCGGCTACAGAAGATAAGATCTCCTCCGAGACAACCTTGGCCACAGGAGATAAGATCTTTTCTGAGGGTTCGGACTGACCTCGACTGTAGGAGATAAGATCTCCCCCGAGCGCCCGCAAGAACCTCGGCCATAGGAGATAAGATCTCCTCCGAGGGTCCAAGCCAACCTCGACTGTAGGAGATAAGATCTCCTCCGAGCGTCCGCATCAACCTCGACTGCAGGAGATAAGATCTCCCCTGAGGGTCCGGGCTGACCTCGGCTGTCGGAGATAAGATCTTCCTCGAGCGCCACTGCAGGAGATAAGATCTTCCCCGAGGGTCCGAGCAACCTCGGCTACAAGAGTAAGATCTCCCCCGAGCATCCGCATCAACCTCGATTGCAGGAGATAAGATCTCCTCCGAGCGCCCACAACAACCTCAACCATAGGAGATAAGATCTCCTTCGAGCGCCCACAACAACCTCGATCGCAGGAGATAAGATCTTCCCCGAGGGTCTGGGCCAACCTTGGCTGTAGGAGATAAGATCTCCTCTGAGCGCCTGCATCATCCTTGGCTGCAGGAGATAAGATCTCCCTAGGGTCTGGGCCAACCTTAACTGCAGAAGATAAGATCTCCTCCGAGCGTCCGCAACAACCTCGACCGCAGGAGATAAGATCTCTCCTGAGGATTCGGGCCAACCTCGACTGTAGGAGATAAGATCTTCCCAAAGCGCCCGTAATAACCTCAGTCGTAGGAGATAAGATCTCCCCCGAGGATCTGGGCCAACCTCGGCCTGCAGGAGATAAAATCTTTTTCGAGTGTCCGCATCAACCTCGACTGTAGGAGATAAGATCTCCCCCAAGAGTTCAGGCTGACCTCGACTATAGGAGATAAGATCTCCTCCGAGCATCCACAACAACCTCGACTGCAGGAGATAAGATCTTTCCTGAGGGTCCGGGCCAACCTCGGCTATAGGAGATTAGATCTCGCCTGAGTGCCCGCATCAACCTTGGCTGCAGGAGATAAGATCTCCTTCGAGCATCCGCAACAATCTCGACCGTAGGAGATAAGATCTCCCTTGAGGGTCCGGACCAACCTCGGCTGCAGGAGATAAGATCTCTTTCGAGCACCCGCATCAAGCTCGATTGCAGGAGATAATATCTCCTCCGAGGCAAACTCGGCCATAGGAGATAAGATCTCTCCTGAGGGTCTGGGCCAACCTCGGCTGTAGGGGATAAGATCTCCCTGAGCATCCGCAACAACCTCGACTGTCGAAGATAAAATCTCTTCCAAGGGTCCGGGCCAATCTCAGCTGCAGGAGATTGGATCTCCCCCGAGCGCACGTAATAACCTCGACTATAGGAGATAAGATCCCCCCGAGCGTCCGGGCCAACTTCGGCCATAGGAGATAAAATCTCCCTCGAGGCAACCTCGACTGCAGGAGATAAGATCTCCCCTGAGCGACCGGGCCAACCTCGGTTAGAGATCAGATCTCTCCTGAGCGTCCGTATTAACCTCAACTACGGAAGATAAGATCTTTCCCAAGTCAACCTTGACTGTAGGAGAGGAGATCTCCCCCGAGTCAACCTCGATTGTTGGAGATAATATCGCCCTCGAAGAGCTCAACCTCCAACCTCGATCATAGAAAACGAGATCTACTTCAACCTCGATTGGAGATGAGATCTCTCCTAGGCTTCAACTTCAGCATCAACTTTGGCCAGAGATGAGATCTCCCCCGAGCTTCAACTCTAATCGGTACAGAGCCCAGAAGAGAACTTTGGCAGTCGCCTTTTCTGCACTCCCTTCCTTCGAGTTTCAAACTCAAGAGTGGGGGGGACTATTATTGGGGATAAACCCTACTCCTGCTAAAGTTTAGCTCGATACTCAGCCTAATGCAATCGATAGCCATGGAAGAGCTTCAGCGGACAAGTTTTAGTCAAACTCCTTTAGTCGATCGTACTCCTTCAACCTGCCTGGTCCCTGTCGAACTCCTTCAGTCAGCCGAACTCCGCAGAACTCCTTCATCCAGCCTGATCTTTGTTGAACTCCTTCAATCTGCTGAGCTCCTCAGTGGTCGAGCTCTAGTCGGACTCCCATGAGAGCCGAACTCCCTCCACGCCCCTCCAGTCGGATGCCTATGGGAGCCAAACTCCTTCCGAGTTTCCTCTTCAGCCAAACTCTTTCCGAACTTCTCCCCCAATCGAATTCTTCCAATGGATTGCTCTCAGATAATCCTACCAGATGTATCCCCTTCAGGAGTTCAAACTTCTCTGAAATTGATATATGCTGAAGTCCACCAACCAACGCCTGCTTTCTCATAGCTACGATCATTAAATCTCGACGAACGATCGCCATCAGTCCACTGCAGGCAATAGCAACCGACTATCAGACGGTGATGGCTGTCACAATCAATTAGTTGCAAACGGTGCTTCGACTAACTCTGCTAGACCTCGAGCGGCCCACTGTCAGGCAGCTGCAATTATCACCATCAACCCTCTACAAACTCCGCCTATAAAAAGGATTCTCCAGATATGCTTATTCTAAGCTCTAAGCTCTCCTCTCTTCCTCTAAACTCTGTCGAACTCATTCCAGAGTACTCCATTTCTGTTGATCAGAAGAGCTGACTTGACCGTCGGAGGGTCCTGCCGGAGCCATCCCCACCGACTCCAGATGGAACTTTATTTTGCAAATCACCAATGGCGACCTCGTCCTCCTCCACTCCAGCTTGATCCGGCGTCAACCAGATTCTACACGAACAAAAATCAATAAGATAAAATATTGAATCATTTGACATTCAATTGGTGGTATGATAATCAAGCAAATCAAATAAGATCATATCAAGATTAAGTCAAAGAAAAAACTAGATAAAAGCTTCAAAAGTTAGGTTCGACTAGAAAATTTTTAAGGTTCTTAGAGATCAAGCTAAAATAAATTATCAAAGTCAAGCATTTGATCTTTTACGAATAGATGATTTATTATAAAATACTTTGTATTAGGCAATTTTTGAGATGTTTCAATAATTATATGTCTTATAAGAATATCAAAAGTTAAATTAACTTGTAAGTTTTGATACTCAAATGAATCCTTATGCAATCAAGCTTGTCTTAATTTAGGTTTCTCAAATAATAACATGATATAAAAAGTTAAAAAAATAGGCTAAATTTAGAGTAAAAATTTATGCTTATTCAATTAAAATAATACATAGAGAGAATTGTATTGATTTTGAAGTTAAATTATTCAAGCCATACTATAAGATCATTGCAAACATTGAGAAGTCATCAAAATCTATCAATTATAATAATTTTTGACAATATATTAAAAATATTCAAGATAAAAAATCATATTATACATATATATCGATGGATCATTAAAATCAATAAATTCAATAAAATAATTTTAATAATCATTGATGGTGAGATGTTAAAATAAGTTTAACTTTTACCAAGTATCATCATCCATCCATTTTGAGTCCTAAGCATCCATTCCTTAAGAATTTACTTCTTTCATCTCATTGGATCCTTGTTATACCTACAAAAATCACTTCATAACTTTTGGTACCCAAGCCAATTTGGATCCATAGGAGTTAGTATTCAAGGTTTTTTCTAAAATTCAAATTTATTTTATCAAGATTTGGTCAATTCTTTTAAAGTTATACTCCAAAATTTTATGGCCAATTTGATTACACTTAAAATATTTAATAGTATGATCTTAATTGGAGGTCCTATAGAAATATTTTTAGTATTTTTCTATTTTTTTGAAGTATTAAAATCGATTTTTACTTTATTGAAAATAGTCCCATTGGCTTTTACCATAGATTGAAGATTTTGAAAGCTAATTGTAAAACTTTTAGTTATAGATTTTAAAACCTCAACTTCTCTTCTTAATTTTTTATTTTCTTTCAAAAAATTTTTCTTTTCTTTTAGAAGATTTTTATTTTCTTCTGTAATAATTTTAATTTTTTATATTTTTTTTAGCTCAATATTTTCATTAACTAAGAATTTTTTAGATTTTACTATATTCTCTTTTTTCTTAGTTAGAGTTTCAATTTATTCCAATAAATCTTTTTTTATCATATTTTTTATATTTTTTGATAGATCTTCTTTTTCACTCAAAATTTTATTTTTTACTTCGGCTAAAAGTAAATTAGATTTTTTAAGCTCTTTGTTTTAAAGCCTTACCTTTTTATGTTCATCCATTAGACCATTGAAGGCTTCATATAATTCTTCAAAAATAAAATCAAAAGAGTTATTAATATTTATCTTATTATTATTAACCATGAGGCAAGAATTTGTAGTAGTTTTTTCTTCTTTCTCATTTAGCTTTTCTTTAACTTGCTCCCCCTTATTTATTACTTTCTTTTTTCTTTGTTTTTTCTTCTTTTTCTTCTTTTCATCCTCATAAGCCATGAGATATATGTTGGGATGAGCTTGCTTATCCCCTTGGGAGTTTGATTTTTCTTTTTTATTTGCTCACCCATAAGTCATTTCTAATTTCTTCCATATTTAATTTACTGAAATACATGAAAAAATTACATTAAACTCATTAATATCTAAGGAGCAATAAAGTATATTCATGGCCTTAGCATTAAGTTTGGTCATTTTCTTATCATGCTCTTTTAATGCTTTGGAGGTATGTGAGCCATCAATTATAATCTTCTATAAATTATAATCATGTGATTGTATGAAAATTCTTATTCTAATTTTTCAATGTATGTAATTTGATTCACATAATAGTGGGGGACAATCCATAGAATGGTCTTCATTAAAAAAGAATTTTATTTTAGATTGTCAAAATCTTTAGCTCTAGATGGTTAGATCAATAATCAATAACAGAGCACCTACTCCGATACCAATTGTTGCCCAGATATGACTATTTAAGAGGAAGGATGAATTGAATATTCTAAATTTAAACTAAAGATATGAGCAGATTAAATTAATTAAGTACCAAATGAAATATTTTATGTAATATGCAGTGAATAAAAGTAATAAAATAAAAGTACACAATCATAAATACAATCATTTTATAGTGATTCAGTGCCAAACTCAACACTACGTCCACTCTCCAAGTATATCTTTTGGGAATTCAACTATAATTCATATCTAGAATTATATTCCAATTATTTTTTGGACTCACAATCAAATTCAATTGATTTTTTCTGGCTCACCAATCAAAATCGTATAAGACTATTTTTCGGACTCACAATCAATCCAATTAGTTTTTTTTGGATCATCAATCAAAATTTTATAAGTGATTATTTTTCTCTAGACTAACAATCAACCTCGATTGATTTTAACTTTGGCTCACCAATCAAATCAATACAATCATCTAATTCAAAGCTTGGACCAACCCAAGTTTTTCATTCCAAGAAACTTAAAATAAAATATAAAAATATAATTAAAATAAACTCTTTTAAAGCATAAAAGAAGAAAATTTTAGTTGCTTTGCTTGTTGATTTGATTTCTTCTTCTTGAATGATTGAGAGATTGTAAGGCTTCTTGATTCTCTTCACTCTTGCTCTCACTTGTTTAAGAATGATTTATAGTGGAAGGATAAAAGATCATTCTAAAAAATAACTTCTTCTCTTCTCTTTTTAGCTCACTCCTTCATTTTCTCAAAGAATACTCAATATGCTCTCAAAAACATATCCTTAATGCTCCAAAAGTTTTCATATATATTCTTGAGGCTATCCACCATTTTTTGATATCTGAAAGATCTTCAGAAAGAGATCTAGCCATTGAAGATGAGAAAATAGCCGTTGAAAAGCCTATGGGATGAAAAAATTATAAATCTAAAAACTAGCCATTATAGATACTGGATTGGCTCAGTTTTTGATTGGATCGGCTTAGTCCCACTGGGTTGGCTTAGTTTATAGGTAAGTCAGCTCAGTCTCTTAGATCTTGAAAATTTTATTTTCTATGCTTTTTATCTTTTGCTTCTACTTAGACTAAGTCAGCTCAATTCCAGATTAGATCAGCCTAGTTTGTGTGCCATACGTGCCAAAGACTATTTGTGATCATTTCTTCTCCAATTTGATTTGTAGGCTAGACTTTCCTTCTTAACTTGATTTTATCCTTATTAACATATCAAAAAATACTTAAAAAAATTATGAGTACTTGAAATTTTGAAACTGCACATCCTCATAAATATTGTTAGACTTTATAACTTATAATCCAAACTCTTTGTCATCATCAAAATCAATCTTTAGGTCAACACCTAATATCTCTCACTATGAAATCTTTAATAATCATGAGAGATAATCTATTAGAATGCTCTCATTTTTTATATAATTTCTTATGTTTAGGAGAACTAGTGAGGATAAGTGGATCTGGCTGAGGTTTACAAAGGGCCAAATCTAAGTCTAGACATTCTAAGATAATGAGAAGTTGCTCGTGCCAATCAGGATAATTCGATCCATTCAATGTGGAAATGTTAGACAAATACGATGAAAGTAAAGCAAGGGTCATAGTTGTAAATAATGGAACATACTTGTTGGTGCAGAATCTGGTCGTCATCGAAATCAACTCGAGTGGAGACCGACGAGGTCGCCGTCAGGGACCTGCAAAACAAAGTTCCATCTGGAGTCGATAGGGGGTGGCTCCGGCAGGACCCTCCGACGATCAAGTCAGCTCTGACCAACAGATATGGAGTGCTCTGAAATAAGTTCGACAGAGTTTAGAGAAGAAGAGGAGAGCTTCGAGCTTATAGCTTATCTGGAGGCTCCTTTTTATAGACGGAGCTTGATTGATGGTGACGGTCATATCATCCGACCGTGGGCCGCTCGGGGCTACATGGAGTTTAGTACGGAGAGGGAGGCATCGTCAGCCGGATAGTGACAGTCATACTAATGGATCGTGGGCCGCATGAGGCTGGTTATAGAGAGAGAGTGGTGTCGCCAGTAGTGGTAGCCATGTCATCCGATCGCATCATCTGTGGCAGACTGATGGTGATCGTTCATCTAGATTTTATAACCGTGGCTCTAAGAAAGCAGGCATTTGTTGGTGGACTCGGGCATATACCAATTTTTAAAAAATTCAAACTTCTGGAGGAGTTCGACCAAAGGGAAGGCTCGGAAGGAGTTCAACTCCTATGGGAGTCCGATTGAAGCTCGGTTATTGAGGAGTTCGGTCGGGGTGCAATCGCTGAGGAGTTTGATCGAAGGAGGAGCTTGAAAGGAGTTTGACTTCTATGAGAGTCCGACTAGAGCTCGACCGCTGAGAAGTTCGATTGGGATGCAACCGCTAAGGAATTCAGCCGAAGAAGGAGCTTGGAAGGAGTTCGGCTTCCATAGACATCTGGCTGGAGGAGTGTGGAGGGAGTTCGACTCTTACGAAAGTCCGACCGAAGCTTGGCTGCTGAGGAGTTCGGCCGGTTGAAAGAGTTTGGCTAAGGCCCGACCGTTGAAAATTCGAAGGAACTCGACCGTTAAGAGTCCGAAGGAGCTCGATCGCTGAGAGTCCGAAGGAGCTCGGTCGCTGAGTTCGGTCGACTAAAGGAGTTTGGCTAGGATCCATCCGCTGAAGCTCTTCCATGGCTATCGATTGCGTTAAGCTGAGCATCAAACTGGACTTTGGTAGGAGCATGATTTATCCCCAATAATAGTCCCCCCACTTTCGAGTTTGAAATTCGAAGGGAGTGTAGAAAAGGCAACTGCCGAAGTCCTCTTCTGAGCTCCATGCTGGTTTAGATTGAAGCTTAGGGGAGGTCTCATCTTCAGCCAAAGTTGATGTTGAAGTAGATCTCGTCTTCCGCGGTCGAGGTTGGACGTTGAGCTCCTCAAGGGCGATATTGTTTCCAGCAGTCGAGGCTGATTCGGAGGAGATCTTCTCTCCTGCAATCGAGGTTGATGCGGGTGCTTCGGGAGAAATCTTATCTCCTATGGTCGAGGTTGGTTTGGTCGTTCGGGAGAGATCTCATCTCTAGCTGAGGTTGTCACCGTTGCTTGGGAGAGATCTTATCTCTGGTCGAGGTTGACTCGGGCGCTCGGGGGAGATCTCATCTCTAGCCAAGGTTGTCGTCGTTGCTCGAAAGAGATCTTATCTTTGGTCGAGGTTATCTCGGTCGCTCGAAAGAGATCTTATCTCTGGCCAAGGTTATCTCGATCGCTTGGAAGAGATCTTATCTCTAGTTGAGGTTGATGTGGTTGCTCGAGAGAGATCTTATCTCTAGCCGAGGTTGATACGATCACTCAAGAGAGATCTTATCTCTAGTCGAGGTTGGCTCGATCGCTCAGGAGAGATCTTATCTCTAGTCGAGGTTGTCACGGTCACTCGAGAGAGATCTTATCTCTAGTCGAGGTTAGCTCGATCGCTCGAAAGAGATCTTATCTCTGATCGAGGTTGTCGCGGTCGCTTGGGAGAGATCTTATCTCTGACCGAGGTTGGCTCATTATCTCTAGCCGAGATTGGCTCAATCGCTCGAAAAGATCTTATCTCTAGCCGAGGTTGGCTCTTATCTCTAGTTGAGGTTGGCTCAGTCGCTCGAAGAGATCTGTATCTCTCGAGCCAAAATTATCGCGGTCGCTCGCTCGAGAAGATCTTAGTCTCGGTTCCTCGAGAGATCTTATCTCTCGTCGAGGTTTGGATGCTCTCACGATAGGAGAACATCTCTGATCGTCTCTGCCGAGGATCTCGATCTATGTCTCGATCGCTTGGAGAGACATCTATCTCTAGCCGAGATCCTTATCCTTTGGTCGAGGTTAGCTCGGTCGCTCGGAAGAGATCTTATCTCTAGCCAAGGTTATCTTGGGTGCTTGCTCGCATCTTATCTCTACAGACTTCAACAGCTCAGACCCGGACTTTGCTTGTGTTAGGATGAGGTTCTCCTCCTGTTCCTAACAGGTTGTGGAAGCACATAAGGACTGTTGTCTGAGCCTCTCCTCCATCTTATCTAAGGTGAACGAGTCCTTCGACTTTGCTCGCGTTAGGATGAGGTTCTCCTCCTGTTTCTAACGAGTTGTGGGGGCACATGTGGACCATCATTCGAGCCTCTCCCCCCATCTCATCTAAGGTGAACGAGGCCTTTGACTTTGCTCGCATTAGGACGAGATTCTCCTCCTATTCCTAACGGGCTATGGGGGCACATACGGACCAATCGTCCGTGTCTCTCCCTCCATCTCATCTAAGGTGAACGAGGCTTTCGACTTTGCTCGCATTAGAATGAGGTTCTCCTCCTATTCCTAACGGGTTGTGGGGGTACATACGGACCGTCGTTCGTGCCTCTCCCCCCATCTCCTCTAAGGTGAACGAGGCCTTCGACTTTGCTTGCATTAGGACGAGATTCTCCTCCTATTCCTAATGGGCTGTGAGGTCACATGTGGACCATCGTCCGGGCCTCTCCCCCCACCTCGTCTAAGGTGAACGAGGCCTTCGACTTTACTCGCATTAGGATGAGGTTCTCCTCCTGTTCCTAATGGGCTGTGGGGGGCACATACGGACGTCGTCCGTGCCTCTCCCTCCATCTCATCTAAGGTGAACGAGGCCTTTCGACTTTGCTCATGTTAGGACGAGGTTCTCCTCCTATTTCTAACGGACTATGGGGGCACATATGGACCATCGTCCATGCCTCTCCTCCCATCTCGTCTAAGATGAACGAGGCCTTTGACTTTGCTCACGTTAGGATGAGGGTTCTCCTCCTATTTCTAATGGGCTATGGGGGCACATGCGGACCATCGTCTAGGCCTCTTCCCCCATCTCGTCTAAGGTGAACGAGGCCTTCGACTTTGCTCGCATTAGGATGCGGTTCTCCTCCTATTCTTAACGAGCTGTGGGGCCACATAGGGACCATCATCCATGCCTCTCCCCCCATCTCATCTAAGGTGAACGAGGCCTTCGACTTTGCTCGCGTTAGGATGAGATTCTCCTCCTGTTCCTAACAGCTACTATGGGGCACATGCGGACCATCATCCGAACCTCTCCCCATCTCATCTAAGGTGAACGAGGCCTTCGACTTTGCTTGCATTAGGATGAGGTTCTCCTCCTATTCCTAACGGACTATGGGGGCACATATGGATCGTCATCCATGCCTCTCCTCCCATCTCGTCTAAGGTGAACGAGGTCTTCGACTTTACTCGCATTAGGATGAGATTTTTCTCCTATTCCTAATGGGCTGTGGGGGCACATACGAACCATCGTAGTGCCTCTCCCCCATCTCATCTAAGGTGAATGAGGCCTTTGACTTTGCTCGCGTTAGGGTGAGGTTCTCCTCCTATTTCTAACGGACTGTGGGGGTACATACGGACCATCATCTGAGCCTCTCCCCCATCTCATCTAAGGTAAACGAGGCTTCGATTTTGCTCGCGTTAGGATGAGGTTCTCCTCCTGTTCCTAATGGGCTGTGGGGGCACATACGGACCATCATCGTCCGTGCCTCTCCCTCCGTCTCATCTAAGGTGAATGAGGCCTTCGACTTTGGTTGCATTAGGATGAGGTTCTCCTCCTATTTCTAATGGGTTGTGGGGGCACATACGGACCGTCGTCCGTGCCTCTCCTCCCATCTCATCTAAGGTGAATGAGGCCTTCGACTTTGCTTGTGTTAGAACGAGGTTCTCCTCCTATTCCTAATGGGCCACTTTCGCTTATTTCTTTTCTATCATCACGTAATTCTTGCACCTAGAAATAATATTATTGAAATGAAAGAATTTTACTGAAGAAAAGTTACGGGCAGCACATCCCTGTTTCAGGGTCGTGGGGGCATTGTTCCTCCGAGTTCCCTCAGACAATAAGTTTCAGGCCGGACGACCTCCTCTATCTCAAGCTGGCCTTCTCAATTTGGAGCAAGCTTCTCTTGGCTTTGATGCTGAGAGATGATAGCCCGTCGGAGTACCAAGCCCCGAAGATAGTGTCTATGATGTCAGAAGGCGGCCGATCTCCTTGTCGTTCTTCCCTCAATAGTGGTTCTAGCTTTTGAGGAGGACTTCTTCGCGCCCTTCTATCGGAGCTTCCTTGATGATGAGCTCAAGGAGTTCAGGCCTTTCTTGCGCTGGGCGGTCGTGAGCACGGCCGGACTTCGTTCCATCCTCCTGTGAAACCTGTGGGAGAACTTCATCCCCCTTTGTCGGGGCTTCCTCGATGACGTACTCGAGGGGGAGTTCAGCCTCGCTTGCGCTGGAAGGTCGTGAGCGGGGCCGAGCTTCATTCCACCCTCCTATGAAGCCTTCTAGGAGAGAACCATTGCTCTGTTTCTCCTCCCTAAGGGCGATTGGTATGCTAGGCCAAATACTTTTTCTTAAGATCGATTCCTGGCATCCTCATGGTGGGTTTGCTGGCAAAGTCTCCACCGAAAGCTGTTGCATGACCTGCATCATCTCGGCGAGGGCACGAACCTACTGGACCAGTAGGCTGAACTGCTCCACATCTACCATGGCTTCAGGTAGAGCCTAGGTTATCGAGGCTTAAACGGGAGCAGATGAACCTGACACGAAGATCGTCGATCGTCGAGTCGAAGCTCTCCTGGAAGGCATTTTTTCTTGAAAAAGAACTCTAGAGAGGAAGGAGGAAGATCTCTGGAGAGAGATCATCGCTGAGCACTTCTTTAAGAACAAGGAGCCTCAAGAACACCTCAAGAATAGAGGCGGCCCTCCTTCTAGCACCAAATCTGTTGGTGCAGAATCTGGTCATCACCAAAATCAACTAGAGTGGAGGCCGACGAGGTCACCATCGGGGACCTGCAAAATAAAGTTCCATCCAAAGTTGATGGGGGGTGGCTCCAGTAGGACCCTCCGATGATCAAGTCAGCTCTGGCCAATAGATATGGAGTGCTATGGAATGAGTTCGACAGAGCTTAGAGAAGAAGAGGAGAGCTTCGAGCTTATAGCTTCTCTGGAGGGTCCTTTTTATAGGCGGAGCTTGATTGATGGTGACGGCAATATCATCCGACCGTGGGCTGCTCGGGGCTGCAGGGAGTTCGGTACGAAAAGGGAGGCTGTTAGATATATGTGCCCTAGAAGCCAAAATTGGCTGACACTTGTAATACACTTCTAGGAACAAAATTATAATTTTGACTATAATCAATAAAATGGGTTATTTTCTATTACATATGTGTATTTAGTATCTGTGATACATCCTTTAAGTTAATGGTAATAATAATTCATATTTTCAAGAGTTGAAAATTTAAGACATGAATAATCATTATTAACTTATAAAATGCTTCCGACCATAGGATCATCACGAGGATGATGATTGATCCGGAAGGTTGGTGTACAATCGCTTCTCTTTAGTAGATGAGTCTTGAGTCTATGGTGTGGAGATGTCGAAGTGAGAGTACAGATACTCGTTAGAGAACGAGGGCACTGAGCGTGACCACCTCGAATAGTCATTAGGAAGTCTACCTTCTCATCAATGACTGACTCGATGCTACAGTGGTGTGTCTGATTCTTTGACCTGAGGTGCATCGGTAGTTCACCTTGAGGGTGTTATAGTTTGACTACACCATAACTCGATCTCCTAGCCATTCGAAACTCTGAGGTGTATGTTGGCTATAGCATATTCATTGTAGGAACTGAATTGCATCAAGATGGAATCTATCTATCTTGGTGGTAGAGGAGCAGTCCTATGATGATCATAAGAATCAAGTCCAGAAGCCCATGGCCATGGCAGAGTGAAATAATAGAAAAGGTTTCTATTTAGGTTTTCATGTAAGAGATGATTGGTGAACAGAGTCGCGCAGCCAAGTATCAAGTCACAAAATGACTTTTTAAGGCTAAGATGCGTGATGGGCAGTCAATCCAAGATCACTGTCTGATAATGATCAAGAACTTGGAAGAGCTTGAGAAGCTCGGTGTGAAGTTAGACTTAGATCTGTAGAACAATGTTATTCTACAATTCTTGACTGATGCATATAGACAATTCATCATGAATTATCACGTGCATAAACTTCAAAATTCCTTGGCCAAATTAATGAACATGCTGGTCACCGCTGAGCTCTCTATAAAATGTTCTAAAGGCTCAGTTCTTGCTATGGAACGGACTTCTTCCAAAAGAAAGTCTTTTGAAAAAAAAAAGAAGTTTGCGAAAAAGTAGAAGACGAAAGGAAGAAAGAAGAAGAAGGCCGCTGTCAAAGAAAAGTGTTTCTATTGCAACAGCGATGGCCACTGGAAGCGAAACTGCCCTACTTACCTGGCCACCCTGAAGAACAAGAAGAAAGATCCTTCTGGAGGTATGCTCGTTATTGAGTCTAACCTTACTGTTTCTTCTACATCCAGTTGGATGCTTGACTCTGATTCTAGTGCTCATCTGTGCACTTCCATGCAGGATCTTGAGGATAGCAGGAGGCTGAGAGATGGAGACATGATCCTACGCATTGAAAATGGAGCAAGAGTTGCTACAGTGGCGGTGGGAACATATCCTCTTCGATTACCATCTGATTTAGACTTAGTTTTGAAAGACTGTTATTATGTGCCTGCAGCTAGCAAGAATTTGATTTCTGTTTCATGCTTAGCACTAGAAGGTTATGTGATTACCTTCTTTAAGGACCATTATAATATTCTTTATGAAAGAAATAAAATTATAGATGATTTTCTTATAAACGGTCTTTATCAGCTACATATTGATGTATTTGTTCTAACTATCGAGCAAAACATGAATGCCAAACGACCTAGGGATAGTCCAAACAATAGGTATCTATGGCACCTGAGATTAGGTCATATAGCAGAAGATAGGATCAACAAATTGGAGAAAAATGGGCTATTGAGTCCATTGACTTTCGAGTCATATCCAACTTGTGAATCTTGTCTTCAAGGCAAAATGACTAAACTTTCTTTTGTAGGACATGAGGAAAGGGCCACAGATCTCCTTGCCCTAGTACATACTGATGTGTGTGCCCATTTGATGTGCCGACTAGAGGCAATTTTGTCTACTTCATTATCTTTATCGATGATCTGTCTAGGTATGGGTATGTGTATCTTATGAGACACAAGTCTGAAGCTTTTGAAAAGTTCAAAGAATTTAGACATGAAGTAGAAAAATAAACTGAAAAACCCATTAAGGTTCTTCGATCAGATCGAGGAGGTGAATACCTTAGCCGAAAATTTTTAGACTATCTTAAAGAAAAATGGCATAGTCTCTCAATGGACTCCACCAGGAACACCTCAACTCAACGGAATTTCAAAATGAAGAAATCAAACTCTATTGGATATGGTCCGATCCATGATGAGCTTCACAGACCTCCCTAATTTTCTTTGGGGATATTCATTATTAACTTCAATTTATCTACTGAATAGGGTTCCTCTAAAACCGTTCCTACCACACCATATGAGATATGGCACGGTAAGAAACCAAGTCTGAGTCATCTCAGAATTTGGGGTTGTCCGGCTCATGTCAAAAGACAACAAGCGGATAAGTTAGAGTTTAGGTCCTTCAGAGCTCGATTCATAGGATATCCTAAAGAGTCATTAGGATACTATTTCTACATTCCAGAAGACCATAATGTGATTGTGAGTCGACATGCCATCTTTCTTGAAAAATAGTTTATTCAAGATAGCGGCATTGGAAAGCAGATTAAGCTTGATGAGAAAGTCTCACAAGTACAATGAGCTAAGGACCAATTGGAACCAAATCAGGTTGAGCCAATAAAAATACTACCTCCTCCACCTCATAGATCGGAAAGAGTTTATCGTCCTCCTAAAAGATACTTAGGTATTATTTCAGAGGAAGTAGAGAAAATGTTCCTCGTAGGTAATGGTGCTCATGGTGATGATCCCAAAACCTACAACAAGACAATATCAGATATCGACTCCAAGAAATGGCTAGAGGCAATGCAGTCAAAAATTGACTTGATGCACTCAAACCAAGTCTGGACCTTGGTAGATCCACCAGAAGGTATAGTACCTATTGGGTGTAAATGGATCTTCAAGAGAAAGATTGGTGCAGATGAAAATGTGGAGACATTCAAGGCTAGACTAGTGGCAAAAGGTTATAGTCAACGCAAAGGCATTGACTATCAGGATACCTTTTTCTCAGTGGCTATGCTAAAATCCATCTGCACATTGCTTGCTGTTGCAGCCTATTTTGATTATGAAATATGGCAAATGGATGTGAAAATGGCATTCTTAAATGGATATCTTGAGGAAGATATCTATATGGAACAGCTGCTAGGTTTCACATCCAGTGATACTGATCACAAGGTTTGCAAGCTGCAAAGGTCCATATATGGACTTAAGCAAGCATCTCGGAAGCTGGAACACTCATTTTAATGATGTGATCAAAACATTTGGTTTCATCAAAAATGAAGAGAAACCATGTGTCTTCAAAAAGATCAGTGGGAGCACTGTTGTCTTCCTCATATTGTACGTGGATGACATCCTCCTTATTGGAAATGATATTCCCATGTTGACGACAGTCAAAATATGGTTGTCCAAGGAATTCTCCATGAAAGACCTAGGTGAAGCATCCTTTATTCTAGAAATTAAGATCTATAGGGATAGACCGAATAGGATGCTAGGACTTTCACAGAAGATGTACATAGAGGAAGTACTAAAGAGGTTTAGTATGGAAAACTCTAAGAGGGGATTAATACCCTTCAGATATGGTATTCATCTTTCCAAGAAGATGTGCCCTAGCACACCTGAAGAAATAGAACACATGAGCAAGATCCCTTATGCTTCTGCAATAGGGAGCCTCATGTATGCCATGCTATGTACACGACCTGATATAGCCCATGCTGTGAGTGTCACAAGCAGATATCAGTCAAATTCAGGTGAAGAATACTGGACTTCTGTGAAATATATCCTTAAGTACTTAAGAAGAACTAAGGATATGATGTTGGTCTTTGGTAATGGAGAACTTCAAGTCCAAGGATACATAGACTCGAATTTCATGTCCGATGTAGATGATCGAAAGTCGACATCTGGGAGTCTATTTGTGTGCAATGGTGGTGCTGTCAGCTGAAAGAGTTTCAAGCAAACCATGATAGCAGATTCCACCATGGAAGCAGAATATATCGCTGCATCAGAGGCTGTGAAGGAAGCATTCTGGTACAAGAAGTTTGCTGCAAAAATCAGAGTAATGCCATCAGATGCCATTCCTCTATACTGCGACAACAATGGCGCCATAGCCCTTGCTAAGAAGTCGAGGTCTCACCAAAAATCTAAGCACATTGAGCGGCGATACCACCTCATCCGCGATTACCTCGAGAAGGGATACGTCGAGGTCAAGAGAGTCAATTCCGCAGATAATGTGGCAGACCCACTTACAAAGCCGTTGGAACAACAAAAGATCGAAGCCCACCTTGAGAAGATGGGACTTAGACTTGTAGCCAATTGGCTTTAGGACAAGTGGGAAGATTGTTAGATATATGTGCCCTAAAAGCCAGAATTGGCTGACACTTGTAATACACTTCTAGAGGCAAAATTATAATTTTGACTATAATAAATAAAATGGATTATTTTCTATCACATATGTGTATTTAGTGTCTGTGATACATCCTTTGAGTTAATGGTAATGATAATTCATATTTTCAAGAGTTGAAAATTTAAGACATGAATAATCATTATTAACTCATAAAATGCTCCCGACCATAGGATCATCACGAGGAAGATGATTGATCCGAAAGATTGGTGTACAATCACTTCTCTTTAGTAGATGAGTCTTAAGTCTATGGTGTGGAGACGTCGGAGCGAGAGTACAAGTACTCGTTAGAGAATAGGGGCACTGAGCATGATCACCTCGAGTAGTCATTAGGAAGTCTACCTTCTCGTCAATGACTGACTCGATGCTGTAGTAGTGTGTCTGGTTCTTTGACCTGAGGTGCATCGACAGTTCACCTTGAGGGTGTTATAGTTTGACTACACCATAACTCGGTCTCCTAGCCATTTGGAACCCTGAGGTGTATGTTGGCTATAGCATGTTCATTGTAGGAACTGGATTGCATCAAGATGGATCTATCTAGCTCGGTGGTAGAGGAGCAGCCCTATGATGATCAAAAGAATCAAGTCCAAAAGCCCATGGCCATGGCAGAGTGAAATAATAAAAAGAGTTTCTATTTAGGTTTTCACATCGGACTTGAATCGAATGATTACATCATATGACAAAAACTAGGGTTTGACGAGTTCACCTTAACCCTAATCTGATCGGGGCTCAAGATAGAAGAACTTAATCACACAGGTAGCTGCACCAAGAGGTTCACATTCAGCTTTGATGGGTTGCCACCATATACTGCTAGGTATCACTGGTGGATTTTGGGAGCAATTAGAATGATTTAGATGATCAATCATTCTAGTTGTTCAAATCAGAAGAGTTCTGATCCATCGAAAGAAGTTTCGATGATGTCGATGATAGAGATCATGACATATCCCATTACCATACAGAACTGAACCTAACTGGGTCACACAAATAAGGATTTGAATCTAGTGATCATCAATTAAACTAATCCAGTTCAATTGATCTGAATGAGTTTAATTAGGTTCAAGGAAATCGTGCTAGCACTCGATTGAATCTAACGTTCTTCTTTTACTATCATAAATAGTTATCCTGACTGAGTCAAAAGAGTTTGTACTCAATCAAAGGCCTTCACTTAGTCTGACTGGAGTCTGTCCAGGTCAAAAAAGGGTTGTCTTATTTTGTAAGATAATACCTGCCATTTTTGGTCACCTGCCATTTCTCGTCCTTTGGCTTTGGTCAAAAGTTGACCTTTGATTGGTCAAATATTGATCATTGATACTTTAACTTCTGTCCACGTCTCATGCACCTATTAGAGAGCTGGTGGGGGCTTGTCCCCCTACCAGAAACTAGCAAGGAGGAGGGCGCACGCCACCCCAGGAGTTCTTGTTGGATAGGGACTCCATCTCCTTATTGGATTCTGAATAGACTCCTCCTAAGAACCAACTTTGACTGGTCTTAGGCGCCATCTAAGGATGAATCCAAGGGACTCTATTCCCACCAATCAGATTTAGATCTGATTTCACAAAGGGTTGTGATTGATTAGAAAGAAGAGGAGTTGGATAACGCATAGTCTATAAATAAGACCCTACGCCCAACTCAAACAGAAGAAGAGTTCTCCATGCCCTAAGGCTGCCTCTCTCTTCCTCCTTCATGCCAAGCTTATCTTCTCCCTCTCCTCTACAGCCTAAAGAAGTTTGGGATCTCAATTGATGCAATCTAGGCGAGATAAAAGCGACGGAAAGCTAGAAGGCTGTGCTGCTGCAAAGGACAACTACTGATCTTCGAAAGCTATTTTGAAGATCCTCCAAATTAGATTCAGATCTAATTTTTGGAGACGTGATAGAGAAGAAGAGGATCTCCAGATCCAGCCCGAGTGGATACCGATAGAGGTCAGGCACTTGCGTGGCTAGATCCAGAACCTTTCACTACTTACAGGATCATCAATGGATAATAGGATTCTCCTACATCAAGGTAAATTAAATATGATTTAATTTATCTATATTTTATTATAATTATTAGAATAATAAAAATCAGATCTGAAATATTTTAGATCTGATTTGGATCAAAGAGAAAAGTTTTTAAAATATATCTCCTGATCCGATCAGATCTGAACGAACCTAATCTAAAAAATCAGGATTTTCCTTCAGAGGCATCGTCAGGCGGATAGTGATAGCCATACTAACGGATCGTGGGCTGCATGAGATTGGTTACAGAGAAAGTGGTGTCATCAATAGTGATGGCCATGTTGTCCGATCGCATCGTCTATGGCAGACTGATGGTGACCGTTCATCCAGATTTAATAGCCGTGGCTCTGAGAAAGTAGGCATTGATTAGTGGACTTAGGCATATACCAATTTCAAAGAAATTTGGACTCTTGGAGGAGTTCGACCAAAGAGAAGGCTTGGAAGAAGTTCCACTCTTGTGGGAGTCCGACTGAAGCTCGGCCGCTGAGGAGTTCGGTTGAAGGGAGAGCTTGGAAGGAGTTCGACTCCTGTGGGAGTCCGACTAGAGCTCGACCGTCGAGAAGTTTGGTCGGAGCACAACCGCTAAGAAATTTGATCGAAGGGGGAGCTCGGAAGGAGTTTGGCTCCCATAGGCATCTGGCTGGAGGAGTGCGGAGGGAGTTCGACTCTCATGAAAGTCCGACCGAAGCTTGGCTGCTGAGGAGTTTGATCAGCTAAAGGAGTTCGGCTAAGGCTCGACCGTCGAAAATTCGAAGGAGCTCAATCGCTGAGAGTCCGAAGGAGCTCGACCGCTGAGTTTGACCGGCTAAAGAAGTTCGGCTAGGATCCATCCACTGAAACTCTTCCGTGGCTATCGATTGCGTTAAGCTGAGCATCAAACTGAACTTCGATAGAAGCGGGGTTTATTCCCAATAATACTTATAATTACTATCATAATGCAAATTTCATAATACAATTCTGCTAATAATACTTGTTATATAACTATAAAATATCTTTAGATAAGAATCATAGTATATAATAAGTGTCATAATTAATTTAATCATAAATTTAAATATAATAAATAATGCTAAAATATACATTACATAAATCATAATTAACAATAATATGAAATATGTAAGCAAGAACAATAATTATGGCATGTACTTATAATTCATGTTTAAACTATGATCCATCATATTTAACTAACTATGATTATAAAAATTCAAGATTATTCCTACCTTTGGATGTAGAACTTTCCATCTTTATGTAATTCAAGTTAGTCAACTTTTTATAATTAATTTTATATCAAACTACAGTCACCTTTGAATTTACTATAACAGATATATTTTTATATAATTTTATAACTGTAATGAGAGAAAACCATTAGTCCTCAATGACTCAGCTATCTAAGATCCATAGAGTGCTCCAGATCTTTTGGAGCTATGCAAAAATATACTTGAATAGTGTAATAGCAAGCAAAATTATTAATTAAATAATTTAATTATTTAAATATTTTATTTTATATAAGAGACTTAACCATAATATTTTTCAAACCATCATAGGTCCAACAATTTAAAAATCTCAAATCAGATGTAAAATGAGCAAGTTATAGCGATTTTAACCAAAAATTTTAAAATTAAAAGACTTAACTATAAATCTACAAAAATATAGGGCCATTTTTATAAAATAGCAACTTTAAAACTATTCAAAAATGATAGAAAATTTAATATAATTTATTAATTTATTGGGACTAAATTGCAAGACTATCCTAAAGGACTAAATTGTAAAACTATCCTAAAGATTTTTTCAAAATTTAAACTTTTTAAAGGCTTATCTATATATTTTTTTAAAAACAAAATTAGGTTAACGAGTTCAGGTTTGATCCAAAACTTTAATGGATCAAAACCCAAAATTTGATAGACTTTAATGGGTTTTGATCCATGTTTGAACGGGTTTGGATCTGGATCTAATACAATCCGAAATCCAATACCCAAAAAGCCCTTCTTCCCTAACCAAGAGAGAAGCTCTCTCTCACGCCGCACGAGTGGCCAACCGGCTCTCACCACCGCCACCCTTGCGGCTCTTGCCGGCCTTTGCCATTGCTGGATTCGAGGTCGTCGTCGACTCCCGCCGGCCCACCCCCCGCCTCCCTCCACCGCCACCCTCACGGCCACAACAAAACACCGTGAGACATCATCCACGCAATCGTTATCGCTGCCACCACCTCTCTCAACCATCACTGATGCAGCCATGATCACCGACGTCGCCAGCTTGTATTGTCGGTCCACCGCGATCGGCATGGCAGCAGTCATGACTGCTACCCCATTCACCGCTCCTCGTGGGCAGCCTTGGGGCAGCCCCAAAAGGGGCAGCCGGCGTGGGACACTGGCAGCCTGGTGGCCGCTAGACATCGGCCAAAACATTCAGCCACTATGAAGAGGGTACACCGGTGGCTTCCTACTTCTTTAAACCTTTTTTTTACTTTATTTAATCATAGAAAATTAAGAAAAACTTTATTTTAATTTCCTGCTATTGATTTAATTCAAAAAAATTGATTTAATATTTTTAAAATAAATAAAAATATTTTACATAAATATGAAGCATAGATTCTGTGCTTTGATACCACATGTTAGATAATTTAATTTTTTATACCTAAATCGTACTTCAATATTCATGCAAAATCAAATAAAACATATCTTACATTACGCCATCGTCTCACTAATATAATAATCTCATAGCCCGTAGAGCATCCGATTTATGTTCTACAAGTGGTTGGTGATCTCTCTCCTCATCCTTCATCTTAATGCGGATGATCGATGAAAATCGTCATACCTTCCTGAGAGTTAAAGAAAAGAAATCAGGCCATTTCTATTTATACTATACTTATCTTATCCTATCAAAAGATTTATTTCTAATTAGAGAAATTTCAGTCTAAGTCTTATTAGAAATAGAATTCTTTAATTAATTGGGCTCACCGTAATTGATTTAGGACTTGACTCAATGAGTTAAACCTGACTAAGTGACAATTAGATCATATTAGGAGTTAAATCCAATATCAAAATCATGTGATCCAGCTCTAAGGTCTTGGCTTAATCACATCCTAAACAGCGAACCTTATCTCTTGCTTGCTAAAATAGAAGCATGAGCGGACTGAAGTTAGGATGTTGTTACCATAGGGCAGGGTGAAGGAAGGGCCAAGAGATGTTCTTGCTTGCCTGCCTTCAGCCAGCTTCAAACTTTAGTGAAAATTTATTCCCGCCATGCAAAGATCAGAAAGAAATTACCACAACGACATTGTAACTTGGTTATGGCAAATTGATTTTTTGTTTTTGCACAACTTTTGGGACCAAAATACCCACAAACTTAACAAATACAACAGTAGTCCACCACACAGGCTCCATGACTGTGTTACTATAGATATGCATGACACATGAAAGGCCAGAGAGTAAACTATCCTATCCTAGAAACAGGCTACTTTACACTTTGTTAAACAGCAAAATTGCAGTTAGTCGTTGATAATTGCATCCTTGTGAACTTCTTGTAAAATTAACTACCGTAGGACAAAAGTCAGTATGACGTGAATACATCATTAGGAAAACCCCTGCTGCATCATTTCCTTTAATCAAAGAATGAAGAAGCTTGATCCATGAACGCGTTAGTACAGTGATCCCCATATCTGAGTTGGGAAGAGTTTCAAAGTCCCATGTTTTGAGGACTCACTGTAGAGAGAGAGAGAGAGAGAGAGGTCAACTCCTGGTTCATATAAAGTGGCCACAAGTTTTCAAATGAATAATGTATGTAGAACAATAGCATAAAATATAACTAATGTTCAGAAATGAAACAAAGCATTACATTGTCAGGTATCATCATGAAGCTAAGAAAGCTGTCCAATCATATGTTCAAGAAAAATGTTAATGGTTCAACAAGATAATATGATTCAACATTGCAAGAATGAAATTGCATGAAAGAGCTTCAAGTTTAAACATCAAAGAAGGTTGATTCATGGGCTTTCTGAGCCCTCGTGCTCTTAATTATACACTATATACGTTTGTATAGAAGATCTAAGATTTGAGAATCTATGCTTCGTTGGACATTTGGGAGTTACATTGGGTTTATTATAGACCATGGATATTTGTATAGGAGTTAAAAGATTTGAGAACCTATGCTAGGCTGGATATTTCTGGGCTAGATTGGGTATTACTTGGTTTTTGAACTCCTTAATTATAAAGGCCAACCTACTAGAATTATTTGAGGACCTCTCCAATACAATCTTATGAAGTCATTAGCTCTAAGGAATTTCAAAGATGTTGTCAGCTGCATTTGTCTGTGTGAGTAGTTTCTTGCAGCGAACTAAATGGAGATAACTAAAACGCAATATGAAATCCAACATTGAAGAACTATTTTTGGCTACATACCAAGAAGAACCAAAAAAAAAAAAAAGAAAAAAATCCCAAAAAATGAATTTTGTCCAATGGAGTTCTGAAAAGAAAGGCCTATATACACTCATAGGTATTCAATATTAGCATATAAATGGAGAATAAGATGAAGGAAAATAAGAAAGCATGAAGAAAGGAGAAGGTTGGTAGGAGGAGCGAGTGAGAACGCCAAGCACTCAAGAGAGTCAGCAAAAGGCGAGTGGTGATGAGAAGGGACAAACAAAAACAGCTTGGGTTTAATGGAGAGGGAGGGAAGGCAAAGCAAGAGAGATGGAGAGGTGCTTGTTTTAGGGATGGCAAGTTTAGCCAACTCACCAGGTACCCGATCCTATCCGACCTAAATGGGATAGTTTTTATCCGATCTGATTAGAATCTAGGGCGGATATAGGTTCTAGAAAGAATATCTGAAGTGAGTTCAGATTGGGTACGAATAATGGCATGCCCCGCTCCGAATCTGATCCAATATAACTTTAATCTATATCTCCCTTTGAAAATTATACTTAGTTTATAATGCTTACATGTACCCGATCCAACCCAACCCCTCTTATTTATCCGACCTGCATCTCTACTTGACCCAATCTAACCCGACACAACCCAAGATGGGTACGGAGCGGGTATGGATATGGACTTTTATCCGACCCATTGCCATCTCGATTTTGTTTTGAACATTTCCCTCCTTTAGGTTTATAGTTTTGAATGCCCACTTAGTCTTCACCTACAGAAACCAAATTTGCCACATAGGCCTCTATGTGGGATGCCAAGCTCACATGTGACCTAAATAGAGTGCGGAACATCATAGCATAATTACATCATAATGCTAGCTTATTTAAGTAAATTATGATAAACTGATAAATTCTTTGAGAGGAATAAACACAACATCCTTGCAGGTCCTTGTATTTAAGTATAACTTGAAAGCAATCAAAACTTCATATGTTACACCATATCTTTTCAAAGTTTTTTATTATATCATAAACATTAGTTGTTAATTATTTCCAAACATCTTTAATCACTTTTTTTTCTTTTCACATAACTATTCTTTTCTTAATAACCCTTGTTTAATGTCCATGTCAGCATTGTATTTTTTGCATTACCTTGGTGCTAGCATTTTTCATCAAAAAAGAAAACCTTGGTACTAGTATTTGGGCAAGCCATACATGTGCTTTGTTCAAAAGGGAGTTAATGAGCATGAATTCCATTTATTAATCAAGGGATATACAGCTATGCTCTTCTCTCTCCTTTTCTGATGGGGATTGGAAAGAAGACCAACTAGCCTGTCTAATTAACATTCTAAGTTGGGCATAAGGTAGGATTTGGTTTTTTCCCAAAGGGATGCCTACATTCCTTGCTAGATTAAGGCCTTATTTGGGATTGGTGTTGGCAGTAGAGCTTTTAGAAGTAGAATTTTTACAAAAAACTGTTTACTATTTAGTAACCACATTTATAAAGTGCTTTAGAACTTTAATATATTTTTAGCAACTAAAATAAAAAAATATTTTTAATATGATAAAATGATAATAAAAGATATAGTATAATATTATATAATAGAGAATAATATAATATAATAATATATATTATTATATATTAAAATATTATTATCATATAATATAACATAATATTATAATATTATATTATATTATTATAATTATAATATAATATAATATATTGGTTATAATCTAATCTAACAATAGATTATAATATATTATATTATACTATTATAATATTATTATATTATATTATTATAATATAATAATATTATAATATATTATATTATATTTATAACTTAAATATTATTATATTTTAAAATATTATTTTATTATTATTATCATATAATTTAATATAATATAATATTATACTATACAAATATATAACATAATCTATTATAGTATTATTATATTATAAAAATATAATTTGATATAATAATAACTAATAACATAATATTATAATTTTGATGATGAATCAACAATGGATCGATGGTGGTTTGCCAAAGAATAGTCAATGGAAACCATAAGAAATTTCATAAGTTTTGCCATTATTTGATTAGGGATTACGTTCATGAGCTAAGAGGAGGAGGGATGGTTTTCTTATAGTGGAGATCTAGAGCTTTGAAGAGCCCTAGATCTCCCAATCCTTGCTGAACTCGGGGAGAGGAGGCCGACTCCCATCGGGAGTCCTCCTCTTTCGATTTTCTTCTTCTTCTTCTTTTTTGTTGCTTCTAGAGGATTATTATATTCTCCTTCCTTAAAATAATTTTATCCTTGAAATAAGCATATTGCAAAGTTAAAAACTTAAGGGTATAAATTTCTTATGCTATCATCAAGCTCCTAAGTAGTATTCTTCACTCAAAAGAAATTCCAATCATATCCTCCAAATTAGAATAAATCTTTACGATCAAATTTAAATAACTTAAACTACCATTCTTTTGCTGTATACTCTGATCTAAATCTATCGAATATCTCAAATTTATAATATAATTTTTGAACTAATAAAATCATAAATTGTCAATTCCTCAAATTACAATCCAAGATACAAATTATCCATCCAAATCCTATAAATCACCTCATCACAATCCTTAGTAATCATAACCCTAGATTTTGATATTCTTTATGTCATGCTCTCATTATAAAATCTAATCCACTAATAGAACTAAATATATTTTTCATTTACATGTGAGTTTCATGCATGATCCTCTTGTTGGTTCAATGCTCGAAAAATATTTATCCCTTGTATGATGCAATTCTTTCCAAGGTCATATCCTAAATAACTTTCCAAAATTGTAATGATCAATTAACATCAAAATTAGAAAAGTCATCATGATCTTCACCTATATCAAGTTTAAAATTTTAAAATGATCTAAATAACAATTAAACAAGTACATCCAACATAATACAGCATATCAATATATATCCTACTTTATTCCAGAGTCAATACCTCTCATACTTAAGTCAAAGTTTGCCTATTGAAATCCAAGACATAACTCATCAATTCTGGTATATGCATTATATGCCACTTATGCATAAATTTCATCACAATATCTATTGATCCAAAATCCAAACTTTGAATCCTTTCTGCTATTTCTATCATATCCCTAGTAATCATAACTTTATACTCAAATACCACTCAAGTCACAATCCCTGGTGATCATAATCTTAAACTCTGATATTATTCTATCACATCCTATTGATCATAACCCAAAGTTTTGATATCGCTTATGTACAGTCCTTAATGACCTTAAACCTAAGCTCTGATACCACTCTGTCATGCCCTAAATGCAGCATCCGGATGGAATATGTAATGGCTGCATACTTCCTAGAGCAAGGCCTAAAGAATATGCAAGACCTAATGTAAGCATCCGGTATCGCTCTGATATCAAGTGTTGTATCTACGATTGCTCGGAACCATAATTGTAGATCTAATCTCTTGCATGAAATCTAGATATTAATCCAAAAACCTGAAGAAGAACAAAATAAATAGAGGAATCTAAGTCTTGGCGTTGGAACCAGAAAGAAGAGAGTTAGAAAGAAAAGCTCTGTATTGATTCCACTCCTTGTAAAAGTTATAATTCCTAGATTTATATACTCTAAAATTTTTGCTATACTACATGAACCCTAATAAACATGGACCCCAGCTAAAAAACTCTCCTAGACTAAATCCAATACATGAAAGTACTTACCAAACTCATGTATATATATCGCACATGCTCTCACCTCCTGGATCTAAATTCGACCCATAAATGAGTTAGCCTCCTTAAGACCTTTTTGGACTAGGCCTTAAGATCCCTTGGATTAATTCTAATCCAAGATCAAATAGAAAATCCATCCTATTTTGTACGCCACCATCGAGCCAGCTCTATCAAAAGCTGAGCTAGCTCGACTGCATCTCGTTCGAACACTATCTTCTGTCTGTCTGAGAGAGTTGGCTCGAATCTACCTTGAGTCAGCTCGATTTCAGTCTGAGCTGGCTCGACTATGTATCTGAGCTAGCCCGCCTGTGTGTCAGTCCCTTGTCTTAGCTGATTCTTCTTCAAACTTTGGCTTCTTTACTCTACCTTATATTTTAGATCTTCGGAGCACCTACCAAATTCCTCAAGATTCTCACACCTAAACTTCAAGTCCGTACAGGGCTACACACCATATTTACCTAGGATAACTTCTGTCCTAATCCTAGAACTCACTTCTATCCTAGACTTTTCGGAGCCAACATCCTGACTTCTTTCGTGATTTTTCAAGGCTTGGGAGCACCACCAATCCTAACAATCTTCACTTTAGTGCGCCCAAGTCTTATTACACCCTTGGCAATGTCTTCCTACATGATCCCATTGTTGATGCATTTTCTGATAGCTTCTTGTATACACCTTATCACTGCCATCCTTCTTTAGTTGCTGAGCTTTCTTTAAGGCCTTTGGGATGATCGTCTTTACCGTTGAAGACCTTGGCTTGCACCTATGCACCAACCTTGGATTTGTAGGTATCCTTCTGCTTGGTAGGTACATCACTTATCTTGAACTTTTTTGAAGAATCTATAGTAATCCTATACCGGCATCCACTGTATATCCTGACATGATCTTCTCAGAACTTTACTTATCCTCCTGCACGTATTGCTCTACATGAAACTGTGCATCTCCAACGTTGATGCTAAGATATAGGTCCTCCTGCACTCCTCCACTCTGAACTTATATCAAAATTCTATCCACCGGTGAAGCCACCTCTGTCAGATGCTTCACCTAAAATCGAAGTCTTTCTAATACCATAGAAGTCAACTATTTGACTAAGTTCTTCGAGGCCAACCACCCAATGCTGTACTGTTGAGAAATGTATCCTAAAGCCAATCATCTAGATTGTAGATGGTTGAGCTAAATATAATTTATACTTAAATTTAATTAAATAAAATTATTATTCTAATAAATTCATCACTTTATGCATCTTTCTGTACTAAACTCTCTATGATGAAGTTCTTAGGACTATTTTGACTCAACAAAAGAGGATTTATCATTTAGTCCTTAAAATGATCACGACCAATGATTTGTTGTTACCTAGAACGATAACGTTAATCAAAAGTAGGTCACCGTGTGCCATAAGTGTTGGTTGTTCTTTTAACCAAGAAGCATGGTGATGCTGTTATGGCATGCAGGTAAAATATAGGAGTATATTTCATCGATCATGATCCAACTATGAAGCTCTCTTTTATCAAGAGTTGCTTGTAAAAGATATGGATATATGTGTCCTTTAGACCTGAGATCACTATGGTGACTTACAAATAACTCACTGTATTTAGATACTGGACTACCTAAATTTTTAATTTAGTGATGGAAGGCTACTGGATGCAATCAAGTACTTGGCTTATCGGTGCATGAGTCAAAATGGGATTGACCCCTTCAAGTGTTGGAGCAAGTGCATCGCTATATTTCAATTTAGTAAATCCTCGATTGGGGTAGTCCATATGATGGATGCTGAATTTTGAAATATGATATGGATAAAATTTTAGGATTGGTAGTTAATCCTAGATCATCCTATGAGCATTATGGTCAAGGAGATGAATTATATGGTAACCATATACCATAGGTTCGTCATTATTGCATTATAATTTTTTGACCTATCCGGACATTGGATATCATTGCTAGATGGTTATATTAATTGATATAAAAAATTAATTTCTGTGCTATCAGCTTAGGATTCAAATCTATAAGGTCACACACAATAGAAGTTCCGACCTGATCTGATGGCTGATCGAGAGTCCCACTGGATTGGAACGTAGTTATTTATTAAAAGATTAATTAGTAATTAGATTGCTGATTACCTCAATTTGATTGAACGATGAAGAATTGATCAAGTCAAATTGAATTTGATTTAATTTAGTTGACCTAATCAGATCATGTGATGATCTAATCACTTAGGAAGATGGATCATGATTTGATCAGAGGTTGATTAGATCAGAGGTTGAACCTAATTAATTTTTAATTTGATTAAAAATTAATTAATTTGGGTTAAATCTAATTTGATTAGGTTTGACCTAATCTAATTGGGTCTAGAGTTATTGGTTTAGTTGAAACCAATTTGAACCAATTCAAAGTAAGTTTGAATTTAAACATCTATCTCTCTACGCTATTGATCTTTGACCCATTCTCCTTCTCAATGCATATTAGGAATGTACGTGGAAATTCTCATGCTAAGAAGCCTTCTGCGCCCCTTCTCTTATCTTCTTTTGACTTGGTCTAAGGGTTGGGTCAATTCAAAGTAAGTTAAATTTTGAATTCAACTTGATTTGTTAGTGTTTGAAACCACATCTCCCTCTCATCCTTATCTAGTCTCCATGCCTTCTCATTTATTTGATCATCATTTTATTTGTGCACATGCAAGAAGGAGAGTCCTTCTATATGTTAAACATTGGGATGGGCATTGGAATAAGATAAGGAGTCCTCTTGAATTTTAAATTTAAGATATTGATTTAAACAAGTTCAACCAAACCTGTCCTTATCCTCCATGCATTGATGCCTATTAAAATGGGATTTCTTTTGGGCATGCGCATGTGAGAAATAAGGAGAGATGCATGGGTGTGCGTGAGGGATGAGAAGGATTCTATGAGATAGAAATCAAAGATAGGCGCGCATCTCTTTTGGCATAAGATTTTTTATAGAGAAAAAGGGATCAAGGTCCTTATGGGTGTGTGCTAAAATCTTAGAGTTGGGACTCAAGTTTTTGGATGGAGAGTTTGAGTACCAGATCTCTATCGATTTTCACCACCATCTCATCTTCCTTTATTGCATTTTTTGATCTTCTAAAGCATCCAAGAAATCGAGAGCAAATCATCAATTAGATTGACGAAGATCAGCCATCAAAGGTCCTAGCGAGGAGCTAGCACTCCAGAAGAACTGATCAGGACTAGGAGCTCAGTGTGGACTCACCATAGAGGCTGGACACATGTGCAGCTGCAACGCGATAAGAGAGCATCTTTTGATGGATCCAAATTACGATGATCATCTATCCACACATAGATACTATGTTCTAAACATAGATCGGTCAGCAAATATGATTTGTTGATTGAATGCATTTTATTATTTTGATTCATATAAGCATGTCAAAAATCTTGAGTAGGATTTTATGATTAGATCACAGCATGCATAGAATTAACTTTAGATTAATTTTGCTTTCGCTGTAATTAAGTTTCGAAAAAGTTTCAAAAGGCATGCCCTAAATCCTGCTAGATTTCCTTCAAATGGTATCAGAGCAAGGATTGCTCGACATGCTTAATATGTAAATTAGAAAGATTTAATGTGTAACACAATGATCGCACAGATTGTAGGTTATGCTATTGTAAGGTTTATCCCTTACAATGAAAAGATTATCTTGGTATATTGCGATCTATAACTTTGATCATAAAAATTTTAGATGTGATCTAATGATTTTTTATTATATATTTTAAATTATTTTAATCTAAATTTTATCATAAATTTATGTTTAGATTAGATCTAAATATTTCATGATTTTTATATAATGTACATAGGTTTAGATTAAACCTGAACAAAATCTTGTGAAGGTTCTGTTCGCTGGTTGAGCCAGCTGTCTCAAAAATCGAGCTAGCTCGACCAACGTGCTAGCTTGAAATGGCTCTGTGGCCTTCTATTCGGATCGGCTTGATCAGAAATCGAGTCGGATCGACTTCTGTCCAGGCTGGCTCGAATGAAATCTGAGCCAGCTCGATGGAAAGTTGGCCTTTCAAGCTTTTACTCGAGCCAGCTATCTTAGGAACCGAGCCAGCTCGACTGAGAAGTAGGATAAAACTTTTTGCTGACTATTTTTAATTAAATAAACCTACAACTAATGCTTGTTTGTGAAATAAATCGATCCATTTTTGAAATGAGTCGACCTATTTAGTGAAATAGTACTAGGTTGTAAAGAATCTTTTAAAAACTAAAAATTATTTTTGAAATACCAAACCCCAATCCATTAGCCCAAAATTTAATTAAAAGAATTGAGTATTGTCTAGTAGGATCTAGAATTATGAATCAAAGATTCTAAGATAAATTCATAATTCTATGGATTAAAGGATTAGATGAATTAGATCCATTAATTAGATTAGACCTAAGGTTAGCTAAAGAATAGCTTAATCTAAAGTAGTTGATCAAATCTAACCAAGTGTTGACTTAAATTAGATCAAGAATACTCTAGAATCAACTTCAATAGTTATAGTTGGATGGGTCCATGTCTTTAATGAGACCAAGATGAACTTAATTCATAGCTAAGTGGTCTAGCCCAAAATTACTAGGTTGATCGGATCAGACCTAATTAACCGGTTGGTGTCTAAGGTAACTCTGACAGTTTAGACTATTGATTTTTAATTGAAGGCTACTTGCACTGATTCAATCTTTGATGAGTTAATGGCATATCTCTTCCACTGATCTTACTTATCTGGCCGACATGATTGATTAGGATTTGATTAGATCACTTAGTGATTCGAGCTGATCCATATCACTAAAAATCAATTTGACTTATTTTAATTCCGTAAGACCGAATTAGGTGCCCATGGACCAAAATTGATCCTAGTCCTCATTAATTGACTTGATGAAGTCAATGAGAGGATTTGACTTGGTGAAGTCAGTAGAAAAAATATGGTCCGTATCCTTTCTATCTCAAATCATAAGTAAATTAATTTTTTTAAAATTATTAGATCCTTAAAATGATTAAGTTATGGAGATAATCAAGCCATAGCCTTCCATTAAAATAAATAGTAATAAGTCCAATTTTCTGGATGGACATTGGAGGTGCCTTACATCTGGTGTTTATCTAGATATTAAAATTATTATCCATCATATGATGATTAGGTCGCACTCTCTTAATGATGATTAGGTTAGCCAGAGCTTTCTTCGGACCTATTTATCATTGATTTGATACACCAAAGTCAATCATATTAATGGTTGGACCTAACTAGACCTTTTCAGTAGAGGTCATAGCCTACTGAATTAGCTTCTAGGGTAAAATCTAATTATTAAAAATTATTTAAAAAAATAATTGATTGTGAACCTACCTATAGATGCACGTGGGTTAGCTAGAGCTTTTTTGGGGCTCATTTTTAGTCTATATAGATTTCAGTACCCACTAAAGAGTTAGTATAATTTTTCAAATTGGAGGTAGAGGCTACTGATTTATTTAAAAATAGTGGAGAGGCCTTTAGACTAAAGTTCAAGTCTTTAGGATTAATTAATTCAAGTACTAATAAAATTTTATATTTTTCTTTCAGATAAATAGAATGACTAGTGTAAGTTTGCTCCATTCACTGCTGGACAGTGACAAGCATTTAGGATCTAACAATGAGTCTAGTATTAACCCTAATCAAATAGATCCAAAGAGGAATGGTCCTCTTAACTTGAATAGGTTGAACAGCAAAAACTAGCAAAGAGTTACTGGGCAAGGATGTTATATGATAACATCTTACAATTTCATTGTTTGTGATACATCTACCTAGGTATTAGATATCGGAAGTCCAATTCACATATGCAATTTATTGCATGGACTTCAAATTGATAGAAAATTTGAAAATGGTGATAGATTTCTTAATGTTGCGGATGGAAGTAAAGTTTTAGTCCTAGTATTAAAAACTCTTGAACTATTTTTTAAAAATAATATTATTATTTTAAGTGATTGTCGCTATTGTCCATCTTTTATGATGAACATAATATCTATTGGGCTTTTGGTTTAGAATAGTTATTATTTATCAATAAAAAAAATTATTATGATATCATTATGAATGTTGTTACAGTAATGCAAAGATAATTAAGAAATAATATTTATATTTTATCATAGTCTATTAGTATCATGTACATGTCAAACAAACATCCAAAATTAGATCATGTTTCTAATGCCTATCTTTGGCATTTTGGCTAGATCATATAAACAAGAATAAGATTAATAGGTTAGTCAAGAAGAACACCCTTGACATTGATGATTGTGAATCATTGAATACCTATGAGTCCTATCTTCTTGGTAAGATAATCAAATCATCTTTTTACTGAAAAAGATGAATGGACCACTAAGCTTCTGGGTCTAGTACATACTGATGTAAATGGACCTATGAGCACATGTGCTAGAGATGGGTTCTACTACTTCATTACATTTACTGATGACCTATATAGGTATGGATACGTCTATCTTATGAAGAGTAAATTTGATTCGTTTAAAATATTCGGATAGTATAGAAATGAGATAGAAAAATAACTTGAAAAGAGTATTAAAACTCTTTGGTCTGATCAAGAAGGTGAATATCTTTCCAATGAGTTTTTGAAGTATCTAGAAGAGAATAGGATTCTCTCACAATGGACCTCTCCTGAAATACCATAGCATAATAGTGTATCTAAAAGAAGAAATCAAACTCTATTGGATATGGTTCGATCCATAATAGAATTTATGAGTCTGTCAATTTTTTTTTGGGGTTATGCATTAAAGACTGCTTGTTTTATTCTGAACAATATTTTAAGCTCCATACGAGATATGGACTAGACATAGGCCGACACTCTCACATCTTAGGATTTGAGGATGTCTGGCTTATGTAAAATATTTGCAGACAGAAAAGCTTGGATCCAAGTCTGAAAAGTATTTATTTATAGGATACCCCAAAGAAACTAGAAATTATTACTTCTACCATGCTGAAGAGCAAAAGATGTTTGTCAGCAATAAGGCAGTCTTTTTAAAAAAGAAGTTCCTTGTGGAAAGAACAACTGCCTCTAATATTGAGCTTGGTATAGTTCGATAAGTAAAAAAATCGACACATTCTAGTGAACCTATAGAACTAAATTTAATAAGATTAAACCCAGACCTATTGTAGAGGCATCCTTGAGGAGATCCAGTAGAGTACCATGTCAACTGGATAGATACTATAATTTCTTGCTCCAAGATGGTGATCCTATCGAACTCGATGAGAATGATGAGGATCCGATCATCTACATGGATGCTATGCAGAGGACCGACTTCGATAAGTGGCTAGAAGCCATGAAGTTTGAAATAAAGTCCATGAAGGTCAACAGTGTATGGACACTGATTGATCCACCTGAAGAGATAAAATCTATTGGGTGTAAGTGGATTTTAAAAAAAAAATGGGGTGCAGATGGAAAGGTGAAAATCTATAAAGTCCATCTGATTGTCAAGAAATATCGTCAGTGTTATGGTATTGACTATGATGAGACATTTTTTCTAGTCGCAATACTCAAGTCCATTCAAATTATGCTTACGATAGTAGCATACCTAGACTATAAGATCTGATAAATAGATGTAAAAATAGCTTTTCTAAATGAAAAGCTAGATAAAGAGGTGTATATGATACAGTCTGAGGATTTCACATCTATAGATGAGTCCAAAGTGTGCAAACTTTAGAGATCCATCTATGGATTGAAGCGGACATCTCAAAATTGAAACATGCATTTTGATAAGATGATCAGAACGTATGGCTTCGTTAAGAATGAAGAAGAACCTTGCATGTATAAATAGGCTAACGGTTCTATAGTATATTTCTTGTACTGTATATGGATGATATTCTCTTAATCGAAAATGACATTCCTGCATTACAGAGAATAAAGATTTGACTATCATCATAATTCTCCATGAAGAACTTGGGAGAAGCTTCCTACATTCTAGTGATGAAGATCTATAGGAATAGATCTAAAAGATTGCTTGGATTATCCCAGTCCATGTACATTGATACCATGCTGAAGAGATTCAGCATGGAGAATTTTAAGAAGGGCTATCTTCCGATAGACTATGAAATTTCTCTCTCAAAGAGAGATTGTCTGACAACTCCTCAAGAGAAAGAGCGTATGAGTGGAATATCATATGCTTCGATAGTGGATTCTATTATGTATGCCATAACGTGTACGAGACCAGACGTGGCATACTCACTAGGAGTAGTGAGTAGATACCAGTTTGATCCAGATGAGAATCACTGAAAGGTTGTAAAGAAAATTCTGAAGTATTTAAAAAATACCAAGGACCAGTGGCTCATCTATAGAGATACTAACTTGAAACTTATGGAATATATTTATTCCAATTTTCAATCAGATCACGATGACAGTAAGAGTGTGTCAGGTTATATGTTTATCCTGAATGAAAGAGTGATCTACTAAAAAAGTTTCAAGCAGCACACTATGACTGCAAAGTTGTGTGGCTGCAAGATGGAGTATGTCGTGGCATCTGATGCTGCGAAGAAAGCTGTGTCTGTAAAAATTCATCAACGAGCTAGAAGTGGCACCCTCTTTGGATGGTCTGGTTCTGCTATACTGTGACAGCGCTGGAGCCATAGCTCAAGCGAAGGAGTCGAAGGCACATCAGCACACCAAACATATTCTGCATCGCTACCATCTTATACGTGAAATTATAGAACGAGATGACGTTGAGCTTCAGAAGATTGATGAAAAGAAGAACATGGTCGATCCATTTACTAAAGCTCTCAGAATCAAAGAGTTCAATAATCATAAATGAAAGATGAGTATTCGATACTATTCTGAGTAGCTTTATTTTAAGTGGGAGTTGTTAAAAAATGTATCCTAAAATCAATCATCTAAGTTGTAGATGGTTGAGCTAAATATAATTTATACTTAAATTTTAATTGAATAAAATTATTATTCTAACAAATTCATCACTTTGTGCATCTTTCTATAATGAACTCTATGTGATAAAGTCCTTAGGACTATTTTGACTCGACAAAGAAGGATTTATCATTTAGTCCTTAAACTGATCACGATCAAATGATTCGTTGTTATCTAGAATAACAACGTTAATCAAGAGTAGGTTGTTGTGTGCCATAAGTGTTGATTGTCCTCTTAACCAAGAAGCATGATGATGCTGTTATGGCATGCAGGTGAAATGTAGGGATATATTTTACTAATCGTAATCCAACTACGAAGCTCTTTTCTGTCAAGATTTGCTCAAGAAGGATATGGATATATGTGTCCCTTAGACCTGGGATTGCCACGGTGACTTATAAGTAACTCACTGTACTTAGGTACTGGACTACCTAAATTTCTAATTTAGTAACGAAAGGCTACTGGGTGCAGTCAAGTACTTAGCTTGTCGGTATATGAGTCGAGATGGGATTGACCCCTTCAAGTATTGGAGCAAGTGCAGCACTGTATTTCAATTTAGCAAATTCTCAGTCGGGATAGTCCATATGATGGACACTGAATTTTGAAATATAATGTAGATAAAATTTTAGGATTGACAGTTAATCCTAGATCATCCAATGAGCATCGTGGTCAAGGGGATGAATTATACGGTAACCATATACCATAGGTTCGTCATTGTTGCATTGCGACTTTTCAATCTATTCGAACGTCGGATATCATTGCTAGATGGTCACATTGATTGGTATAGAAAATTAGTTTCGCTGCTACTTGCTTAGAATTTGAACCTATGGGATCACGCACAATAGAAGTTCCTACCTGATCTAATGGCTGATCAAGAGTCCTACTGAATTGGGACTCAGTTATTTATTAAAAAATTAATTAGTAATTAGATTATTGATTAGCTCAATTTGATTAAGTGATAAGAAATTGATCAAGTCAAATTAAATTTAATTCAATTTAGTTGACCTGACCAGATCATGTGATGATCTAATCGCTTAAGAAGATGGATCCTAATTTGATCAAAGATTGGATCTAATTAATTTTTAATTTGATTAGAAATTAATTAGTTTAGGTTAAACCTAATTTGATTAGGTTTGACCTAATCTAATTGGGTCTAAAGTTTTTAGTTGAAACTAATTTGACCCAATTCAAAGTAAGTTTGAATTTAAACATCTATCCCCCTGTGCCATTGACCTTTGACCCATTCTCCTTCTCAACACACATTGGGAATGTGCATGGGAATTCTCATGCCAAGAAGCCTTCTGCACTCCTCTTATCTTCTTTTGACTTGGTCCAAGGGTTGGATCGATTCAAAGCAAGTTAAATTTTAAATTCAACTAGATTTGTTAGTATTTAAAACCACATCTCCCTCTCATCCTTATCTAGTCTCCACGCCTTCTCATTTGTTTGATCGTCATTTTATTTGTATGTACGCAAGAAGGAGAGTCCTTCTGCATGTTAAACATTGGGGTGGGCGTTGGAATAAGATAAGGAGTCCTCTTGAATTTTGAATTCAAGAGATTGGTTGAAACAAGTTCAACCAAACCTATCCTTATCCTCCCATGCATTGACACCTATTAAAATGAGATTTTTTTTGGGTGCACATGTGAGTAATAAAGAGAGATGTGTAGGTGTGCATGAGGGATGAGAAGGATTCTATGAGATAGAAATTAGAGAGAGGCGCGCATCTCTTTTGGCATAAGATTTTCCATAGAGAAAAAGAGATCTAGGTTCTTATGGGTGTGTGCTGAAATCTTAGAGTTGGGACTCTAAGTTTTTGGATGGAGAGTTTGAGTACCAGATCTCCACCAGCTTTCACCACCATCTCGTCTACCTTCATTGCATTTTTTGATCCTCTAGAGCATCTAAAAAATCAGGAGCAAATCATCGATTGGATCGACGAAGATCAACCATCGAAGGCCCCAGCAAGGAGCTAGCACTCTGGAAGGACTGATCAGGATCAGGAGCTCCGTGTAGACTCACCATAGAGGTTGGACATGTGTGTGGCTGTAGCACGATGAGAGAGTATCTTTCGATGGATCCAGATTATGGTGATCATCTATCCATGCATAAGTACTATGTTCTGAACATAGATCGATCAGCAAATGTGATTTGCTGATCGAATGCATTTTATTATTCTGATTCATATAAGCATGTTAAAGATCCTGAGTAGGATTTTATGATTAGATCATAGCATACATAGAATTAACTTTAAATTAATTTTGCTTCCACTATAGTTAATTTTTAAAAAAGTTTTGAAAGGCATGCCCTAAACCTTGCTAGGTTTTCTTCATGCACTGCTGGGCTTGCCACTGCACCTCGAACATTATCGCTGCCCCTTCGAACCCTCCACACTTTACAAACCCATCTGAAGCTATCTCGTATATACTGCACCCTACGAGCTCCTTTAAAACTGTCAGGAGCTCATCCGACTCTTCACTTTTAGCGACTAAAATGATGGAATTTGACTTTTCTCCTCCTTTGCATTTTTTTCAAAGCGGACATTCTCGCTTAATTAAAGTGTCCTGCTTCACCACACTTGAAGCACTTCTTGGACCCTTGCTACCACTTTGCTCGCCTTTCTTCTTTCCTTTTCTTGGCCTCTCTAAAACCATGAGACCCTCTTGGAAGATCTTTCTCTTCATTATTCATTTTCGTTATTCGTTGGATCTTAGCACTGATACGATCTTCTCATACATCAGTATCTTCTTACCATACAGCAATGTCATCACCAACAGATCGAAGCTCCTGGACAGCGAATATAATAATAATAAATTTTTATCCTCCTCTTTGAGATCCACCTCTATATTGAGCAAGTTCATGCTCATCCAGTCGAACCACTGAATATGACCTGCAATATCCTCATCCTTCTACATCTGAAGGCTGTATAGTTGCTTCTTCAGCATCAACTTATTGTACATGTTCTTTTCCATGTACAACTATTATAATCTTGACCATAAATTCTTGGATATCTTCTCCTCCAACATTCTATACAGCACCTCATGTGCCAAACAAGCTCTAATTATGGCACATGTCCTTTTCTCCAAGGATATCCATACCTTGTTTATTATCTTCTCTGGCCTATCCTCCAAGATCGAATCCAGCTCCATCTAAACTAGTAGATCCTTCATCCTAATCCTTCACATTGTGAAACTTTTTTTTTCATCAAATTTTTCAAATCTTACCCTCAATCCGCTATTCTCCATGATCAAATTAAATCAAAAATAGCAAACAGATAGATCTAAAAAGTACCTTGATTAGGGATGATAGACAGCAGTCCTATGATTTTTTTTCTTCCTCACAAAGTCTGGAGAAAACTTTAGATCTGAACTTGACTACTGATCTTTGCTGAAATCTGATCTCCTTCCTCCTTCATGCTCAACCAGGCTCTGATACCAATTGTAAGCATCTGGTATTGTTTTAATACCAAGTGTTGTGCCTATGACTACTTAGAATCATAGTCGTAGATCTGATCTCTTGCATGAAACCTGGATGTTAATCCAGAAACCTGAAGAAGAATAAGATAGATGGAGGAATCTAGGGCTTGGCATTGGAACCAGAGAGAAAGGAGAGAAGAGAGTTAGGGAGAAAAGCTGTATTGATTTCACTCCTTGTAAAAGTTACAATCCCTGGATTTATATATCCTAAGATTTTTGCTACATCACATAAATCCTAATAAACCTAGATCCCAGCTAAAAAACTTTTTTAGGCTAAACCCAATACATGAAAGTACTCACTGAGCCCATGTACATATGTCTCACATGCTCTCATCCCCTGGATCTAAATCCAATCCATACATGAGTTAGCCTCCTTAAGATCTTATTAGAGCAGACCTTAAAATTTCTTGGATTAATCCTAATCCAAGATCAAACAGAAAACCCATCCTGTTCTATACGCCACCATCGAGCCGACTTTGTCAGAAGCCAAGCTGGCTCGACTGCATCTTGTTCGAATACTGTTTTCTATCTGCCTGAAAGAGCCAACTCAAATCCGTCCTGAGCTGGCTCGGTCTCAACCCAAGCTAGCTCAACTACGTATCCAAGCCAGTCTGCCTAAGTGATTGCCCCTTGTCTTGGTTGATTCTTCCCCTGGCTTTAGCCTCTTTGCTCCATCTTATATTCCAAGTCTTCAGAGTACTTACCAAGTCCCTCAAGATCCTCACACTTGAACCTCAAGTCCATGCAGGGCTACATGCCTGTCCTAGCCCTAGGACTTAAACCTATCCTGAACTCTTCGGAGCCAACATATTGTCTCCTCTCGTGGCCTCCCAAGGCTTGGAAGCACCACCAATTCTAACACTAAAATAATAATTAAGTCCACAAACAACCATCAAAAGAATTATAAAATCTCAATTGTATTTATCAAATCAAATCAATTCATTTTTATTGAATAATGTTCACAATACTGAAACATTTATTTGGTATCAAAAAACTAACTAACTAAACACTTCATCACTCAAACTCTATGCCTAATGATCGATACTAAGCATCCTGCAAATCTAAAAAAGAAGAAAAAGAAGGATTATGAGCTTTATAGCTTAGTAAGAATCTTCCACACTTACACCAGCATGAATACAAAATATTTTTTAACAAATATACATAACTGATAGAAAAAAATAAGATTCATATATCATTAATATAATAATTGAATAATATCATCATGTATAATTCTATTATACATGTCACATATCACCAATTAATAATTCTATTCGACATTAATTCAATGAGATTACTTATATTTATTGATTAATATAATTCTGATCTAAATAACATTATCATTCTGGCATTGGACTAGACCCGATCATGCTGCAGCTCATGGCAGGCCAAACATACTATGTTTCTGCCTGTGGCCAGCAACCACAACTCAGCCCACGGTTGATATTACAATGCTATATTTCACATGTGCCAGCTAGCCCAGATATTCTTCGATTGATTTTATTCATCATCTTGATTTGATTTCAGCACCAAACTTAGTTACAACATACTCCACCTCATGGCAAGCCAAAATATATGCCACATTTCACACATAATCAACTAGTCCATATGCTTCTCTTTGCCATGCTTTATATTTATCTTTCCGACATTAGACTAATTACAACCATACTCCAACTCATGATCGGAGAAGATAGAGAGAAGAGAGAGAAATATCTCTTTTTTCTTTTTTTTTCTTTTTTTCTTTTTTTTTTCTTTTCTTCTTTGTTGAAATAGGGGAAGAAATAAAAGAATGGCTAGCTAGCCACTTCCCATGGTGGCAACCCCCGACGATGACGGCAGCCCTCCACCAATGTCGGCAGATACTAATATGCCGACTCTCAACCGCCTAAGCAAGGCCATTCTTCAGCAGTGATGATGGGGCTGGCGGAAGAAAAATAAAAAAAATAGAAAAAGATTTTCTTTACAGAATCCGACGATCGCTAGTCATTGGCGACAACGTCCAATAGCTTCAACAGGTGGCTCCAACCCTCACCAACCAACGCAATGCAACGTCCATCGATGGTGGCTGGTCTGATGAAGGAAAAGAGGGGGGATAGAATAGGGGAGGTTGATCTTTTATAAAATCCAACGGTCGGCGACTCAATTCGGCCGTCAAAAACTTTGTGGGTTTGGAAAAGAAAAGAGGAAGGAGGATAGGGGACCTTACCTCAATTTCGATGAGGAATCAGCAATGGATCGAAGTTGGTTCGCCAAGGAATAGCCGACAGAAAGCATGAGAAATTCCATGGGTTTTGCCGGCATTTGATTAGGGATTGCGTTCATGTGCTGAGAGGAGGAGGGATGATTTTCTTATAGTCAAGATCTAAAGCTTTGAGGAGCCCTAGACCTCCCAATCCTTACTAAACTCGGAGAGAGGAGGCCGACTGCCATCGAGAGTTCTCATTTTTCATTATTACTATTATTATTATTACTACTACTACTACTACTATTTCTGGAGGATTATTACAGGAAGCTCGTTCCTCCACATGGCAACATGATAAGATGACGGACTCTCCCATGATAAACATCCCTACCTTAAAATCACTTGGTCACTGCCCACAGATACAGGCACCAATTGAAGTAATTGCCGCAGTTCAGATTCTTCCTCCTACCCCAGATAAATAGTTATCCTCTCTCTTCTGTTACATAGTCTAAAATAGCTTAGAAAACAATATAATTGGCATAAAAGCTGCTTCCCCAGCCAACAGCCCATCCAAGAATAAAGTATTTGTGGCACCTCCTACCTTGATTTTTATACTTCGAAAAAAGAACACTTCAGCTTTCAAAGCGCTCCACTTTTGGATTTTTTTGTGCCATTGGATTAGGCATTATAATGGATGAGATTAGGCAAGACATTGATTCCGTGGGACTTGAGTCCTGTAGCTACTATAATGTAAAAGATTATGTAACATAACATTCTCCTGCATGTGATCAAACTAGTACATTAGACTGCTCAATTTATATTGGAATTTGCTTAAGAGATTTGCTTTTTCTAGTGATATATATGGATCATTCTTCTTATGCAACAGGTTTGCGAGTGACCATTTGGTGGGCTAGGAGCCTGGGACCCTATGGGAACTTCTGTTTTTGTTAAAACCATGATATATGATCTGATGCTCCACCTCGACCTGAAGGTTTTTGGGATGCCTAAATTCTGAATCAGCTGACTGTTCTTGCATGATGAAACCATGACTGGTTTCTGGAAATTCTAGATTTTTTTTTTTTAAAAGGCAACAATGTAGTTCTTTATCTAAATCACTCGTCTAGGAACAAAATTAGAGCATATAGAATTCATTTCATTCTACTTTGTAATACATCAGTAAATTTAGCTTTGCTTTTTTTTATCCTCTCTCCAAACTGGTCCTAGATATTCGTCAACGTAATTCAAATTCAGAATTATATCTTCCTCTTCCTAATGAAGGTGTCGGGCTCATGAGCTTTGATCACCTTCCTCTTCCTCTCTTTGATTCCATTCTTTCATTATCTTTTACCATGACCGGCCTTTTCCATATTGGATTTCAATGTTGCAGTGAACTAGTGGTCATGCTATCAAGCACATAATAATTGTTTTCCTCAGGAAAAAAATATATGATAATTATTTATCCATATCAGAACACTACAGTCCAGTTAGCTGAAGGAACTCAGGGTTGATCTTAAAATGCAGACATTTGGTAAAATATTGTTTTAGATTTGAAACTTTCATTTATATGGAAAAACAATATATGCAGATACACACACAACCATACTATTTATTACTAATTCTTTGTAGCCACAATTAGAAATTAAACAACAGTCTCACAGCTCAAGTCTCAAAGAAGTTTAACACTAGGGATATAGGTTTACAACATCAAACACTGCAACTTGACAATTATTAGAGGCAAGATACTGAGACAGACTTTACCTTCCACTTAAGCTTCACTATATCTTCTAATGAACTCGAGTCCCAAGGTAGGCATCCCTAATTACATGCATAGTTGTGGTAACATCACTTATATTCAATCTTTCTCTCACTGACCCCTTTGAGCAAGAAAGACCAATTCTTGCCATGGATATTAAGCATTCTCTAGTTTTACTCTCATCCTCTGCAAGCGGCATTAGCGGATCCATAATTGCCATGACTCCTTCAGGAAAAGCTATCTCGACAAACTTTCGAAGGCTTAGGCCATCTTTAAACATATCATCAAGAGGACTCTTTCCGGTAAGCATCTCCAAGAGAAGGATTCCATAGCTATAAACGTCGCCGGAAGTAGATACCTGATCACTTGCGCCGTATTCTGCAAATCATATATCTAAATGCTTGATCAAAATGTATTAATTCAGTAATTATCTTTAACACCAAAAAGAAAGTAGTAGTAGAAAGGAAAGTTTAGCAATACGGACATCTTAAATAGAGCAAATATGAGGCAAGAAGATGGAGATGAAAACAGGATGTACCTGGAGCTATATATCCAAGGGTTCCTTTTATCCGGATTGAGCTACTCTTGTCTGCCAAGGAGATTGCTGTAGCTTTAGACATGAACCTTGCCAGACCAAAGTCCCCCACATGAGCAATCATCTCATCATCAATCAGTATATTACTAGGCTTTAGATCACAAAGAATAATGGATGGCTGACAATTATTATGAAGGTAGTCTATTGCGTCAGCCACATCAATCGCTATGTTTAACCTTTGAAGCAGGCTTAGGCTTTCCGGATGATGATGCCCATCTAACTCTGGATGTAACCATTTCTCTAGACTTCCATTAGGAATGAACTCAAATACCAGAGCTTTGAAATCATGGCCTCTGAAATCAACCATTGAGCAGCAAGTCATGACCTTGACAAGATTTCGATGCCGAGCACTTCTCAGCACCTCACATTCAGCTAGAAAGCTCTTCGAAGCTCCTTGATTTTGAAGGTTGAAAACCTTCACAGCAACAATAGTTTGGTGAGGACTCAAGATGCCTTTATAGACAGATCCATACCCTCCTCTGCCAATGAGATTGTTGGAAGAGAATCCATAAGTTGCTCTAATCAGATCAGTGTAAGAAACTCTGGGGAATTGGTCTTCCAGTGGATGCACAATTGGAGCATTATTTTTGGACTTACGTTTCCGTGGAAGGATAAAAAAGGAGAAAAGAAGGATCATGCACAAGACTGCACCAGCTATTGGAATCACTATTTTCAGTAGCAGAGGCCCCTTTCTCTTTTTGTATGACCTTCCTGGGCATGCGGGCAAGTGTAATTCTGGAACACCCCCACAGAGTCGACTATTTCCTTTGATGGAAACCTGAGTAGCATTTTTAAAGACCCCCTTTACTGGCACTTCACCTTCGAGATGATTGTAAGACAAATCCAACATTTCCAATCGATTCAAGTCCTCTAGAAATGATGGAATGGGCCCTGTTAAATTGTTATGTGAGATATCTAATTCTCGAAGGCCTCTTATGTTGCTCAAGGATTGAGGAATTGTCCCTTGGAACAAGTTGTTGCCCAGATATAAGTTCTCCAAGATTTTGCAATCACCAAGTGTGCTAGGAATATTACCAGACAGCATGTTCCAAGAAATATTTAGAGTCTGTAGATTCTTTAGTCTGCCGACCTCTGGAGGGAGAGATCCATCCAATGAATTGTCAGATAAATCTAGATCAATGGACGAGGCGGGAATGCTTAAAATCTCTTTGGGTATCGTTCCGGTAAAAGAGTTGCAAGCGAGATAGGTGTTGCAGGTTTCCAAGACTTTGAGGTATGGGGCCTTGCAGGTTGTTGCGGTCCAAATAGAGGTCAGTCAGTAGCGTGAGATTGCCTAGAGAGTATGGAATCTGCCCTGCAAACCTATTAAAAAACAAGCCTAGCTTCTCTAACTTGGCAAGCTTACCGATGCTTTCTGGAATGGCACCAGTGAAAAGGTTATAATCGAAAGAGAGCAAGTAGAGGTTGGCTAGGTTTCCAATTCCACGAGGGATTCTCCCTGATATATGGTTTCCTCCCAGAAATAATTCTTGTAGCTGAGAAGAGAGGTTGACTACTGAGTTGGGCAACATGCCTCCTAGCATATTGTTGTCGAGTGCCAACACCGTTAACTGGCTGCAGTTTGTGAGAGACTCGAGAAATTCCCACCCCTTGGCATCTCTTGCTTCCAGATGATTCATTTCTACGTTAAGGTGGTGCAGGCTTGGTAGCCTTCCCAGCTCAGATGGCACCCTTCCACTAAAATGATTATCTGGAATGCAAATGACTTCAAGTCCCGAGGCATTTGCCAATGTAGTTGGAATGGGTCCGTCAAACTGGTTACCACCCAATGTGAGGGATCGAAGACTAGGAAGAGTGATGCCCATATCGGATGGAAGCTTCCGTGCAGCTTGTTAGCAGCCACACGGAATTCTAGCAATGATGAGATGTTGTATAACTCGCTAGGAATTGTACCTGTAAGACCATTGTCGCTTGCTCTAAAAAATTTTAGGGCCGTGAGGCGGCCGATGTCATCCGGAATGCTTCCACCTAGGTGATTGGAAGCAAGGTAGAGTTGTGTGAGTGATGATAGGTTACCAATGGAAGGTGGAATAACCCCGATCAATGTGTTACCCCCGAGATATAGCTCAGCAAGCTTCGTGAGGGAGGTGATTTCCGCTAGAATCTTGCCCGTGAGATGGTTGTGGGCCAAGGCGAGAATTTTAAGCTCGGAGCAGTAGGTCAAGTTGGAGGGGATGCCTCCATGGAATGAATTGAAACTCAGGTTGAGATTTTTCAGGCGACGCAAATGGCCCAACTCCAATGGGATCTCACTGGAGAAACTATTGTTTCCGAGGTCGAGTCGGTGGAGGAAGGTGAGGTTTCCAATGAAGGGGGAAAGAGATCCCTCCAATCCCAAAGAGCTGAAGTCCATGGAGACGACCCTCTGCTTGTGCTTCCTGCTGCATGTGATGCCCTTCCAGTTGCAGAATTGTATGTTGTTGTTCCATGAGCTTAGAGCGTTCAAAGGATCATGAGCTATTTCATCTTTGAAAGCAAGCAGTGATAGATGGTCCGTGTCATTTCCGAACCGAATAGCTCCCGTGGCATCAACCACGGATGGCACCGGTAAGCATGAGGAGGACCAGAGGAAGAACAAGATCAACCCCGTCTTCAGTATCTGTTCGAGTTCCATGCTTTCTCGGGGAAGAGAAACCATGCAGCCTCCTGCTCCACTCCAGAAATATATTGCTAAGAGGTTGGACAGGGCTTCTTGGGTTTCAAGTTTTAGCCATGCGCGGCACATTTATTATTGAGCTCATAAGCATTTTGCACCGTACACGACGGTTCGATTCATAAATGTAGGATATGGACCTTCATGCATGCTTGGATGACGACATAATCGACTTTAGAGATGAATGGTTGTTATCCATTTCTCAGGTAAACGGAGGTTGCATATCAAATAAGACCGTTGAAAGATGGGCAAATTTGATCCATCTCCTTCGTTCATGGACGAGAAATTCTTTGTACATAAAAAAAAAAAAAATGCACCATCCCACCTAATTAGGCTATATAATGATTGCGTTCTAATGCATATTTAATATCTATAATTTTATTTTTTAAAAATTTTAAATAATAAAAATATTTTTTTCTAAAAAATTATGACATTCCGTGTCCATATCACGACATTTCATAAAATATTATAATTTTTTTAAAAAAAATTATAATAAGAGAATGATATTTTCATCATTAAAAATTTATAAAAATTTTAAATGGCAAAAATGCCTCCTCTTTCTTTATGACATTCCGTGACTAAACTATGATATCCTGTGCAGAAAGTTATAATTTGACCATCGTATGTCATAATATGCCACAGGATATTATAATTTTTTCAGAAATGTAGGAATATTTTTATCATTCAAAATTTCAAACGAAAAAGCTATGATTTCTGGCAGAAAAATTATAACATCTTATGTAAAAAATTATAATTTTATCATATGATATTATAATATGGACACGGGATATTATAATTTTTTTAAAAAAGTAGGAACATTTTTGTTATTCAAATTTCAAACGAAAAAATGAAACTATGGATATTAAATGCGTGTTGGAAAGCAATGACTACATGATCCAATCAAATGGAGCGGTGTATTCTTTCTACACCACATAAAAGAACTTCACTTTATAAATTGCACCATTTTCTACGGTGCAAAAACACGTGCCCTTGGGGTTTGAACGGAATAACAGTGATTGTTCTTTCAACATATGTTAGCTCTTGTATTACAGGTAGCCTACTTGGTCATCAAATATCCCAATTGGTTGTTCCATAATTCTCAGTGTTCTTGATAGAGACTAGAATCTGGACGAACTATGTGGCTTGAAATTTTACAAGTTTTCTATAAAAGGCCAGTGCTGCCTCACTCGCATTCACAACGACTCCATTGCATGAATGGAGTCTTGACTAACCATATAAATTTGAAATTTTTCAAGTTTTCTACAAAAGGCGAGTGTTGTTTTCACTCACATTGAAAAAGATACATAAAGACCACTGCATGCATGGAATCTTGACTGACTATATGACTTGAAATTTTATAAGTCTTCTACGAATGGCCAGTGTTGCCTCACTCGCATTGAACAAGTCTCTATTGGTTCATAAAGTCCACAAATTAGGGACTGATTATTGCACCGGAGCTGACTAAAACATATTAACAAACTGACTAGACATAGAAAGGACCAAAAATCGTATGGGGCAAGCACCAAAGAAGGAAATATATATAGAATGGCTTCCTATTTTGCCATATTTTCCCTAATACCATTTTAAAGTAGAAGCCTAAAAGTTAAGAACTGGAGTTACTAATCTTGTGATTAAAAAAATAAAGGGCTTATGAAGAAAATTTCTCATGAGAATACTTTTTTTGAGAAGTTGATTCCTATGAATATGATGCCTAAGGAGGAAAATAGTTTTGGCATGTTGGACTGACCATGAAAAAATGGCACATTCTAAAGTATCGTATATTTAGTTTAGTATCTATTTTTCTGAAAACTATGTAAGATATTATATCCTTAACAAAAGAAAAGAACTTATCCCATTCTACTCATGGCTTTAAGGGCATTTTTGAAAAAAAAAAAAAAAATCTTCTAATGAAATGTGGGAAGTTTACTCTCATGAAAATTCCACTTTTCAATTTCTCTTCTTTGAAAACTCCAACCAAAGAAGATGGTTCCTTCATTTTTCCATCGGCCACACTTCCTCCCTCCTATTCCCATCAATCAAATGAGTCCAAAGAAGGAAAGGAAATCATGCGTATCATCCTCTTTTCTCCTTATCAAACCTCTCCATCAATCGTCTTTCTTATCAAGCCATCTCTTCCATCCATAAGATCTTTCTTCAGTTTTCTGAGTTTCTTTCTCCTCCTCCGAAACCCTTCCCTTTTTTCCAAGACCTTGCACCTAAGGATTCATATGAAATCTAAGGAATATTATGTATATGATTTCTTATATTAGACAAAGTTAAAAAATTGTGCATTATATACCGATACTAATGAACACTATATTTTGGAAACTATATATCGATTTATCTAGAGATGTGTATTATTGGTTTGCGAGGTAATTTAATTTACTTGATGTGTATCATATGGCCATATAGCATATACTGAAAAAAAATATTTTAGAAACTATATACAATTTACTTGGAGGTATGCATTAGATCATTACTGTATGTGTATCAAAAAAACTTATAATATATATTAAGATATTAATAAATATATATTATCTGATCATATGGTATGTACTGATGAATATGATATTTTGAAAACTATATATCAATTTGTTTGAATATATACATTGAATTGTCAGATAACTAATATACTAAGTGTGTATCACCTAAACATATACTATGTATCGATGAATATCATATTTTAAAAATTTTTATCAATTTATCTAGAGGTATGTATTATCTTGCTAGATGACTAATTTACTTGATGTATATCATATGGCCATATAGTGTATATTGTTAAAAAAAAAAGTATGTTCTGAAAATAAAATGAGGAAGAAAGAAATATCACATGTGATTTGCTTTTCTTTTTTTTTTTTAATTTTTTTTTTAAATCATGGGACCAAAACTTCTGGCTTTCGAGCTTCTATTTTAAGACGGGCATCAGAGAAAATATAGCAAAATAGGGACTGCACCCCATATTTCCTTATTTGATGCCCACCTCATATGATTTTTGTCCGTAGAGTACGGTGCAATTTGCAAATGCAGATGTCCCATCATGCATAGTTGGACACAGTTATCTGCCTTGGAGATGAGTGGCTGTCGTTCATCTCCCGAGTAAACACAAATGGTGTAACGAATAAGATGCTTCAGAGATGGGCTCCTTTGTTTATGAATTGCAGTGTTTTATACGGTGCAAAAAAGACATGTCCTTGGGGCTCGAACAGCATAATATGGACTCTTGCATCACCTGTAGCCTGCTTGGTCCAATTGATTGTTCCATATTTGTCACTTTGTTCTTCAAAATACATAAGGACTCCATTGCATGCATGGAATCTTGCTAATTATATGACTTGAAATTTTACAAGTCTTCTATGAAAGGCCGGTGCCGCTTCACTTGCATTGAACAAGTCTCTATTGGTTAATTAAGTCCACCAAATTGGGAACCACTTATTGCACTTGAGCTGACCGAAAGATATCAACAGACTAACTAGAGACTAAGAGTCCCATTTCTTGAGTCCTCTAGATTGAGCCCCCATCTCTTCAATCGGCATCCTTCCATTCTTATAGGCACCAATTTCTTCATAATCAAGATTGAAAGAAGATTCACAGTTCCATTCATCCTAAGCTAGATTTCCTCCTCTTGCATCAAGATTGGAAGAAGACCACGACTCCATTTCTCCTCTACTACTAGATATCCTCCTCTTTCTACCATGTGCTTACTATGGTATATAGGACCCACCGAATAATGGCTTCAGTCGTCATCCCAACTACCAGAAGATATTTCCTTTCCTCTCCCATCACATACCCCCATCTAACCATCTTTAAGGGTTCATTTGGTTGGGGCATTGATGATTTTTGAAAATTATTTATCTAAAAAAATAATTATAAAAAAAAATAATTTTTGCCATGTTTGGTTGGTGGAAAATTTATATCAAGAAATATCATTGAAAAATAATTTCTATATTTGATTAGAGGTAATTAATCTTATAAGATTCGAGTTGTATTTTTCATGTGAAAGAATGATACATCTTTTTCTCATGATATGCACCATTGGATTGCACAATAGTCATGATGAGATTCGTGCAAATAGATGAAAGAGATACTATCTCACCAAAAAAAAAAAAAAATACTTCAGAGTGCTTTGAGATCTATGAAGCATGACCCAATAGCTGATGTTGCAAAAAAAAAAAAGATAAATCATTCTTTCGTGCAAAAGATATAATCCAAATCTAATCTTACATGAGAATATTGCCAAATTTTCAATAATAATATCAAATAAACAATTCAAATAATAATATTTTTTAATTATCCATTTGGTGGCCATGTATAGCCCACTTACAAAAATACTATCAATATTGGCTACATCAAATTTTGAAATATATTGGCATGAGTTAATAAATATTTTTAAATAAATTATATATATATTAGAAAATATATCCTTATTATAAAAAATTTTTAGTATGTTTTGGTATATAAATAATATATAACTTATTAATAAATTCTATGTTAGATATATTGATAATTAATAAATACTTATTAACTATTTATTACTAACTAATATTAGTATAATATTAATATAATATATATTAATATATATTATATAACTAATGTAATATTAATATAATATAAGTGAGGATATTTTTATCCAAATATGATAATTTCATGTTACCTTTGTTTAGTAATCTAGCATAGATGAAACAAATACTACATTTCTTGTGGTATTTGTGATCGGACCATAGCCTCTAACCATTCCTCTAAAAGGCAATTATCTAATAGAAGGAATTCATTAGCCTTTATCCACAATACACAGAACCCCATATCTATGCATGATGTAGGTGTGCTGGAGGGACTTTGCATCGAGCCTGACCCATTTCAAGCTAGATTAAGCTTTGACGATAAGTTAAGTGATCAATCTTCATTTAATCCACCAACTAGGGGACGAGCCGACTTGCCCATATAGGCCAACTCTTCGAAGATTATTGCCACATCACCAGACACATAAACCCCATATGGGGGCCCCAAAGGGTATGTGTTGGGGATAAATCCCACTCCCATCGAAGTCTAGCTCAATGCTCAGCCTAATGCAACCAGTAGCCACAGAAGAGCTTCAACAGACGGGCTTCAGCTGAATCCCTAGCGTCCGAGCTCCTTCGAACCCGTTCAGTCAGCCAAACTGCTTAGCGGCCGAGCTCCTTGGACTCCAAGCGGCCGGGCTTTAACGGAATCCTCCAGCGCCCGAACTCCTCAGCGATCGTCCCTCGGCCGAACTCCCCAAGCGGCCGTCCCTTCAGTCGATCGAGCTTTTTCGAACTTCTCTACAGCCGAACTCCTCCCAAGCCTTCCCTTCGATCGGACTCTTCTACAAGTTCGAACTTCTCTGGACGAACTATCGCCATCAGTCTGCAACAGACAACAAGATCGGACGATATGGCCGCCACTACTCTCTCCGTAACCAGCCTCATGCAGCCCACGACTTGCCAGTATGGTTGTCACCAACCGTCTGACGACGCCTTCCTCTCCGTACCGAACTCCATGCGGCGGTATGGTCGTCGCCATCAACTAAGCTCTGCCTATAAAGGACCCTCCAGATACGCTAATCTCTCTGATCTCTAAGCTCTCCTCTTCTTCTATAAGCTCCGGGATCCATCCCGAGCACTCCATTCCTGTTGGCCAGAGCTGACTTGATCGTCAGAGGATCCTGCCGGAGCCACCCCCCACCGTCTCCGGATGGGACTTTATTTTGCAGGTCCCCAGTGGTGACCTCATCGACCTCCACTCCAGTGGACTCCGATGATGACCAATTTCTACATCAACAGTATGCATTGGAAAATGCCCAACTATCCCTTCCAGCAACATTCGAAAGGCCTAGCGGGTGATCGGACCATAGCCCCTAACCACTCTTCTAAAAAATAATTGCCTGATAGAAGAAGAGGTTTATTAGCCTTTATCCATGGCGTAGAACCACAGGTCTATACGTGCTGTGGGTGGGCGCTTCGCACCGATCCTGACCCACTTCAAGCAAGATCAAGTCTCGGGCAGGTTGAGCAGTCAGTCTCTATTTAATCCATTAACCAGAGGATGAGTTGATCCACCCATAGGATCGACCCTCCAAGGATTGTTGCTATGTCACCAGACACATAAATCCCACCTAGGGCCTTGAAGGGTGTGTATTAGAAAATGCCCAATAATTTATTTTTCCTTCTTTCTTAGTTAATAGATATGGAACACTATTTACTTTATGATGTCTCTCGCCCACTTTTCATACCTATTGCTATCAGCAATCAATCTGACTAGGCCGTCGAGCTAGCTGGTGTGTTGGAGGGCTCAATGAGGTGGTGCGGAGGCCCAAGAAGCTGACCAAAGATCTCAATACACCTTGAAAAATGGATGATTATGGCTAGATCTTTGCTCCAATGATAGGGTCAATCTTGAAACACCATAGATAGGAAACTCTCCTTGCCGAAAAGTATCTGGTAAGGGATCCTTCAATGTCTGAGTTAGATAACTTCCAAAAAAATAGGAAAGATTATATATAAGTGGCACAAAGAGCATAGAGAGTTTAGGAATAAGAGTTTCATCTCAGATGGACTTCACTCAACTTGGCTAAACTTGGCTCAACTTATATGGAGGATCCCCTTGAAGTAGTTTATATAGGCAAGGGCTAGAACCCATCATAATAAAGTCTTAGGATGCACGAGGTGGCCATTTTAAATAACTTCTTGCATGAAGAATGTAGGGTGGGTTATTCTTATGTGCTCCTCATGGCTATGGTAACTGATTCATTGTTGTGGGCTAGCTGTAACCAAGTGAACGGAGATTAAGGCATCTTCGTGTGCCTCCGGACTAACCATGTGGTGAGAATTGATTTGTCGAGGTGAAGACTTTGTGGCAAGTCCGTGGTGCACTCTAATTGGTCAGTTCTACCATGTTGGCCATGGTCATCAGTTTCAAGGTATATCACTTGTCATCCTCTTCCAAGACTGGATGACTTTTCAGCTTGGGCAAATGAAGTAGAAGAGCTAGTGAGAACAACTAGCCATGGCGTTGAGAATTTGAGCTGCAGAGTTGAGTTGTGATATCAAGCCACCAATTTGTGTCACTATAATTATCTTTTATATTCTGCCATAAGAAGCTTTTAGACATTTCGTTTATGAGAGACGTGCTGGCATCCATATTTCTAAAAGCGACATCATAAGTCGGGGTACTTCCAGTACGATGATTAAATGCTTTTCCAACTGCAATCCTGATGATGATTTAGAGCCGAACAGCTCACTAACACATGCCTGATGATCAAACTAATGGTTTTAAATGGCCAGATCAATCAAAGCTTTTCGAGACCATATATGAGGCCTAGAGTATGTGCTTTTCCATATTTTATCTTTTTGCTTATTAGTGTGGAAGAAGGAGAGTGCATGCAACCCACTGTGGTAGTGATTGTTGCCACCGTCTGCCTTCATCGCTTGCCTTTGGTGTACCCACCACATTCCTGTCACAGCCCACCACTGTAGGTCTTTGATAGGTTCTCGATCCCTTTGGTCCTCCTTTGATCTCTTTTATCCCTTATTCTCTTCTTTTCCTTCCCATGGAACTGCTCGAGAAAAGGTCAACACATGGGGAGAGAGCTAGTCATGGATCTCTTGACCAAGCCTCCATGGGGTCCGGTGAGGCTCCATTCAAGGTTGTTTCAGGCTCGGATGCTAAAGAAAGCATCCTAGTAGAAAAGGACCTTGAATAAATCCAAGCCGAGTATCACACTTCTTGGTGTTTTAACCATCCACTAACTTTGTAGGAATGAGTTTCGATCTCAGCAATCCTGTACCCAAGGCATCTAAGGGCACTCCTAGCAACAACGAAGCCAATGAGGAAAGCATGGAAGGATGAGCTTAGCTCAACTTGTGCTGGTGAGGTTTACGCGTGCCAGATGAATGTGAAAGCATCACTTTCTGATCAATCACTCTGGTAGCATTCTCGGTGTCCCAAAAGATGTACCTTCTAGTTTGCTTATAGATCTAACCTCGGATCCTCCGGTTGCTACCGGGCTTGGTTAAGTCGCTGGTTGTCGTTGATCAGGCGACTACTTCTCTAGAATTACATTCCAACCCACTGCAAAATTTTAACCTCGAGTGATGAGATCTCCACTGTCCCAACCTGGGAGCATCGTCCTCCCCATGGCTTCCATTTTCATCTGAAGGAACTGAGTCAAATCCTTTCATTCAAGGTGGTCACTCATGGTCATAGACTTTATAGTAAGCTCACCCCGAGCTTGATAGTGAAATTGTAAAGGGGGTGATTCTTCCTTGAGATGCATAGTTTCTTCAAAACTTGATAATGGAGGAGGTCGCTTGTTCAGCATACACTACTGCGGTTAAGGTGAGTACTGTAGCTCAAGGATTGCTATTGAAGCTCGTCCACTTTTACTAACTTTGTCATTTTAATTATGCATACCTCTTACACGATCCACGATTTGGTGGCCTTCATTTCAGGCTATGTGGAGACGGTAGAGATGACAGAGCATCAAGCCCATGATGATGAGTATAGACTCCATGGTGCTAAGCAAGGTAGAGCTACAGCTAAACTAGAGCATGGCACTGCCCAAGATGCTCGAGAGCTTGCCCAAGAGCAAACCCATGTTGCTTGGGAGAAGCATGACTCGGCATGAAGCTGACAGGACAGCAACTGAGGTCAAAAGAAGAGGTGGCTCGCCTTCAAGAAGCTCTCCAAGTTGCAAAAGATGATGCCTCTGCTACTAGAAGTGAACTAGTTTAAGTAGAAGACCGAGCAATAGAAGCCAAGGAGGAGCTTTCCAAGGTGGTAGAATGAGCTACTCATGCGGAGGAGAGGGCCGCTTGGAAGAGGACAAGTTCACCATAGCTGAGGAAGGCATTGCTCAAGCTCAAGAGAGGGCTATTGAAGCTATAGATGAGGTTGATCTAGCCGAGGACAAAGTCGCTGAGGCCAAAGAAAGGGTGGTACAAGCTGAAGAAGACCCGAGCCATGGAAAGAGCTACCCTTGCTGAAAAGGAGGTGGCTCAATCTGAGGAGGCAGCTCGTCAGCTTATCATGGAGTTCAGGGGCTTAAGGGAGTTCAACAACAAGCTGTTTGAAGTTGCTTGAGGCTCTTAGAATGGCTTCCACTACCAGTGGGACAAGTTTGCTTTACTATTCCCAAAGGCTGACCTCAGCTCAATCCAACGTCATGAGCTAAGTGTCATGGCAACCACCACATACTCACATTCATAGAGAATTCTTTCTATAAGCATGGAGCATCTCATTACGATATAATAAAGCAACAGCAAAATAAAATTCAAATAATTAATATTCAATTTTATTTTAAATAATTAAATTAAATATCTTATAAAATAATATTTTATAGTTTTCTATCAAATTTTAATGAATCATAATCTAAAACAAAAATATCAAAATCTACTTCTACTACACTCTTTCATAACGAATCCCCGAGTCAAGCTAGTCCTCTGAATGTATAAAACAGTAAAATATAAAGTAATAAGCTAGACAACCCAGTAAGCAATGATTACTTGACTAGATAATTCATATAATAATATGAATTGTAAACATCAAAATATAATTTATCATTAATCAATGCATAAACGTAATCAAATTTATTTTTAAAATATAGATTTAAAGATATCAAGTTTTAAAATCAATCATATTTGATAATCTGATTCAAAATAAATTTTACTTAACTCATTAAACTTTCTACTATAAACACACTTATATTCTGTGGTCGAGCTAGAATACAAAATATCATAATTATACCCTATGGCAAGGTCAGAATACCATACTTAATCTTATAGTGGGGCCAAATATCATACTTATACTCTGTAGCCTGACTAAAAATAGAATCATGAGCTCAGAGTGCCAATGTATAATTTTAATTGGTAGAGTTTAGAATATAGTTAGGTTGAAAGTCTAAATCTAATTTGTATCAAAATTAATCCTATAGCGAAGCCAAATATCATACTTATACTCTGTGGTTAGACTAAAAATAGAATCATGAGCTCAGAGTGTCAATGTATAATTCTAATTAGTAGAGTTCAGAATATAGTTAGGCTGAGAGTTCAAATTCGATTCGTATCAAAATTCTTTTCATAAAATAATATATATTTCATAATCAAATTAAAATATGCATATATATCCTTTCAAATTAATAAACAGTTACAATAATAGTATAAGAAATATTACTTCAAAATTCATATCAATTTTCATTCAAAACATCTTTTCATAAAATTCATAAATCACATATAAATCTATTGATAATTTATTCAATATTCAAAATAATATTATATAAATAAAAGATTTAGACATGGTAAATCATTACTTACCTCACATGTACTCCAATGAATCCACATAATTTGAGAAATTTTTTCTTCAAAATCATACTTTTATCAAAATTTAATCTTAATTATTTTTAAGATAAAAATTTTAAATTTTGAAATTCATACAAAGCTGGCTATCCGATAGTCAATGGTTAAGATCCCTTCATTAAGATTTATCAAGGCCACCAGAGGGTCTCTAAGATTTAGAAAATTCTAGAAGAGAGACATGATCTAGAGAGAGCAACTTATAGAGAGAGAGTAATTTTTTTCTAGAGAAAGAATCTAGAGAGAGAAAGTGGAGAGAGAAATAAATTCTCAAAAGAGAAAGAGAGAGGAAAGAGAAAGAAACTCTTTCTCTCTCTCTCTTCTTCTTTTATTTTTTTATTTTTTTTATTTTTATATTTTTCTTTTCTTTTTTTTCTTCCTCTTCTTTGGTGGAAATAGGGGACCTCCTATTCTCTCTTCTTTTTCCCGAGGCAGGGGCTACAGGTGGTGTGGCTATGCCCGACAAAGGTCGAGGATGCTATAGCATAGCTGGGGGATCATTGACCAGTGGTTGGCGATGATGACTGCCACCAAAAAGTCAAGAAAATCACATAAAAAATCAAAGAAAAATAGGGAATTTAACTGATTCCCCTTTTTGAGAAAAATCTGGTAGTTTGCTTGTTGGAATCAATGACCTAGTGGTTAAGGAACATGTGGAGAAGGATAAATCAATAGATTTGGGGGTTTTTACCTCTATTCCTGGTGGTATTTGGCCATAATTCTTGGCAAACTAAATGAAAAACTCCAAAAAAATAAACCCTTCTTTGGTGATAATCTGACGATTTGCAATAGGGGTTCTATAAGAGACTTCATCCCTTTAAATAGAGGTGGAGGGGGAGGAGTTGGACTCCTCCCTAGCATTGGATTCTGACTCTGATTGGGAGTCTACAGAAGAGAAGAGAAGAACACTTCTAATGGGAGTCTTCTCTCTATTTTTCTCTTTGTTTTGTTATTATTTTTGGTGCTTTGAGATTCATGCGATAGGGTTTTGTTAGTGAGTTGGGGCATTATATTGTCTCCCCCTAAAAGGAAATTTCATCCTCAAGATTTTTTTGCTTAGGTCCTCATAATTTCTTACTTGGGATTCATATTTCTAATTATTAAAAAACCATATTTTTTATGCATGTAGAATTTTTGAAATATAGCGGAAAGGTATCAGATTAAAATATTTTTAATCTAAGCATGCATGTAATAGATCTAATCTATTAAACACGCAATAGGGATCATTCATATGAGAGATCTAGGATGTAAAAAAATAAAATCAAAAATAGCAAGCATGAAGATTTGATCTTCACTTTTGTGCGGATAGTTCTTCACCATGATTTGATCATCATGGATTTGATTATAGATTCCTTGAAGAGCAGCATATGCATCCAGCCTCTACAAGTTTCTACTTGGGATTGATCTAGGACACTCCTCGATCTTGATCTATCTTGTTCAAGATGGATCGCATGTACTTGATCAGCCTTCTGGATCAACTCTTGATCAGTGTGATCTTTCTTAATTCTTTCTTCTCTAGCGTAGATCTGATGCCTAACACCTTGAGCGTGTGTGGAACAAGGAGATGCCCAAACCTTTTGGGCATGTGAAGAAGAGAAGAGAAGGCATTAGGTAGAGAGGGAGGGCACGAGGAAAGGGGGCACACAAATACTTTTGCATAAAAACTAGAGAGATCTGATCTCTCTTCAAGGAATTTAAATAGATCCAAGAGTCCTTCTGCTTTAACTTTTCAACTCCTTAAAGCAGGACTTCACCCTAGTGCCCCTTCTCTGCCTCTCATGCATGCACAAACCCTAGGGGGCGCCAACTATTGGCACTCCTTTGAGCCTTATCTAGATGGGCGTGCACCCCCTGGATCTTATCTAGAGAGGGCATGTGCCCTTCTCCCTCTACACTCCTAATCTCATGCATATCAATGTGGCTCTGATACTGCTCATGCATGCTTTGACTTAATCAAATCCCTATCTGATAGAAAACCCAAGTCCAAGAGGATTTGGATTTAACCATGTGCTAGTATGGTATTCCTAAATCCAATAGTATTTTTCTAAATTCTAACCCAATTTAGACTTCACAAGCCTAATTGTATAATCCTAGACTAATTTTTTTTATGTGTGACCCCATAAGTTTAATTCTATCTGGTAGTAAGATATATTATGATTTTCATCAACAATATTATTGAAACTTCTTTCAATGAATTGGAATACTTTCAATTCAATCAATTGAGAATTATCATGATTATCTAAATAATTCTCATTGATCTCACAATCTACCAGAGATACCTAATAGTATGTAGGGATAATCCAGCAGAATTGAATAATCAAACCTCTAGATACAGTTACCATATGATTCAGTCCTTCTATCATAAGTTTTGACATAACGAAGATTATGGATAACTCGTCAAACCTTATCATCTGTTATATATAATATTCAATCAACTCGAGTTTATTTATAAAATCTTATGGAAACTCTTTTCTATCATTTACAATGCCATGACCATGGTCTTCTGAACTTAGTTTCATGAATTATATAGGACTACTTCTTATCTACCAAGATCGATAGATCCCTTTTAGGTGCATACCCTACTCCTACAATGAATCTATTAAAGCCAATATATATCGTAAGGTTTCAAATAGCTAGATAACCAAATGATTGTACAATCAAATTATAATAATCTCATTATGAATAGCTGAGACACCGTAGATCTAAGAATTACTCATACCACTGCAACATTGAATATGTCACTGACAAGTGGATAGACATCTAAGTAACTACTCGTGTTGGTCATGCTCAATATAATTATTCTCTAACAATCACCTGTACTCTCGCTTCAGTATCCTCATACTATAGACTCAAAACTTATCTATCTGGGCACCAATCTTACCGAAGCAATCACCATCCTCATGATGATCCATTGATCAGGAGCTTTTAAAAATTAATCACCAATGACACATGCCTCAAATTCTCAATTCTTGAGAATATGTATCATTATCTTGTTAATTTCTTGGACGATTTATGAACACATGACATAACATGAATGAAAAATTAATTCAATTTTATTTATTTGCATAATTTAATTATAGAATTATACCACTAGAAAGATTATATGTGTCAAAAAACTTGACTTCTAGGGCATACATTTAACATTAATCTCATCCATAAACTTTTTAAAATTTTAATTCTCAATGCAAATTCATCATTAAATCATTTTATAAGAAAAGATCAATACATCAATAGTTGATATGAATCAGATCCATTTATTTCTTATAATCAAAATCTATCTCAATTCTATATAAGGATATCAAGTTTCTCATGAAAATCATTATCTGCTCTTAAGTTAATTGATATATGACAAAATCATCAATAAATTTTACTATACTCTCAGTAGATGAACATTTAGATATAATATCTAAGATCGATAAATAATCTCATCTGCTTTTTAAGCAATCGAGAAATAGATACTTCAAGTCTAAGAGAAAAGAAACCTATCGCTAAATATTCTAAATTCAAGATTAACACTTAATAGTCCACTCATCCTAGACTCAAAATGCTGAAAATTTTCTTAGTATAACACATAGAAGACCTTCTAGTGAAAATTATATAGCGACATCCAACATAATCTAGAATAAAAAAATATATAATTATTTCCATCTTCAATAAATTTTCTCTTCAAATTAAGAGCATCAAATCATATCATTTATCATGAACTTTTAACTCAAATAATCAATATTGTTGACTAGCTCAAAGTAATCCAGATTGTTATACTTCCATAGCACACTCTGATTTAAACCATCAAAATTTCTCTGAATGCAATAGTTAACTTTCAATCAAAATATTACTTTCAGAAGATCCAAAATTTAAGTGCCAAGTAGGTTAAAAGAAACTTTTAAGTCTCGTCATCGAGTACACCTATTTAAATAAATCTTTAAGTCGATTAATAAATTCAAAACCACCATATAAGTTTCTTATAATTCAAATCAAATCTTAATTCTTGTATCCATTCAATTAGATAATTTCAAATCAAAATCCTATAAATGAATAAGAAAATCTTTTGATGCTCTACCAAGTTAAGACTTAAATCAAAATATATAAGTAAAACCAACTCAATCATTTTTTCTAAAGTTTCTTTCATCAAGATCTGTAACATCTATCAAAATCTTTTCATAACAATCATGCAAGTCTCTTAAAATCAAATCTCTATGCAATTCCAGATTTTATTAAGGATCTCAATAACAAGGGCAAAAGAACTTCAGATTAGTTTATAAAGCCAAAATTTTGAATTTCAATTTCATATATGTCCCATAATTCTGGAATAGACATAAGTAGGATCTTTTATATTAATCCAAGATAACAATGAAAGATTTTCCTAGCAACCTTAACAATAATGCATGGTAGAAGATCCCACGGTCAATTTATAAACCCAAACTTTGAAGAAGTTTCATACGCACCATAAAATCTCCAATAGACATAAATTAGATCTATTATTTGGATCCAAAGATGATAATTAAAGATTCCACCAAAATGAATATTCTACAATCTCATAATCAATTTCATCAATAAGAAATAGACTTCTTTGCAATCTTTCTAATTATATTTTTATTTCTATATGTAAGCTTCATACATAACCCACATTCTAGTATAAACCTCAAAAAATATTTCAATCAAATATCATAAGAATCTTTCTTAATCTAATTGAAACAATATTATATGTGTTGGGGATAAATCCCGCTCCTGCCGAAGCCCGGCCCAACGCTCAGCCCAATGTAACCAGTAGCCGCTGAAGAGCTTCAGCGCCAGGCGCCAGGCCGAACCCCTAACACGGCCGAACTGCCTAGAGGCCGAACTCCCCTGCACCGAGGTCCGGGCCGAACTCCCTAGAGGCCGAATCAGCGAGCCCTGGCCGAACACCTTCGGATCCCACGGTCGAACTCCTTCGGACCGACCCCAGGCGAGCCCATGCAGCCGAACTCCTTCGGACTTCCCACGGCCGAACTCCTTCGGACCGACCCCAGGCGAGCCCATGCAGCCGAACTCCTTCGGACTTCCCACGGCCGAACTCCTTCTGACCGGCCCCAGGCCCAGCCCGTGCAGCCGAACTCCTTCGGACCGACCCCAGGCGAGCCCGTGCAGCCGAACTCCTTGACCGAGCGAGCCCGTGCAGCCGAACTCCTTCGGACCGACCCCAGGCGAGCCCGTGCAACCGAACTCCTTCGGACTTCCCACGGCCGAACTCCTTCGGACCGACCCCAGGCGAGCCCGTGCAGCCGAACTCCTTCGAACTTCCCACGACCGAACTCCTTCGGACCGACTCCAAGCGGCCGAGCTTCAATGAAGTCCTCTCAGCGACCGAACTCCTCAGCAGACGGGCTTTAGTAGAATCCCCAAGCGGTCGCCACTCAGGAGCCCGAACTCCTCAGCAATCGTCACTCAGGAGCCCGAACTCCTCAGCAGTCGTCACTGGGCCGAACTCCTCAGCGGTCGCCCTCATCAAACCTCGACCGACCGAGCTCCTACCGAACTCTCAAGTGTCCAAGCCTCAGCCCAAGTCCAACAGCCGACCGAATCCCAGACGGCCGAGCCACGGCTTCTCAGCAGCCGAACTCTTCTGCGGACGGGCCTTAGCTGCATACCTCTCGCCAGACGCCTATGGGAGCCGAACTCCCTCCTATCTTCCTCTTCAGGAGCCCGAACTCCTCCGAAAGGGGCACACGACGAAGGCCTTCATCCCTTCATTTGGCAAGCTCTGCAACCATCACCATCAGTCAGTCCGCCGCACCATCGGTCAGTCCGCCGTGGGCGATAGCGACCCACTGTCAGGCGGCGATGGCTGTCACCCTCCATCCGCCGCACGCGGCGCCAGTGAGACTGACTCCACCGAACCTCGAGCGGCCCGCCAGCACGCGGCTGCAGTTGTCACCATCAAGCTCCACTATATCAAGGACCCTCCCGACACACTAAGGGGAAGCTCTCTGGACTCTTGACTCTCTAAGCTCTCCTCCACATCTCTAAGCTCCGGAACTCATTCCGAGCACTCCATTACTGTTGGTCAGAAACTAACTTGACCGTCGGAGGGTCCTGCCGGAGCCACCACCCCACCGGTTCCGGACGGGACTTCGTTTTGCAGGTCCCCGGCGGCGCCCAGCGGCCTCGATTGCGGCGACCCCCGGCGGCGACGGATTTCTGCACCAACAGATTGGCGCTAGAGGAAGGGCCCGAACCTTCGAGGTTCCCTTGTTCTTAAAGGAGTGCTCGGCGACGATTTCCCTCCCCTGCTCCGGATCTCTCTCCTCCCTCTTCAGTATTCCTTTTCTGAAAAGAAAAATGCCTCCCAGAAGAACCTCGACCCGGAGGTCGGCAGCCTCCGCGGCCCGATCCCGTTCGGGCCCGTCCGCTCCCACTCCGGCCCCGGCGACGCGGGCCCGCTCCGTACTCGCGGTAGATGCGGAGCGGTTCGACCTGCTTGCCCAGCAGGTCCGCGATCTTACGGAGGCGGTGCAGGCAGTGCAAGCCACGCATTCGCGAGGTCCAGCGCCCACTCGACCGGCGTGGGGTTCCCCGGAGCCCGGGAATCCAGTCCAGGAGCGACCGATGTGGGCTACCCAACCTCCGGCCCTCGGGAGAGAAGGGCAGCCGGCAAAGAGCCCCTGCTCGGACCGCGGCTCAACCCAGGGAGAAGCTTCGCACCCCTTCCGCGAGAAGACCTTGAGGATTAAGGATCGCGAAGATTTCCTGGACCAAAGGCTCATGGAGATGGGACGGCGCATAGAAGAACTTCGTCATACTCCTTCCTCCCGCGGTAACGATATTTGCACTGATCCTCCCTTCTCACAGAAAATTATGCAGGAACAGGTACCACCGAACTTCAAGCTCCCGCATTTTGAAAGCTACGATGGGACCACTGACCCGGTCGACCATTTGGAGGCCTTCAGGACGACGATGTTACTCCATGGCGCGCCTGATGCCATTTTGTGTCGGGCTTTCCCTTCTACCCTCAAGGGAGCGGCTAGGAATTGGTACTCGGCGCTTAAGCCGGGCACCATCCTGTCGTTTGACCAAATGAGTCAACAATTCGCGGCCCACTTCGTCAGCAGCAAACGGCCCGCGCAGAGGCTCGGATTTCTTGTTGGCCATCAGGCAAAAAGAGGGGGAACCCATCCGGGCTTACGTCACCCGGTTTAACGCTAACGCTGCCGCGCTGGAAGTCCGGAACCTGGACCAATCAGTTGCTATGGCCGCCCTCAAGGGCGGCCTTCAGAAGAACGACCTGCTGTTTTCTCTGGAGAAGAAATATCCCAGGGAATTCGCTGACATGCTAGCTCGGGCCGAAAGCTATGCCCGGGCAGAAGAGGCTTTCGAGGCCAAGGATAGTGAAGCTCGCGACAAGCGACGAGTAGGCAGAGCGGGAAGGCCTGCCGAGGAAAGAAAGCGCACCGAAGCCTGGCCGCGTTCCCGAACTCCCCCTGGTCGCGGGCGTGCTCGGACTTCACCTCAGGCTCGGGGGCGGGAAGCCGCCAACGGAAGGGCGCGCCGAAGTTCTCCTCGACACCGAAGTCCCCCCCGACGCCGAAGTTTCCCCCGGCGCCGAGGTTCTCCCTCGCGACGAGGTCCCTCCCCGCGCCAAGGTTCTCCCCTCCGACGGCATTTTCACAGCTACGCCCCCCTCAACGCCCCGAAGGCTCAAGTGCTGCTGGAGATCAAGGGACGACTTTCGGAGCCGGAGAGGATGCGTTCCCATCCCAGAAAACGCAACCCCAACAAGTTCTGCCTTTACCACCGTGACCATGGTCACGATACCGAGGAGTGCATCCAGCTCCAGGACGAAATCGAGGAGCTGGTTCGGCGGGGCAGGCTTGGCCGATTCCTGCGAAGACGATCTAAAGAGCAGGAAGATCGGCCGAGAATGTTGCCGCCGAATGGGGAAGATCGGCAGGAGGACCGGCCGTCTCTTGGCGTCATTAACACCATCTCGGGAGGACCGCAGCAGGGAAAGACCAACGAATCCGAGGGATCGGCAAAGAGGCAGAGGACCTCGGAGCCCGTGACCTTCACCGAGGCAGACGCCCAGGGGATCAGATTTCCGCATAACGACGCGGTTGTAATCTCTTTAAACGTCGCTGATTATGATGTACGCCGCGTTTTGATGGATAATGAAAGTTCGGCGGACATATTGTTTTACGATGCCTTCTTAAAAATGTCCCTACCTGACACCCGCTTAGGACTTGTAAATTCCCCCCTGGTGGGATTTGCCGGACACGCCGTTCCAGTCGAAGGCATGGTGACTTTGGCGGTGACGGCGGGCCAATCCCCAAAATCGGCCAAGGCGCGGATCGACTTTTTTGTCGTGAGGACCCCGTCTGCCTATAATGCAATCCTTGGGCGACCAGGCCTTAACGCGCTACGGGCGGTAGTGTCAACCTACTACTTAAAGATGAAATTCCCGACGAGCCATGGAGTCGGCGAAGTCAGAGGAGACCAAGCCCTGGCAAAGTACTGCTACTCAATCGCCCTGCGCGAGGGAGACCGGCCCGACCCTTGCCTTGTTGATGGACTGGACGTCCGCGACGACCTCACTGAAGAACGAGGCGAACCTGCGGAAGACCTCGTCCCTGTGTCCTTACGCGATGGAGACCCGGGGCATGAGGTGCGGATCGGCTCCAACTTAGCGGCCAAGGTCAAGGGACAGCTCGTCGCTTTCCTCAGAAGGAATGCAGACGTCTTCGCCTGGGCCCCAGCGGATGTACCAGGGATCGACGCCGATGTCATAGAACATCGGCTGGCCATCGACCCAAGGCACCGACCCGTCAGAGAAAAATTACGCCGCCAAGCCCCAGAAAGACAGAAGGCGGTAGCCGAAGAAGTGGATAAGCTCCTTGAAGCTGGACTCATCCGGGAGGTCAACTATCCGACCTGGGTCTCGAACGTGGTCCTCGTCAAAAAAGCAAACAACAAATGGAGGATGTGCGTCGACTTCAAGAAGCTGAACAAAGCCTGCCCAAAGGACAGCTACCCCCTGCCGAGGATCGATCAGCTGGTGGACGCAACCTCGGGCCACGAGCTCCTCACTTTTATGGACGCATTTTCTGGTTATAACCAGATACGCATGGCGCCCGAGGATGAAGAAAAGACCACCTTTATTACTGACCGAGGTCTCTATTGTTACAGGGTCATGCCTTTCGGACTCAAGAATGCAGGAGCCACCTACCAGCGCTTGGTCAACAAGGTCTTCAAGAGGTAGATCGGCCGTAACATGGAGGTGTACGTGGACGATATGCTGGTCAAAAGCCGAGCCTCGACAGACCACCTCGCCGACCTTGAAGAAACTTTCGGTGCGCTTAGGAGGCACAAGATGAAGTTGAACCCGACCAAATGCGCCTTCGGCGTGACCTCCGGAAAATTTTTAGGATTCATGGTGTCGAGACGCGGAATTGAGGCAAATCCCGAGAAAATCCGAGCCATCCAGGAGATGACTGCCCCGAAAATAATTAAGGAAGTTCAGCGCCTGGCTGGGAAGGTGGCATCCCTGAACCGCTTTGTCTCGAGGTCGGCCGAGCGGTGCCTGCCTTTCTTCCAGGTCCTCAGGCGACCGAAAGATTTTTGCTGGACAGCGGAGTGCAAACAGGCATTCGAGGAGCTTAAAAACTACCTCGGCGCGCCCCCACTGCTGGCAAAGCCCGAACCTGGAGAAGGGCTGCTCCTATACCTAGCTGTCTCTCCAATGGCCCTGGCGGCTGTCCTGGTCAGGGAAGATGCGAAGGCGCAACAACCAGTCTACTACGTGAGCCGAGCCTTGAGGGACGCGGAGACCAGGTACTCCAAGTTAGAAAAACTAATTTACTGTCTTCTGATCGCAGCCAGGAAGCTCCGACCTTACTTTCAGGAGCATACCATCACGGTCCTCACGGACCAACCAATAAGAGCCGTCCTTCACCGAGCAGACGCTTCAGGAAGAATCGCCAAATGGGCGATCGAGCTCATGGAGTTCGACATCAATTACCGGCCCAGGCCATCGATCAGGGCTCAGATACTGGCGGACTTCGTGCTGGAATGCACCGCACCAGTTGAAGCCGAGCTTGAATCAAGCGAGACTATCATCGGAGGGAGACCAGGCCCCAACGAAGCCGAGCTGTGGCGGTCGAGCTTCCCTGAAGAAAGGGCCGACCTTCTTGAAGGCGCCTGGGTTCTGCATGTGGATGGCTCATCCAACTCTAGCGGGGCCGGCGCAGGGCTGGTCCTGGTTAGCCCCGAGGGGATCGTCACCGAGTACGTATTGCGCTTCGAGTTTCCCACAACCAACAATGGGGCCGAGTATGAAGCGCTGATAGCCGAGCTGCAGATAGCCAGGGAATTGAAGGTGGGTCGGCTTCAAGTCTATAGCGATTCCCAGTTGGTGGTCGGTCAGGTCGGTGGCAGCTACGAGGCGCGGGAGGAAAGCATGGTGATGTACCTCGGGAAGGTGAAGAACTTAATACCAGCCTTCGACAGCTTCGACATTCGGCACATCCCAAGGACCGGGAATACAAGGGCCGACCTCCTCTCCAAGTTGGCCACCTCTGCCCCGGCCGAACTACCAAAAGAGGTGTTTCTGGAAACTCTGAAGTGCCCGACCACCGAGGAACCTCAGGCCGTCCTGCGGACGGACCTCGAGCCCAGCTGGATCGATCCGCTAATCGCCTACCTCGAAGAAGGGGTCCTCCCCCACGATCGGAGAGAAGCTCGGAAGCTCAGGAGTCAAGCCTCCCGCTACGTCTTGTACGAGGGCAGGTTATATAAAAGGTCGTACTCCCTCCCGTTGCTGAGGTGCCTCCGACCCTCTGAGGCCTGCATCGCGCTACAGGATGTCCACGAAGGACTCTGCGGAAGTCACGCGGGAGCCAGATCCCTATCGCAAAGACTACTTCGGCAAGGGTACTACTGGCCAACTCTACTTCGTGATTCCATGGAATACGTGAAGAGATGTGACCGCTGCCAGAAGAACGCCAGCATGCAAAGGCAGCCGGCATCCGAACTCACTCCGCTCACTGCACCCTGGCCCTTCGCGCAGTGGGGGATGGACATCCTCGGCCCCTTCCCAACAGCGTCCGGACAACGGAAGTTCCTCCTGGTCGCGATCGACTACTTTACCAAGTGGGTCGAGGCGGAACCACTAGCGAAGATCACCGAGGCCAAGGTGCAGGACTTCGTCTGGAAGACGCTGATCTGCCGGTTCGGTCTGCCCCGAGCCCTCAAAACCGATAATGGGCGACAGTTCGCTAGAGCCCGGTTTGCCGAGTTCTATGAAGGACTAAACGTCTCCCACCACTTCACATCGGTGGCTCATCCGCAAGCCAATGGGGAAGCCGAAGTGACCAATCGGACCCTGCTGCAAGGCCTCAAGACGAGGCTCGACAGGGCAAAAGGGGCCTGGGTAGACGAACTCTACCACGTCCTCTGGGCATACCGAACAACGCAGAGGGTACCGACCGGCGAGACACCCTTCGCCTTGGCCTTCGGCACCGAGGCAGTCATCCCGATCGAGCTCAAACTCCCGTCTGCTCGAATCGTGGGCTTCAACGAGCAACTCAACCCCCAGGACCTCAAGACCAACCTCGACCTTCTGGAAGAAAAGAGGGAGGCAGCCCGCATCCGAATGGCTGCCTACCAACGGAAGGTGGCTCGGTATTACAATTCCAGAGTCAAAAGCAAGGCGTTCAGAATTGGGGACTTAGTGCTCCGACGAGCAGCCGTCTCCCAGCCCCAGAGTCAAGGGAAGCTCGTCCCAAATTGGGAAGGTCCGTACGAAGTGGTAGAGGTCATCCGACCTGGTACCTATCGCCTAAAGGAGCTCGGAGGACTAGCGCTTCCCCGACCTTGGAACTCAGAAAACCTGAGAATGTACTACCAGTAGTTTCCCTCAATAAAACCTTGTTGCTCGACACTATCGTTTCAGGGTCACTGGGAAAAAAGCGAGCGGAAATGCCCCCACAGCCGGCTAGGAACAGGAGGAGAACCTCGTCCTAGCACGAGCAAAGTCAAAGGCCCCGTTCGCAAAGGACGGGATGGGGGGAGAAGCGAGGACGACGGTCCTCATGTGCCCCCACAGCCGGCTAGGAACAGGAGGAGAACCTCGTCCTAGCGTGAGCAAAGTCGAAGGCCCCGTCCACAAAGGACGGGATGGGGGGAGAAGCGAGGACGACGGTCCTCATGTGCCCCCACAGCCGGCTAGGAACAGGAGGAGAACCTCGTCCTAGCGTGAGCAAAGTCGAAGGCCCCGTCCACGAAGGACGGGATGGGGGGAGAAGCGAGGACGACGGTCCTCATGTGCCCCCACAGCCGGCTAGGAACAGGAGGAGAACCTCGTCCTAGCGTGAGCAAAGTCGAAGGCCCCGTCCACCAAGGACGGGATGGGGGGAGAGACGAGGACGACGGTCCCCATGTGCCCCCACAGCCCGTTGGGAACAAGAGGAGAACCTCGTCCTGACGCGAGCAAGGTCCAAGGCCGAGCCCCAGAGTCTACGGCAAGCTTCACTGCAGAAGACGAGGTCTCCTTCAGACCTTCGGCTTGCAACTTCGGTATCAGCATCAGCGGGAGACGGGATCTCCCCCAAGCGATCATAACCTTGACTGCAAAAGAGGAGGTCTCCCCCGAATCGACTTCGGTTGATGAAGGCAATGTCAACCTCCGACCCTGACCACGGGGGGCGACATTGACTCCGGCCTCAACGTCGGCTTCACTAATTTTGGCTGGAAACGAGTCCCACTTCAACTCCAAACATCGACTGGGGATGAGACCTCCCCCAAGCCTCAGCTTCAACTTCAGCGTCAATATTGGCTGGAGATGAGACCTCCCCCGAGCTTCAGCTGCAACAAATGCGGAGCCTGGAAGAAGACTTCGGCAGTCGCCTGTTTTGGTACTCCCTTCCTTCAATTTTTGAACTCGGGAGTGGGGGGGCTACTGTTGGGGATAAATCCCGCTCCTGCCGAAGCTCGGCCCAACGCTCAGCCCAATGTAACCAGTAGCCGCTGAAGAGCTTCAGCGCCAGGCGCCAGGCCGAACCCCTAACACGGCCGAACTGCCTAGAGGCCGAACTCCTCCTGCACCGAGGTCCGGGCCGAACTCCCTAGAGGCCGAATCAGCGAGCCCTGGCCGAACTCCTTCGGATCCCACGGCCGAACTCCTTCGGACCGACCCCAGGCGAGCCCATGCAGCCGAACTCCTTCGGACTTCCCACGGCCGAACTCCTTCGGACCGACCCCAGGCGAGCCCATGCAGCCGAACTCCTTCGGACTTCCCACGACCGAACTCCTTCTGACCGGCCCCAGGCGAGCCCGTGCAGCCGAACTCCTTCGGACCGACCCCAGGCGAGCCCGTGCAACCGAACTCCTTCGGACTTTACCACGGCCGAACTCCTTCTGACCGGCCCCAGGCGAGCCCGTGCAGCCGAACTCCTTCGGACCGACCCCAGGCGAGCCCGTGCAACCGAACTCCTTCGGACTTCCCGCGGCCGAACTCCTTCGGACCGACCCCAGGCGAGCCCGTGCAGCCGAACTCCTTCGGACTTCCCACGGCCGAACTCCTTCGGACCGACTCCAAGCGGCCGAGCTTCAATGAAGTCCTCTCAGCGGCCGAACTCCTCAGCGGACGGGCTTTAGTAGAATCCCCAAGCGGTCGTCACTCAGGAGCCCGAACTCCTCAGCAATCGTCACTCAGGAGCCCGAACTCCTCAGCAGTCATCACTGGGCCGAACTCCTCAGCGGTCGCCCTCATCAAACTTCGGCCGACCGAGCTCCTACCGAACTCTCAAGTGTCCAAGCCTCAGCCCAAGTCCAACAGCCGGCCGAATCCCAGACGGGTCGAGCCGCGGCTTCTCAGCAGCCGAACTCTTCTGCGGACGGGCCTTAGCTGCATACCTCTTCGCCAGACGCCTATGGGAGCCGAACTCCCTCCTATCTTCCTCTTCAGGAGCCCGAACTCCTCCGAAATGGGCACACGACGAAGGCCTTCATCCCTTCATTCGGCAAGCTCTGCAACCATCACCATCAGTCAGTCCGCCGCACCATCGGTCAGTCCGCCGCGGGCGATAGCGACCCACTGTCAGGCGGCGATGGCTGTCACCCTCCATCCGCCGCACGCGGCGCCAGTGAGACTGACTCCACCGAACCTCGAGCGGCCCGCCAGCACGCGGCTGCAGTTGTCACCATCAAGCTCCACTATATCAAGGACCCTCCCGACACACTAAGGGGAAGCTCTCTGGACTCTTGACTCTCTAAGCTCTCCTCCACATCTCTAAGCTCCGGAACTCATTCCGAGCACTCCATTACTGTTGGTCAGAAACTAACTTGACCGTCGGAGGGTCCTGCCGGAGCCACCACCCCACCGGTTCCGGACGGGACTTCGTTTTGCAGGTCCCCGGCGGCGCCCAGCGGCCTCGATTGCGGCGACCCCCGGCGGCGACGGATTTCTGCACCAACAATATGAATGAACCTTTACCTCGCCACTAAATAAGTAGTTTCAAAATCAAGAGCAACATCACAATATTATCCCATATCAAACTTGAGCTTGCAATTCACTCAAACTATTAATGATTAAATTAATATTTATAATGCATGATAAAATTTCATGATAAATACTTTTGCAACTGCTTTAAATCAAATCTAACTATTCATATCATGATCTTTAGATTATTGCATCATAATTCCTATGTGATCTTTTCATTCATAATCATAAGATTTAATCAAAAATCATAAAGATAACTTATACTGCAATCATGATAGATCTATATCCCGGCATCCATAGTGTCTATCCATCTACACTCATTCTATGTCAGATGTCATAATTTATCCACTTATGATCTGATATCATATTAATTGTTACTCCTTATTGTGAGCTAGGAATTATGGCAATTACCGTATACTCATGCAGAACTCTCTCCATAAGTATGTAAAGCATCTCATTACTATATAATAAAGCAACAATAGAATAAAATTTAAATAATTAACATTCAACTTTATTTCAAATAAATAAATTAAATATTTTATAAAATAATAATTTATAGTTTTTCACCAAATTTTAATGAATCCTAATCTAAAATAAAAATACCAAAATTTGCTTCTAGTTTGCTCTCCCATTATGAATATTCGATTTAAGATAGTCCTCTAAATCTATAAAATAATAAAATATAGAGTAATGAGCTAGACAATCTAGTAAGCAATGATTATTTTAACTGGATAATTTATGTGATAATATAGATTATGAATATCAAAATATAATTTATTATTAATTAGTGTACAAACATAATCAAATTCATTTTCAAATTATAGATTCAAAAATATCAGTATCTTTCAAATATTCAAATATCATATATCTGATTTCGAAACTAATACTATAAGAAAAAATAAAATTAGAAATGAAAAATCTATTTTTAAATAAGTAAATTCCATTGCAAATATATTTAGCAATGGAATAGAAATGGAAAATTTTTGTTTCTATTTATTTCATTGCTAAATCATCAGAAATAATTTTTTTGCATCTATTTCTAAATTTACAAATAGATTAGAAATGGAATCTTTTTTGTTTCAAATTAGCAATGAAAATATTTTTATTTTAAATTAGCAACGGAATACTTTTCTATTGCTAATTTGAAATAAAAATATTTCCATTGCTAATTTGAAATGGATCAAGATTTTGTTGCTAAATAGACATAAAATATTTTATTTCTATTTTATTTTTAATTAGAAACAAAAATTCCATTTCTAAATAGAAACAAAAATGTTATCCATTTCAAATTAGAAATGAAAAATATTTCTGTTTCTAATTTGAAATGAAATTTATTTTGGTTTCTATTTAGAAATGGAAACAATTTCGATTGCTAATCCATTTCTAATCAGAAACAAAATTTCGTTTCTATTCCATTTCTAAATTTGCAAAAATAAAAAAAATAAATTTTTATATTTATAATTTTTCATTTAATCCTGTATTTTATGTCCAATGTTCAATTTAAAAAACTAAATATGATAAAAAAAATATATATTTTACTAACCATCAATAAAAAATATATTTTACTAACTATCAATTCAAAGCATATTTTACTAACTGTCAATAGATACAATATAGCATTAAAATTCAAATACATCAATTAGTCTAATAAAAGAAAAATCTAAAATCTAACTATCATCATCATCATCTTCATCAACATCATCTGGTGGAGTATCTAGATCTCAAGATATAAACTTTGAAAGGCTCATCATCCTTTGCATTATCTCCTCCATCTGGTGCATCCGATCTTGCAACCTCTGCTCTCTCTCATTTTGCTCCTTATTCTGCTCCTTCAATGTAGCAATAGTCTGTTGGAGCTCCTAATTTGTAGCAACAATCTCCTGAAGCTGTTAATTCTACTCTATCAATTTCTCTCTTAGATGTCGAAGCTCATCCTCCAATGCCTCTGAATGTATGCGAGATGACGTAGCTGAAGATGATCCTAAGATGACTGAGGATAGAAAGCAGATGCCTGAGAACCTACTCCATATACTCTATGCTTCTTCTCCCCCCCCCAACAACCTCATACCAAAGTTGTCTTTCATCCACAGCAGGAGGCTCACTGCATCCCTCTTGTGGCTGAGATATCTGCTCCTTAAGCATATTATAGTGATCCTGCATCATACCAATTATCAAATATTATCCTTAAAATTTATCTCACAGTGCAAATATTGAAAGATAATCAATTCAAATGCTTATTCACTTACATAAACAGTCTTTGCCCGTCCATCAACAAGTTCACCATTGGCCTTCCTAGTATGGGTCACCTCGAATAGCTCATATGGGAGAGGTTCTCTACCAAACTTCTCTCATTGAAAAAATTCATCAATTTAAATAACTTGCATTAAAATCAATAGACACATAAATAAATATAAAAAAATTAACTCACAAATCTCTGAGCATGTCGTGTATGGGAAATGAAGCCCCCTATATGGCAAGATATCCTAGATCCCGGTCCACTAGTCTCGCTGAGACAATTTGCTTTAAATTGATTGCTACGAGCTTTGAAATCTTCTTTGGCCTATTCCACCTTCCATTTTTGCCATGCAGTATCAAAGACATATATAGGCTTCTCCTTCAACTTCCTCATGGAATGCATGAGGGCACTGTATCACACTCTAGCCTTATATCTCCAATCTGTTTGAATCTTTAAGGTTATGGCTTCATCCCACTCAAAATATTTCTACAGTAAAATAAATAAATAAAAAATAAATTAATTAACAAGTACATAATTTTATCAAATATGAATAGATTTTTTTTCTTAAATATGGACAATCCCACCTCACTAAGAGGCATTCAAAATACTTGTTAAAAATACTTCAAATAAACACTTCAAACATTTGACTACTGGAATATAAATAGCTTCAGCCATAAATGATTCAGAAATATATGAAAATTAAATAAAAAAGATACATTTCATACAAATTATTAATAAATATATTTATAATTTTTATTTAAAAAATTCAACTCTTATTTTAATCCAATTACTGACAATCATTAATATCTTATATTTGAAGTTATTATTTATTACCTAAAATTTTTTCTAATAGAAATTTTTTGTTTCTTGAGAGATGGTCTTCCAACAATGTCCATGCTCATCCAGCTTTTCTTTGAAAATTGATATTATCTTTCGAGCACACACCCCAAATGGTTCTAACCTGTTAAAAAATAAAAAATAAAAAAATAATAATAAATTATATAAATGATTAGCAATACTAAAAAATAATTAAATATTATATAAAATTTAGTTAAAAATATTAGTACTTATTATTGACTGCAGTTATGATTGATCTCTTATTTTGACGATCATGGGATAATGTATCTAAAGATGGTGTCGGGATAGCAGATGGGTCTCCAACATCCGCTATGGATGCTCCACTAGCAGGAACAGTGGATGAGACAACTATACGAGCAAATGGTAATAATAATCATATTGTAGAAGGTGAAAGAGCATCGACCTCAGCTGGTGTACATGGCTCTCCATGCATATCGCCATCATCTTATGTATGAAGGACTGGCCTAAAAGACCCTATTTTTCTTCCTCTATCAGATCTAGACCCTCCTCTCCGACCGATCCCTCTCATCCTGCAAAAAAAAAATTATATAATTTTATAATACCATTATTTTCTAACTTCATTCATAAAAATAAAAATAAAATATTATATTATCAGGAATATCGTTATTCACTATCTTCATAATCTTCATCATCGATTTCTGAGTCAAGCTGAGGCTCTTCTTCATCCTCAACCTCCTCATCATCAATTTCAATTAGTGTCCCACTTGGATCATTTAAAGATTGTTGTGCATTGTCAGCATCTATTTTTATTGATGGGACTTCCATTTCCTTGTTGAAAAGGTGCATCACGTGATAGGACAGTTGTCTCCCTCACTTCAAGAAGCTCCACAATAGATCTAGCTTTTATTTTGAAAACTACCAACCAATCAAACTTGTTGCACCTTAAACTAGGATATGTCATATAACTGACTTGAGCAGCTTGAATGGCAAGAATGAATAGTTCATATCTATTAAAGGATCGCTTATGATGAACTTCAACAAGATTATATTGTTGATAAACCTTTGTTCCCAAATTTGGTGTTGGATCAAATCAATCACATTTAAACAAGAAAGTTCTCTTGATTGGTAATCCTGGATACTCCAAGCGTATAACTTCAATCAACCATCCATAGTAGTCGCTGTCATTAATACTGTAATTAACACCCTTTATGCATACACCACTATTCATTATGGCCCTATCTGAACCATAACTTTTAAAGTGAAACTTATAGCCATTTACTACATAGCCGCTATAGGTCATCACACTTTTTAACAGACCCTTTGCAACAACCTTTAAGAATTGGTTTGAAATGTTATTGGAGGGATCGTGTGCATATTTATAGAACTACATCACAAATTCACACTCTAGTTTCTTATCAACGTCTACCTCAATGATTTGTGGATGCACATGTCGTAACTCATCAACAAAAATACTTCAAATAATAAAAAAATAAATTAATATAGATGGTTATAAATAATTCAATGCAAAAAAATATAAATCTATTTTATAAATTCATACTTAATGTATGATTTTACTTTTGGATAATTCAATAGGATATACATTTGAGCAACCCGATGTTCATCTTCTATAAGATATCTAACTTTTTTTCTACTAAGTGGCCTACCAGAATGTATAAAAATTGATAGATTTTCTTCATGCTCTTCTACGACTTCTCCACCATCATCATTTTTTGGTACCTTTTGATGCCTTATGTTCACATGTGGTTCGAAATAATGAGCACAGAATGATGATGCTTCTTCAACTAAGTAAGCATTGCAGATTGAACCTTCAACTTTGGCTTTATTTTTCACATTATTTTTTAACTTTCTAAGGTACCTGCAATGATAAAATTTATATTGAATGAATTTTATAATTATTTACACAATGAGGATATAGATAAAAAAAATTAAACTATTTATCTCTCAAAGAAATACATCCACTGATATTACACCGGCCCCACAATCTATGTTTCATAAGCCAAATGCACAGGAAGATGCTCCAAAGAGTTAAAGAAACTTGGGGAGAATATACGCTTTAGCTTATAGATGATAAAAAAAATCTCTTCATTTATTCGTAACATGCATGTCTCCCTCTTGGATTACAGTCGAAGTTAGCTCTCTGAAGAAATTGCTCAATTCTATCAATGCCTGCCAAACATTTGCTGGTAGTAGTTTACGAAATGCTATGGAGGGTAATCTTTGTATAAAAACATGACAATCATGATTTTTCATTTCAAACAGCTTCAACTTTCGCATGTCCACACATTTGCCTATATTTGACACATATCCACCTAGAAATCTCTAATTTTTAAGCCATTTGCACAACACTACTTTTGACTATTTGTCCAGAGTGTAACATGCCTTTGGATATTTTTCTATCGCCTCATTCTGTTCCAACTTAGGCCGATGACATAATTCCTTCAAATCTTTTCTTAATTTGGCATTGTACTTAGTCTTTCCTTCAACATTCATTATCGTGTTGAAAATATTTTCAAACACATAATATCAAGGTTGTGTCGAATGAGGTTCGTACTCCAATAAGGAAAATCCTAAAAATGCTTCATTTCTTCCAACCACTAGTCTTAGCAATGCGGGAGTTAGTCCCATCTGCACCCAGATCTATAACCTTCACTAATCCAGAATCATCTATTTGTTTCAAAATCTCAGCACTAGATAGAATGGGTAGAGCCATTTTTGTTACTGTTTTGTTTTTTTCCTAAAAGTTGTTTTGTTCCTTCTAAACGAATGACCAGGAGGTAAGACCTTACGGTGATTGTCAAACCACGATTGTTTATGACTATTTGTTAGAGTGAATGTGTCTGACTCCATCATGCAATACGGACAAGCGGTCCTACCTACAGTACTCCATCCTGATAATATTGAATATGCAAGAAAATCACTTATCGTCCACATAAGTGCAACATGCATTTGAAAATTATTCTTCTTTGAAGCATCGTACGTTTCAACCCCAACATCCCACAACCATTTTAACTCTGCAATTAGGGACTACAAGTGCACATCCAACTTATCCTTTGGGTTTTGGGGACTAGGAATAATTATAGTTAAAAACATATACTCCTCCTTCATACACAAATAAGGAGGAAAGTTGTACGGAGTGACAATGATAGGTCAAGGAGAATATTATTGACCTGACTGTCCAAATGGTTGAAACCCATTAGTGCACAGTCCTAATCTTACATTTTGAATTTTTGATGCAAAACAATGATATGTTTTATTGAAATACTTCCATGCAAGTGCATCTAAACAATGACGCATAACCCCTTCTTCAGCCTCATGCTCAGCGTGCCATCTCATTTCCTTCACCATTGCATTCGACTCATATAGTCTTTGCAACCTTGGTATGAGGGAAAAGTAATACATCTTCTTATATGGAACATTGATTTTATGCTTATAAGATTATCCTCTTCGTCGCTTGTACCTAGGATGCTCACAGAATTTACAACTTGTTAATTTATTGTCTTCGCCCAAACAAATCATACATCCATTATTACAACAATGAATCTTCTCTACTGGTAGTCCCAAGGCTTGGACCAACTTCTTTGTGTCGTAAAAGTTGTCTGTCATTACATTATTAGTCGGTAACATTTCTTTCATAAATTGGCAGATGTCATCAAAACACCTCTTAGGCAAATGATATTCTGCCTTCATGTTCAACATCCTCACGACAGCTGATAACTGCGAATGATTTTCACAACCTAGCCATATCTCCTATTCAACAGCTCCTAACATGTCATACAATTTTTTAGCTGATGGATTTGGAGGTTCCTCCATATCATTTGAAAAGAAATTAGGACCTGCAGCATCCATTACCATCTACTGGTATGCATTGGATGATGTAGTCTCAACATTTGGAATAGGCACTTCTATCCTAAATTGCATGTTTTGATTAACTTCAACATTCACTCTTCTGATTTTCCCATACAGAATCCATTGATGATAATTCGGTACAAAGCCATACTCCATCAAATGATACCTAACCATATTCTCATCAACAAAGCTACGATTCTGACACTTACAAAAATTACATGAACACTTGAATTTATCCCCGTCCATACATTATGGATGCCTTTTAGCAAAATCAATAAATTCTCCTAAATCTAGCAAGAAATCTTGATTTAATGGGCCATCCTTAAAGCTAGAATACATCCACCTCCGATCCAAACTCATGTTATCAATCTATGTTATTATCAGAGAATATTAGCTTTCATGCAATTATTAAATATATAACATGTACCTAAACCCCTAATAGCTTCATTTTTACATTGAAAGGTAAGGGCCTAGCTCATTTAGAAATGCAATGTCACTTCCAACAAAGATGGATAATGTATGTCCATTCGGAAATTAATACAACGGGTTTCTAAGTTTAAGAAAAACTCTACCAAAAATTCGATAAAGTTTTCCTATAAAATTTCAAACATCATCAAAAAATTAATATAAAAATCAAATATTATTAAAAAATAAAAATAAATTATTATTATTATTAGCAAGCTGCCTATAATTTGATAGTAAAAAAAAATAAAAAATGAAGAAAGCCAAATTACATGGTGGCTAGTTGGGTTTTTTTAGTTCCTCGAATCACCTAAAACTTATAATCCACTGCTCCCAGTCAGCAGACTCGGCATTGTTAAAAAAAAAAATTCATCCATGTCATCCCGGACGGTGGCGGAGGAGGGAGCCGAGCGGAGGAAGAGTAGGCGAAGGGGGAGGGGGGTCGAGCAAAAGTGGAAGAGGTGGAGGGAGGAGATCGATCCCATATGGAGGAGCAGACAGAGGGGGGAGGAAGCCGAGTGGAGGAGGAGGAGGCAAAGGAAGGGAGCCAGGGGGAGGGAGGAGTGGAGGAGGCAGAGGCAGAGGGGGGAGGGGGTCGAGCGGAGGAGGAGGCGGAGGGAGGAGGGAGTCGAGCAGAGGAGGAGGAGGCGAAGGAGGGTGGGGGCCGAGTGGAGGAGGAGGAGGCGGAGGGAGTAGGGAGCCGAGCAGAGAGAGGGAGGTCTCGGATGGTGGAGAAGGAGGTGGAGGGGGGAAGGGGTCAATTGGAGGAGGAGGAGGAGAAGGCAGAGGGATGAGGTCGCAGATGGAGGAGGAGGAAGAGAAGGAGAAGGGCCGATCCCTATTCACCAAAGATTTGGAGGAAAAAAAAGGGTTTATGATTACTCACCAGAGAAGGAGGCTGCCGCCAATCCCACCACCATCATTCGCTACCACTGATTCCACCACCATCATTCGTTGCCGCCGATCCCACCACTACCACCGCTGTCGCTGTCGGTCGGATGAGGTCTTCAACAAAATCAAGAAGTCGGGAAGGGAAGTCGGAAAGGGCATGAACAGTAAAAAAAATAAAGAGAATTACATGAATTATAGTAAAAAATAGAAAATTAGCAATGGAAATAATTTTGTTGCTAAAATAGACACCAAATTACCATTTTGTTTCTAATTTATAAAGCAGAAAATTCAACCCACTTCTACATTTTGGTGTAAATAAAAAAACTGCTAAATTAATTTTAGTGGATACATGAACTAGGTGAAATTATTGATATGAGAATAATTAAAAGATAGTCATCATCAAATATTTTTATAGTTAAAACTAATCAAAGACCCACGCATTGTGCAGGATAGATAATTATGGTCTATAATTATTAAAATTTTTAATAATAAATATTTTTTTAGTTTTTTTTAATATTTTATTTATTAATTAATTATATATATGATATATTTTTTTATTATTTTATAAAATAATATTTTATTTTATATTTTTTTAGTTTTCATACCTTCTATGCGCCCATCGGTGCAGCTGCACCCCCTATCACCCCACTACGGCTCTCCTCTCTCGGTAAATGCCAATCTCGATCGCATCCTTATTCCCTCTTTTCTTCTCATACCTTCTCCGCACCACCCTCCTACCGTCTTACCTCCTTCCGATCTACTACCACTCCTTTTCTCTCTCGATAAATACCAATTTCGATCATACCTCCCGATGCCCTTATCGGTACCCCTACCTCCGACACCACCATTAAAGAAAGAGAGAGAAATTCTCTCTTCTTTTCTTTTCTTTTTTTTTTTATAAAATAATATTTTATTATTATTTATTTTCTACCTTTTTCTCATATATTCTCCACGTCCGTTGGTGCCGTTCTACCATGGCTCTCCTTCTCTCTCAGTAAATATCGATCTTGATCGCACCCCCACCTCCTCACTTCTTCTTATATCTTCTCCAAACTTTTGGAGGTTATTAAATATGAAGATTTAGCTTTCAAATCGATGGAGTATCGTACTTTATTTATGAATAATTTATTAGATTTGATCTGATCTGATCCGATAAATCGATTCAGATCTCGAAACATATCATTTTCAAAAAATAATAAAAATATTATTTTAAAAAAATAAATTATTATATTATTATTTTTAAAATTAAAAAATAATATGTTATCTTTTTAATAAAAATAAATTAATATTTTTTAAAAAATATTATTATTATTTTTATAATATTTTAAAAAAAATAATCATTTTTTAAAATATTTTTTATTTTTTTATCACTTTTTTATGTTTATTTTTAAAATATTATTTTTTTTATTCTTTAAAATATTATTTTATTATTATTTAAAAATAATATTTTAAATTATTATTAATAATAAAATAATAAACCACGTGATATAACTAAAATTATCTGAGATGCTGAGATGGCAACACCATAATACTCCTCCATAGAGTATTATTTTTATATATTTAATAGATAACTGAATTGGTTATACATACACTAATTAATAATATATTAAATTAATTTATGTAATAATTAAAAATTTTATTTTAATTTATTATAAAATATAAAATAATATTAAAATAATTTTTAATTTTGAAATATATTACAAATGAAAAAATTTTTGTTGCTAAGATTAGAAATGGATATTAATTATCTATTGATAAATTAGAAATAAAATCTCATTCTATTTTTGAAATTAGAAACAGAAAATTTTTCCATTACTAACATTAGCAATAGAGAAATGGATGATTTTTTTGTTACTAAAATAGAAATAGAAGTACTATGAAAAAAAATTTCATTTCTATTTTAGCAATAGACATTTATTTCTAAATTTAGCAATAGTTCATACTTTGGTTTCTAAATTTAAAATAAAAATTTTATCCGTTTAAGAATTAGAAACAAAATTATTATCCATTTCTAAATTTAGCAACCAAAAGCTTTCTATTTCTAATCTCTATTGCAATTCCATTTCTAATCTGTTTCAAAATTTTTCACCAAATATTGATGCTTAATTTAGAAATAAAAAGTTTTTCATTTCTAAATTTCATTGCAAATCCATTTCTAAGCAGTTTCTAATATCTTTTATCATATTTTATTTTTTTCCATTTCAAATCTATTATAGATTAGAAATGGAAAAAATCTGTTTCTAATTTTCATTGCAATTATGGCTATTTCTTATAGTGTAATCATATTTGATAATCTAATTTAAAATAAATTTTACTTAACTCACCAGCCTTCAACTATAACTATACTTATATCCTATGGTTGAACTAAAATACTATTCTTATACCCTATGGCCAAACCGAAATACTATATTCTTATGCTCAAGTCGAAATACCATACTTATACCTTAATCGAGCTAGAATACTATACTTATATCATGTGGTGGAATTAAAATACCATACTTATATCCTATGATCGGATCGAAAATAGAATCATGTGCTCAGAGTGCCAATACATAATCCCTAATTAGTAGAATTTAGAATATAATCAGGCAAAGAGTTTAAATTTGATTCATATCAAATTTTTTTCAAATAATAACACATATATTTCATAATCAAATTAAAATATGCATATATATATATATTTAGATTAATAAATAGTTACAAAAATAGTACAAAAAATATTACTTCAAAATCTATATCAATTTTTATTCAAAACATCTTTTCATAAAATTCATAAATCACATATAAATCCATTAACAATTTATTTGATATTCAAAATAATATTATATAAATAAAAGATCTAGAGAAGATAGATCATTACTTATCTTATGTGTACTCTAACAAATCTATATAATTTTAATAATTTTTTTTTCAAAATCTAATATCCAAAATTATACTTTTATCAAAATTTAATCTTAATTATTTTTAATATAAAAATTCTAAATTTTGAAATCCTTATAAGGCTAGCTATCCAATAGTCAACGAACGAGATCCCTTCATCAGGATCCATCAAGACCATCAGAGGGTCTCTCTAGGATCCAAAAAATTCTAAAAAAGGAGACACTTTTAGAGAGAGAATTATAAAGAGATAAAATAAGATTTTTTTAGAGAGAGAAAGTATAGAGAGAATCTAAAGGGAGAAAGTAAAGACAAAAATAAATTCCAGAGAGAAAGAGCGAAAGACAGGCATTCTGTAAGAAGAAGTTTGCTTGCAGGAAATCTGCGAGTAATACCCATCAGATGCCATTTCCTGTCTGTACAATGGCGATAATAATGTGCCATTGCCCTTGCTAAGGAGCCAAGGTCTCATCAGAAATCCAAGCACATTGAGAGGCGATACCACTTCATCTGCGATTACCTTGAGAAGGGTTACGTCGAGGTCAAGAGAGTCGACTCTGCAGACAATGTGGCAGACCCCGCTTATAAAGCCATTGGGCCAACAGAAGATCGAAGCCCACCTTAAGAAGATGGGACTTAGACTTGTAGCCAATTGGCTTTAGGACAAGTGGGAGATTGTTAGATATATGTGCCCTGGAAGCTAGAATTGACTAACACTTGTAATACACTTCTAGGAGCAAAATTATAATTTTGACTAAAATTAATAAAATAGATTATTTTCTATCACATGAGTGTATTTAGTGTCTGTGATACATCCTTTGAGTAATGGTAATGATAATTCATATTTTCAAGAGTTGAAAATTTAAGACATGAATAATTATTATTAACTCATAAAATTCTTCCGACCATAGGATCATCACGAGGATGGTGATTGATCCAAAAGGTTGGTGTACAATCACTTTTCTTTAGTAGATGAGTCTTGAGTTTACGGTGTGGAGACACCAGAGCGAGAGTATAGGTACTCGTTAGAGAATGAGGGCACTGAGTGTGACCACCTCGAGTAGTCATTAGAAAGTCTACCTTCTCGTCAATGTCTGACTCGATGCTATAGTGGTGTGTCTGATTTTTTGACTTGAGGTGCATCGGTAGTTCACCTTGAGGGTGTTATAGTTTGACTACACCCTAACTCGGTCTTCTAGTCATTCGAAATTCTTAGGTGTGTGTTGGCTATAGCATGTTCATTGTAGGAACTGGATTGCATCAAGATGGAATCTATCTACCTCGGTGGTAGAGGAGCAGCCCTATGAGGATCATAAGAATCAAGTCCAGAAGCCCATGGCCATGGTAGAGTGAAATAATAGAAAGAGTTTCTATTTAGGATTTCACATCGGACTTGAATCGAATGATTACATCATATGATAGAGACTAGGGTTTGACGAGTTCACCTAAACCCTTATTTGATCGAGGCTCAAGATAGAAGAACTTAATCACACAGGTAGCTACACCAAGAGGTTCGCATTTAGCTCTGATGGGTTGCCACCATATACTACTAGATATTACTGATGGATTTTAGGAGTAATTAGAATGATTTAGATGATCGATCATTCTAGCTATTCGAATCAAAAAAGTTCTGATCCATCGAAAGAAGTTTCGATGATGTTGATGATAGAGATCATGACATATCTCATTACAATATAGAATTGAACCTAACTAAGTCACACAAACAAGGGTTTGAATCTAGTGATCATCAATTGAACTGATTTAGTTTAATTGATCTGAATGGGATTCAATTAGGTTCAAGGAAATCGTGCTAGCACTCGATTGAACCTAATGTTCTTCTTTTACTATCATAAATAATTATCCTGACTGAGCCAAAGGAGTTTGTGCTCGATCAGAGGCCTTCACTTGGTCTGACTGGAGTCTATCCAGATAAAAAAAGGGTTGTCTTATTTTGTAAGACAATATCTATCATTTTTGGTCACCTACCATTTTTCATCCTTTGACTTTGGTCAAAAGTTAATCTTTGACTGGTCAAATATTGACCATTAACACTTTGACTTTTGTCCACGGATCACGCACCTATTGAAGAGCTGGTGAGGGCTTGTCCTCCTGCCAGAAGCTGGCAAGGAGGAGGGTGCACGCCAATAACACTTTGACTTCTGTCCACGTATCACGCACCTATTGAAGAGTTGGTAAGGGCTTGTCCTCCTGCCAGAAGCTGGCAAGGAGGAGGGCGCACGCCTGGCGTGCGCCCAAGCAAGAGGTGCCCAGGAGTCCCTATTGGACAGGGAGTCCATCTCCTTTTTGGATTTCGATTAGACTCCTCCTCAGAACCAACTTTGACTTATCTTAGGTGCCATCTAAGGAGGAATCCAAGGGACTCTATTCTCACTAATCAGATTTAGATCTGATTTCACAAAGGGTTGTGATTAGTTGGGAAGTAGAGGAGTTGGATCACGCATAGTCTGTAAATAATACCCTGCGCTCAACTCAAAAAAAAAAAGAATACAATTCCCACACCCCAAGACTGTCTCTCTTTTCTTCCTCCACTCTCCTCTCCATGCCCAAAGTAGTTTGGGATTTCAGTTGGTGTGATTCAGGCAAGAGAAAGGCGACAGAAAGCTAGAAGGCTACACTGCTGCAAAGGACAATTGCTGATCTTCGAAAGATATTTTGAAGATCCTCCAAATTAGATTCAGATCTAATTTTTGGTGACGTGATAGAGAAGAAGAGGATCTCTAGATCCAATCTGAGTGGATACCGGTAGAGGCTAGGTACTTGCGTGGCTAGATCCAGAGCCTTCCACTGCTCACAGGATCATCAACGGATAATAGGATTACCCTACATCAAGATAAATTAAATTTGATTTAATTTATTTAGATTTTATTTTAATTATTAGAATAATAAGAATCAGATCTGAAATATTCCAGATCTGATTTGAATCAAAGAGAAAACTTTTTGAAATATATCTCTTGATCCAATTAGATTTGAATGAATCTGGTCTAAAAAATCAGAATTTTTCTTCAATGTCTGCTATGGTGACACTGCACTCTGCTACTCTTGGAGCTGATTTTTTGAAGATTTAGGACATGTTGGATAGCCCCTCCTAGTCCTGCTTCAACCCCTTTCGATGATGATGAGATGCTTGGAGAGGAGAATTTTAATTTTACTAATTTTTGATGTATTTTATTTTTATTTGAGAAATATTATAATACAATTTGAGTATTTAAGAAATATTATAATATATTTTGAGTATTTAAGAAATATTATGCTTCTTATTGAGTTTTATGTAAAGTTTTTGGTTCTTGCAAGTTTTAGTTTGAGTATTTATATATTGAATCACGTCTATCAGATTAAAAAATGATAAATTTATGCTATTGGTTGACCAGCTGCTGGGGCTATGGCAACCGCTGCCATAGCTCTATGCCAACCACTGTCATAGCTTCATGCCCACTGCTGCCATAATCTATGGTGGTAGTTGATAATTGCTGCTGTAGATATGGCAACAGTTTCCTAACCACTGCTATAGACTCTATAGCAGTGGTTAGAAAATCACTGCTATATATCGACTATAGCAGGGGTTAAAAAATTGCTGCTATAAATTAACTATAGCAGTGGCTAAAAAATTACTTCTATAGATGGTGTAGCAGTGGTTGGAAAACTATTGCTATAGCCGATCTATAGTTATACCTTATATATGGCACCGGTTGCTATAACCACTGCAACAACCATTGTCATAGACCTATGATAATGGCCATAGTGGCAGCGATTGTAGAACTACTGCTATAGACTATGGTAGCAATTTTTTGAGCTATGACAGTATTTTTGAACCGCTACCATTGCCCCATTCTATAGTGGTGCATCGATCAGTGATCCCCTAGCTATGTTGCAGCATCCTCGACCTTCATTGGGCACAGCCACACCAACCTTAGCCCTTTCTTTAGGGAAAGGAAAGGAGAATAGGAGGTCCCTTGTTTCCATCAAAGAAGAGGAAAAAAAGAAAAGAAAAAAGCAAAAAGAAAAAAAAGAAAAGAAGAAAAAGAAAAGAAGAAAGAGAGAGAAAGAGTTTCTCTCTCTTTCCTCTTTCCTCTCTCTTTCTCTCTGGAA